>JANIIA010000012.1:27268-51323 GCA_027478495.1 Erythroxylum alaternifolium | reverse complement strand
TGCATGACGTACTCTTGTGTCACTGCGGTAATTTTAGGTATTCTTTGTACGTGTTGGATATAATTTTTCTATACCTAAAATACGCGTATCAATAGGTGGCAATTTAGTTACTTGGAGGAGTAAAAATTCGGGTGTTGTAGCAAGATCAAGTGCAGAAGTTGAATATAGAGCTATGGCTGGTTGTTGTAGCTTAAAAAATTAATCCATGAAGTACAATTGTTGGATGAAAATTTGTTTTCCTTATATTGTGATAAGGTTGCTATTAACACTGCTCACAATCCAATTCAAGATGACAGGACAAAACATATTGAAATTGATCGACATTTCATCAAGGAAAAAGATAAGTTGTGGGACTTAGAACATTTCTCGTGTACCTTCAGAAAATATCTATGCACCATCTTGAGAGGGAGTGCGCTGTATATTCCTAGTCTTGTGGGATAAGTTTTAGAGTATTCCCAGTTTTGTCGGACTTCCTTGTATAGGACCTAATTTATAGAGATTATTCCTATATACTCTTATATCACAAAAATATACGCAATTTACTTTTCTCTTCTATCTTCCTATCAATATTTCAACATATAAACATGAGCCGTTTTGGGTATCACCAAAGCATGAAAGCAATGCTAATCATACCTTATTTATCAAACACTGCAATGATAAGATCATAATACTTATTGTCTACATTGATGATACGGTACTAACAGGGGATAATATGGAGGAAATGATTCAGTCGAAAAGAGACATATGCGGTTACTGAATTCCTTGAATAGGATTCATAGAAAGATTATTAAAAAAAGAAAAAACTGTTGGGTCAAGCTGCAAACCTTTTTCGGTAATCTTGAAGAAAATTTCCGCAGAGTCAATTCGTCAAGCACGTGACCCCCAATTCGATTCACACGCACTAAGCAGAGAGGAGATAATGTAGATGGAAAGGATAGGAGGGAGTAATATTTTCAGTTCAGATTGTTCTTGCTCGATAGCTGTCTCCTCCCAACCCTTCAAATTTCAGGAAGGAACCCAACTCAGTATACAGTACTTGAAACATATATATCCATGAAAAACATTACGTAGTCAGATAAACAAAACACCATTATGCATCAACCCAAACACCATTATGCATCAACCCTTTTGTATTTACATTGAGAAGCTAAACCAGCACCAAAGTGATAAAACGATAGACAATAATGGATACAAAACTAAAATGGAGGGAGATTAAAGCTTCTAACCTTCTTGACTTTCTCTTTCGAACCCAACTGACTATAGACCAATATGACTGGCAGTCCAAATAAAAACATGAATCCACATTTAGCATTTGTGGGCTAAAAAATGGTCCCTTGGCACGGGGCTTTGTTACTAGGCCTGGCACGAAGACCCGTTGTCTTTCACATGAAAATATAAATTAAAATTTACGGAATCTAGTAGTTTTTTCTCTGTCAAAGTTGTCATTAGTCAGTCGCCATTTGTTTCTTATTCTCGTTGACCGTCATCTGTACTTATTATCAACTGCAATTTGTAGAATGTAATCTTTTACGTTGGGTATAGGACGTTTTGGAAGTAGAATAATGATAAGTACTTTAGGAGAGTCACGTCTTAAAAGTCAGCTTATGAGCGCAGAGAGTTCAGAGTTTTTATAAATTTTACATCAATTTTGTGCTTAATCAATATGAGATCTAAATCTCGTATCTTACAATTAGATCAAATCATAACATTAGTCCCTCCATAAGGACCAACGTCTTCGTTGGTCACAATTGACATTTCCAAGTCATCACTCCGAAATTTTTGTTAGTCATGATTGGCACTCTCAGGCTACTACTCCATAAGTCACCACTCTAAAACTGGCTTTAATATCAATTAATAAGAACTTTAAGAGAGTCACATCTTAAAAGCTAACTTATGAAAGTCGATACTCCAAATTTTTTATAAATTCCACACCAATTTTATATTTAATTAATTTATGATTCAAGTCTCGTATCTTATAATTGGATCAAAACGTAACAAATAATATCAAAATAATGGCGATAACGTGTTATTTTTTCTGGCTGAATAAAAGACTTGAGTATCTGGAGCAAAAAGAGGACAAGCTTTGGGGTAAAATCGAGTGATTATCGATAAGAACATTGATTCAAGTCTATATGATGATAAGAACTTTGTATGCTTTTGGCCTGAACTTTTACATTACCTTCATATACCCTTAAATTTCATTGATTACAAAATTTGTTAGTTCATTAAAAAAATTGAAAGACTTTTAAAATGCCTTTTGGAGCAACATTGTACTCTTTTCATTGAAAGGTCACACAAAACAGCCGCCCTTGTTAATAACGCATTATTTTTTTCCTAAGATAGATTCGTGCAAAGAGCATGACAGACAAAAACGGATCATCAGAAACACAAACTCAATATTACCTCGACTTCTTTCTACGATGCGATAATAAACATAGAAACAGACACAATAAGACGTAAAAATGTCAAGCTATTACTAAGGTAGTAGTTGTTCTTTTTACAAGAACATACTGATTCCTGCTCCTGCTACACAACATTAGCTGGCTTTAGCTTTACAAGACTATTTTTTATCTTCTCCTGATTGCTGTTTTGCTTAATTTAATTAGTGCTTTGGGTGCAAAAGAAAACAAAGTTGAAGGACAGAAACAAAATCCAAGACTTTAAAGGACCATACTTTGACAACAAAGAAATGGATAGATAAAGATTCTATAGTTTTCATTCACTCGGAGTGAATATGTTTTTAAAATATAAAAAAAATTGAACTCATCAATCAATTCAACAATGATAACTTTAAATTAGTAATTTTTTAATTAGATTTTCTTTAGTAATTATTATTGATTAACCAACCGATTGTTATAAATTAACTAATTTTAGTAAACAATTACGTTAAAAATCTTAATATACGTGAGCAAATAAATTATTAAAGATAAATTTTATTCAATTTAATTGTAAATTATTATTAATTATATTTTTATAGATATTGGAATTTCAATAAATTATTTTATTTTTATAAAATTTTTTATTTATTATATAATAATTTTGGGATTGTTTAAAATCTGATTTAATTAAAAAAATTTATTATAAATTTAATTTTTGATACAATTTTTTGAAACATTGATGTTTTTTCTTTATTCCTTCAAGTAGAGTTTTAAATCAGATAAAATCAATTCTATTAGCAATTAATAAGATAAATATCTTCAAAAATCTTGCTATTATTACTGCGTACAGAAATGGATGGGCCGGCCGGCAGGCTAAGGATTTCTTTCTGTTTTTCGTTTTTGTCTTTTCGGTGTGGGAAATGAATCTTTTGAATCGACAATTGGACGACTCGCTGTTGCACATAAATCCAGAGTGTCAGATTCAGAAATTGTCACTTAGGACCACGATACTTGGCGAATTATCAACTGGGCTTATTTATTTATTCACCCATACTCTAAATATGATAATTAAGGTTGCCTTTGGACCAGTTTAGACATGGAGCAAAATTAATTACTTTATGATCAGTTCAAGAGACGTCTAATCTAAGTAATTAATCTTAATCCCCGTATAAAATTTGTAGGGAATAATAAGTCACTTTTAAGCAAGTAATGAATTTGTGTAGTAACTAGTAAGTGAAAGGCACTAACAATTTTATCCTCGAGAACGTAATTAAATTGGTGGCAATTATTTGTAATGTTGATAAAGTGGAAATTATTAGGATTAAAAATGGGTGAGACGAGATCGACTTGAAAGAATTAGTTTAAAAATGGAATAATAGATTTAAAAGAGTCTAATTTTTTATAATTTTTTAAATTTAGCATTAAAATTTTAAAATCTTTAATTTAATGACTAAACGGATATTTATTTGCCGTTCAATGAACACATCATTTTAGTAAAAATAATATTTTAACTTGTCATGATTTATATAAGTTTTAAAAAATTAGATACTACATTAAAAAAATTTTAAAGTTTGATATTAAATTAAAATTCTTAAAATATTAAATATTATTTATTCTATTATTTGTTTAAAAATATTGTTTTTGATTATAATTAAGTAAAATACTATTATTTTGATTAAATTAGGTTAAATTGTTAATCCAAACCAACTTTATTATCCATAAGAATGAGACAAATAAATGGAGAGATAAGAGTGTAGATAAGTTCTTATTTATTGTTGTTGTTGTTGATTGAGAATCTACAATGATAAAAGTTATTGATATTATCTACAATTAATATGTCTTGGAGAGAAAAGCATACTCTTAAAACTCTATTATATGAAGAGAAAGAATAAAGATAGATTAGATTCACCAGTGCCCCATGTTTTTTGTCATGTTCTTCAAATACCATTCCATTTGATTCAAGCATAGAACAGGAGACATTTCGTATAGACAAGACATATTGATTTCCCCAAGTCCTGGGCGGGCCTGCACATGCACACTGCATCACCCATCACTCATCCAACCTGCGTAGTATTTGACTTTCAATTATTAGATTTTCTCAACATATAATCAAATTTTTATAAATAATAATATCAATCACAATCCCACCGCGCATTAACCTCTTCGATAAGTCTCCCAAATTCTCCCACTAGCGTGACCGGTAGCCTGTTTGGAGGCCTCTGATCTGATCGGGAGAATCGGAGATGGTTTACGAAATTCAAAACGGAGAATCGGGAATGGTGCGGAAATCAAGTTTCAGGTATAATTCACCGTTCGTACAGGTTTGCCTCATCGGGATGGTATGCTTCTGTTGTCCAGGTATGTTCAATGCTCTGTCCGGCATGGGAGGAGGAGGTCAGGTCGATAAAACCGCCTCAAACAACGCCCTGACAGCCCTTTACACGGCCTTCGCCATCTTCGGAGTCCTAGGTGGTGGCATCTACAACGTCTTGGGCCCCCGCCTCACCCTCGTCTCCGGCTGCAGCACTTACGTCCTCTACGCGGGCTCTTTCCTCTACTACAACCATTACCATCATCAGGGCTTTGCTATCGTCGCTGGTGCCATCCTAGGAGTCGGTGCCGGCCTTCTCTGGGCCGGTGAAGGTGCTATCATGACCTCCTACCCTCCTCCGCATCGCAAGGGCGTTTACATCTCTCTCTTCTGGAGCATCTTCAACATGGGAGGTGTCATCGGAGGTCTCATTCCTTTCATTCTCAATTACCATCGTAGTAAAGCGTCGTCCGTCAACGACGCCACTTACATTGGATTTATGTGTTTCATGCTCGCCGGAACCCTCCTATCCTTGGCCATTCTTCCCCCAAACAGCGTGGTTCGCGACGACGGCACGCGCTGTTCCACCATTAAGTACTCCAAGGTGTCTACTGAGATGGTTGAGATTTTCAAGTTGTTTCTCAATTGGAAGATGCTTCTCATTGCTCCTGCTGCTTGGGCAAGCAATTTTTTCTACAGCTACCAGTTCAACAACGTCAACGCCACACTCTTCACTCTGAGGACTCGAGGATTGAATAACGTCTTTTACTGGGGAGCCCAGATGCTGGGTTCTGCAGGGATCGGGTATCTGTTGGATTTCAGTTTCAAGAGCAGGAGGATGAGAGGGTTCTTCGGAATCGGAGTGGTTGCTCTGCTTGGTACTGGTATTTGGGGCGGTGGGCTTGCCAATCAGCTCAATTACTCCCACCATAATATCCCTCCCTCTCTGGATTTCAAGGACTCCGGTTCCAGTTTTGCTGGACCCTTTGTGTTGTACTTCAGTTATGGTCTTCTTGATGCTATGTTTCAGAGTTTGGTCTACTGGGTCATTGGAGCTTTGGCTGATGATTCTGAGATTCTTAGCAGGTTGCTTCTTGTTAACTATTGGTTCATTCAATTAGCTAGCCTGTATTATAATATTATTTATTTATATTAACATAACTGCTTAAAAACAGATACGTAGGATTCTACAAAGGAGTCCAAAGTGCAGGAGCTGCAGTTGCTTGGCAAGTAGATTCGCAGAAAGTTCCAATGCTGACGCAGTTGATAGTCAATTGGTCGCTAACTACTGTGAGTTATCCATTACTAGCTGTTCTTGTCTTGTTGGCGGTTAAGGATGAGACACCAACTGATCAAGAGGGTACTACTACTACTAGTAGTGGGAACAACAAGCCGCTTGATGATGATTCTAGGTCTAACAAGCCTAATTTCTATAATTTGTCTCATTAATCCATCCTTCTGGTCATGTTTTAATTTAAGATTCATGCCTGTAGTTGTACTGGCCTTGTTTATAGTCTAAACATATCCTTCTTCTTGTCAGTTCATTTTTCTTTTTGCTTTCAATTATGTGCATGCGTAAGCGTCTCTTCTCCAGAAAAAAAGCATTTGGCAGTTTCTTTTGATCGAAAAGTCAACGCTTGAGAAATATTAGGAGTTGAAGGCGGCTCTTTTGTATTTTAGAGTTCAGATTCTCTTCGTAGATTTTAATAATTGTATTCTTATGACCTTCTCTGAGCCTTGAAATTTAGTTTTTTCTTGTGGCAGTAGGTCCAATGGATTTTAGAAAATTACTTTTGAGGACCACTTGTAGTGGGATAGACAGAAGAGAAGAGTTTATGTTCAGCTTATCCTCTTATCGGTTAGGCATGACATTGGGCATGACAATGAGTAGGAGAGCCCAATACGTTTTCTTGAGCAAGACAAGACTTTCTTTAAACCACTTCCCACAAATTCCGCAAATCATGACACCGTAATCTTCCCTTGAAATTTACTTACGTAACATGGCATGTACTTAAAAAATACATAAATATGTCTACATCATCAAGAGATACCCAACATGAAACAACCTTGAAATAATGGTCAGTTATATTTGATGATTAAAAAATATAACTAATTCAATTGTAAACCTTAAACAATAAACATTGATAAAAATCGGTTTAAATTTCGGTCGGACTTTTAAGACATTGGTTATATGTATATAGCACCCTATTTTCATAGAAGCCTCGTAACCATTCATAATTTGCTATATATATTTAATGCCGTAAGTTCAAATGACTTAGAACCTCATTTTAAACATTAAAAATTATTGGGATAGGAGAGTTAGGGGTATGATCATATGATGTGATGTCTCACATAAAAACTATTTACACAACAATACCACAATAACTTAATACATTATTTGCAGGCATAAAAAGACAAATTACTTCGTAAGAAGATTACAGTATCGTGGTTAATTTCTTAAGGAGGGTTAGGAAATGGAAGTTTTATGCAAAGGAGATGGGAGATTCATGTAAAATTTTAAATGAGAAAAACGGAAGAATCAATCTTTTCGTATAAAATTGGGATATAAATGAAGATTTAAGTCCAATTCAAAGGGTCCAATTGATGTCATATACAGAATTAGGTTGACCCTTAAAACATGCATTTGAAAACAATTAATTTGGAGTTAATTAGATAGACATTTCTAATAAAATATCATCTTGTTTATTTCATGAGATTTATAAACTCTGTATTTAATATTACAAGGTTTAAAATTAATTGCCAAATGGGCATTGTTTGTAATATATAAATAGAATTATAACTGGACACAGTGAAGTCTGGAATATAATCAATCTTCATCACATCACACAGTAACATTAGGTGCATCAGCTTTATCTTCTACTTTGGCAGGCAAAAAAGCATCGGATTGCTTGGCCGCTTCAGGCTTCTTAGCATCAACAGCCACAATTTCAGGCTGTGTGGTAGTTGTGACGTTATCAGCTTCAGCTTGAACTTTGTTGTCGACCAACTGGGCAATCACAGTTGTCTCAGCTTTTGTCTCAGATGATGAGATCACATCACTAACTTCCTCTGGTTTTGACTCTGACACATCTACCAAAGGTGCCTCCTCTTTCACTGACTCGCCCCCTTCGCTAATCTTACCTTCCTTTTCATCCCCATTGTTATTGTTGACCTCCTGTGCATGCATTTCTTTAGGTAAACTAACAGTCGAGATTTAACAAGTTTTGAATGGCAAGAAATCACGAATAATCAGATTATAATTAACATGCAGAATCATATATATATTGAGACTTGGTAGAGGATAGAACCTGAACAGGATTAGTCTGCTCCTGATTATCAGGAGACTTGGCAGGAGTATCATTTACGAGAGGCTCTGTACGAGAATTATCAGAGAATTCCTTTGGTTTGCTCGCACAGCCTCCCATGATGATACTTTATTCTACTCTTATTTTGTGTTGGATGGGGATGAAAGCGAGTCCTTGGAGATGAGGAGAAGCTAAAGCAAATGAACTAAATGCCTACAATTATACTGGGGTGATGAATTAATTATATAGCCGAGAACTTTCTTATATTTGATGGGCACACATTAATTTTAGCTGTGGTTTTAATTGTCTGGCCGATCTGTAGATTGACCATTTCCTTACCTATCATACTTGGATATGATGCCTCCAAGTGGATTTCTGTCCATAGATGTAAATATTTTGGTCTATATTTAGCAAACACAAAACCACTTTTTTGTACCAATTTTGATATGAAAACTGAAACTACACATTAGTACCATCGTATAACATTACCAAATATTGAAGAAGATAAACCTCGTATTGCCATATTAGCTATCAAGTGCCAAAATAATTGCATTATGAGCAAAACATCACAATGGAAAAGAATAAGTGAACATACCCTTCAGTGTCTATTGCTCTGTTGAAAAATACAACTTTATCCCCTGATTTGAAGAAAAAACTATTGTCCTCATCACAACTGGTTTAATCTCAAATACAACTGCAAAAAAATTTGTTGCAGAAAATGATTTCAATGAAATCAACCCAAAGATCTCCTTCCACGTTCCTAAAACACAATCTTTTCAAAAGATTCTATTCTCTTTGCTTGTGGGATTGAAGTGAGAAACGTGGTTCATCAAGATGAACTTTATCAGCTATTCTTCCAATTGTGGCATTATGCTCCTTAGTCTCTCTAGAGTGAGGATGGTCCTTTCCCTCTTCTGTTTCGCGTGGAGAAGTTCCATGACTACCATCACTAGAAGTATTGCTAACTAGGCTTTTGTACATTGTGAGAGCTTGAGCCATCATGTTAGCAGGATTGGCAGAATCACTGGGAAGTAAGATAGTTGTCCCCTAAGGAAGAAAAAAAAAACATGGAAGAAAATAAAGAGAAAAGTTGCAGATAAGTGAACCAATTGCATATCTAAGTAAATAACAAGAAACATAGTTGAATAAAACTCTTCTTTACCTCCTTTGCAATATTGCCAAATGCTTGGATATAATGCTCAGCAATTCTCAAACTCGCTGCCTGCAAATTACATCACAAAGTTAGCTAATGGCTTGAAATTTGTACATATATGCAAATTGCAGATCATGGAAATTCACTTCAAGTGAACACAACGATTTGCAAGATAATCATTGTTAGACAAGTTCAAAAGAATGTATTAGAACCAGGACGTTGCTCAACTCAAACAACAGAAGCAGATTCTTCTATTTAGAATGGATGGGCCAAAGGCTGCAAAGGTGAGAAGTTGAAAGTTCTATTTTGGCGGGTTCATCCCCTTCACTTGCCCAATTGACAATAATGAATGCACTAAAAACTGAAACAAGTCAAAGACAGAATATGCAATTTTCATCATGCTGTTACTGTTTAGAGATATGATACAGTGCACAAACGGTCTCCTCACCAATGAGAAAAGCCTTACATCTCACGATTTTGACCATGGATACGCATATAAGATCTAAATAAATGTTCTTGTCAGAATGAATGGAAGAGATGGAAGGATGCTAGTAGCATTAAGCTTTCACCATCTCAATACGGCTTACGTTTTCTGATTTACATAAGAACAGATACTAACACTAGCAAAGTGCCTTTAGTCCACAAGAACATCTTGTGAACAGTGTCCAAAGACACTAATCCTTTTGAGATGGCAATCAATCCAATCACGTGCATTAATCCACACAGGTTTTGTTATATTAAAAACTTCAGACAAGCATAATGCCTTTCAGATCCACCATGCATAGTTTGTAAGAATATCATTCAACTATGAGGATTAAAAAAACAAATACACTCACCTCCATTCCCCCGCCATCCTTAAGGGCCTGAGACACAACAAGAAGTCCTTTTGAAGTTGCTTGTGCTTTAGCAAGGATGGCTTGTGCTTCCCCTAATATAGAAGTATTACTATTGTTATTCTAATATACGAAACTGAGGATAACACGAGTCATTCATTGCCTCGTGAAGCCTAATCAGTTACTTTAGAATTTAGATGGAACAGACTAACGAACCCTCCTCCAAAGTGGACAAATACATGACATACAGGAGAACTAGTGGCCATCACCATCCCAGTATAGGACCCGAATCAACCAATCAACACCATAAGTTTATTCATTCCACAAAGATATACTTATAGCATAATAGGAAACCAACCTTCTGCTGCCAAGATCTGAGCATTCTTCTTTCCATCGGCAATATTGATGTTTGCCTGTCTCTCACCTGTTATGTGATGGGCAAATAAAGATGATTAGGTCATTAAGACCACCTTATATCCTAAGTTGGCCTAAAAATGAATTGTATAGTAAACTACTCATATTTTCCACCAAAATAGAATCGACCAAATCAAACAAACTTTATTACCTTCAGACTCGAGAACTTGAGCTCTCTTCTTACGCTCTGCTTCTGCCTGCATCTCCATAGCTGCCCGCACTCCACGTGGTGGAGATATATCCCCTGAGTAAAAAAGAAAGTCGATAATTTATCTAGAAAATTGCAGTGGGCAATGTAGGAAAAAGAGTGCTGCTCACGTATTTCGTAGCGGAGGCATTGGAGACCCCAGTCCTTTGCTGCAACATTGATGGCCTCCTGTAGTATAATGGGAATGTTCACAGTAAGTGTATTTCCAATATGGTTGGGCTATACATTAATAAGTTTAAAATGCCAAAGTGCATGGAGTTAAGCTAACAAAATAAAACGAACAAAGGAATACTATGTCTAGAAAATCAAGGATTGGCAAAAGCTAATTAGGAAGCAAGTGAATGGTTGTGCAGGTGAACCCAAAACAGAATCAGTACATATGATATAGACTGACAGTCAATAGTTGAAAAAAATGCAAAAGAAACGTACCACAATCTTTTCGTTTAGAGTGTCTCGTTCCTCAAAGGTCTTGTCAAGAGTAATTTTACCAAGTTCACTACGCATAGTAGTCTGGGCAAGTTGAATAACAGCGTAGATGGGATTCTCGACACCGTAAGAGGCGAGTTTAGGGTCAACAATCTGAGATTAATATTAACATAATAAGTCTAAGAAAAAGAAGAAGAAGAGGTTAAAAGGAAAAGCAAATCAAAGAGACGAAAGGAAAGACCTTAACATAAAGAACACCATCAATAAGAATGCTGACATTGTCCTTAGTAATAGCAGACTGGTCGGGAATGGGAATAGCCTCTTCCTTCAAGGAATGCACGTATGCAATTCGATCCACAAAAGGTATCAAGAAATGAATTCCTGAGGGAAGTGTTTTCACGTATTTCCCAAATCTCTCTATCACAAATGCTTTCTTCTCCGGCACTATTCTAATCCCCCAGTTCACCGGAGGAGTAATCTCGTAACTTCAAAATCATTTAAAACACTGACGTTTTAGCTTTCTTCTTCTTTACAAACAAAAAGGAAATGTGGGTCTTGAGAGTTTTCTTTACCTATTGGAAGCATCGCGACCGGTGCGAAGGAGGCGGACGGGAGTGACAGAGAATGGAGCGGATAAAAGAGGAGGATGATGCAATTGAAGATGACGTCGAGGAGAACAGTGGTCGTGGAAAACGGTAGCTGAGCGAACCGCTGCCGTCGGCGCCGTCGCAGAAGCCCGCTGGCGGCGCAGGGATGCTCTCATAACCCCTCCCAACATAACTACTGATTTTGATTATGATTTCGTATCTGAAAACTCCGATCGCCGAAGCTTACAATATGCAAAGAAATATGTGATTTCTTTTCTTATTCTAAAGAAGGAGAAGAAGAAGACTTTAAACCCTCACCTAAACCCTCTTTCATTTGCTGCCATCCACTTAGTTATATCAGTTTTTATCTTAATTTTTCATTTACTTCCTCAAACAACAATCTAACTCATCCGACCGAAATCGATTCAAATTTTTTTATAAGAGTTTAAAGCCAAACTCATTGATCCTATTTTTTTTTTCAATTAAACAATATCATGTTATTAATATAATAAAAAATTAAAATCTGATCCGGACCAAAACTCAAGTTCAGGGCCCTTAATTCAGGCCCCCAGCCCAATGCCATCATGCAAGGAAATATTTTCAGGAATTGGTATCTCCTCCTCCTCCTCCATGGAAGGCCTCCCTTTGACTCGAATATCTTTTCTACATGATAGTATTATTGCTTGATGAATAACGTTTTCTTATTAATATGATTGGAATTAGTTCTCTTCTTCTTCTTGCAACTGTGAGCAATAAACGAAGCTAAAGATTCTTGTCCAATTCCAATTTTGATACAACAAAACAAGAACTAAGCATGTTCCCACAAAACAAGCTCAAATCACATAAGATACTACAAAAAGATTGAAACTTCATTGCCATTTAAGAAGGTTCTCTGCATGAACTCAGGCAACAACAAGAAACTAAATGTCACTATCACTTGAACAAAATTTTATAACAGTCTATAACTTCACCAATCAATTCTCTTCAACAATGGTTCCCTTCTCACTAACATAGATACCATCAAGGAACTTCCTGATATCCTTGTTCTTCACATGGCATTTCTGTCCAAAATAAACGGAGATTGCAAGATCAGTAAAGAGCGATCAAGTAATGAATCATTGGAGCATTGGTTGGCATGATAATAACAGAGATAATACCTGATTAATTAGAGCAGCGGATCGAGAAACAAGCTCAATGTCATTACCATCCAATACCAACTCATCCTTAACCTTTTCAGATCGAATCACACTAACCCCTCCAAGCATATCCACTTTCCTCACCTTCAATTACCATCAAATGGACGAACAACACATACTATCAACACACACTCAAGATGATTATCTAATAAAGAGCATTTCAGTATAATGAAAGGGGGAAAAAATACTGTAATTCCAACTAAGGCAATAGCATTAACAATGAAGAACAACAAGCAATGAAAAATCATCAGTATATAACAAACCGAAATACGAGAACGAGTAAACATACCTTCTTTTCACCAAGAAAGTTACGGATCTCGATGGATGTGTTAGAGTTGGTGATGGACGCGTTAATGGGGAAATGAGCATAAACGAAGCGCATCTTGTACCGGTACCCCTTGGTAACACCAGTGATGAGGTTTCCGACGTGGCTGAGTGCTGTACGAATCGCAGCGCTCGTCTTCCTAGAACCGAACCAAGCGTCAATCTTTAGCTTTCGCTTTCCAGTTTCCTCGTCCTTCATTAGATGAAAGTCGAGGTTCAGATGCTTGAAATCTCGCACCAGCTTACCTCTAGGACCCTCAACCTCTATAATTTTGGCGTTCACTTTGATCTTTACGCCGTCGGGAATGTCCATCGTCTCAGAGGAAAGAATCGTCTTCATTGTAACTTCTTCCTTTTCTTCTTCTTCCTCTTCGGAACACGAAAACCCGACGGCTACGCAGAAGCAAGCGAATGACACTACGCACTAAAAACCCTAGTGGCAATTTATAGTGTTAACTGTAATAATAAACAAAAAAGGACCCCAATAATAATGATCAATTGGGCCCAAACTATACACATAAGCCCAATTTTGAACTCTACTTTGTTCTTACCATATTTTCCGTTTAGACTTTAGAATGTCTGCAAGGGCGAGAAGTTGGAACGCCTATTTTGGCATATTCCTTCCCGTCACTTGCACCAATTGACGATGCTGAATGCATGCAAAATTATGCTAAAAATTGACACACCTCAAAAAACAGAATATGCAAATTCCATCATGCTTTTACTGTTCAGAGAAATGATGCAAAGTGCAAAAATAGTCTAATCAACAACGAGAAAAGCGTTCCACCTCCGCATTTTGACAATGGATATGCATATAAGATCAAAACATAAGTTTTTGACGGAATAAATATGGAAGAATGTTATTACTATTAAGCTTTCACCACTTCAATGAGCCAATTGTTTTCTGATTTACATGAAGATAGATATTAACACTAGCAAAGTGCTCTCGATGAAAAAATAATTACAGTTGAAGGCATTTGTTGCACTTAGTTTAATAATATGCTTTTGTTTTTATGTTATGTTATCTAGTGGTTTGGTTTGTCTTGAGTAACCTTATATTTTTGTACTGTGTTGAATAGACTAATTTGTATTTAACTTACCAAAGTAATCTAATAAGAAAGAATAGCAATTTATGTTCTAATATGTATATATATATAGGCAGGATTTGACGTGAGTAAAACTTTTTGTTAAATAAAATCTTAGCTCTTAGAATTGCCAATCTTGTACATTAAAGCTGCGGCCCAAATATGTTTTTTCTTAATGTTAGAATAATTAATAGAATCATTTAGCAAATTGCAAGAAATATTAAAGTAATTCTTGTATAAATTATGCATGACATATTCATATATATAAATACTAAAAGAACTTTTACATACTTACATTTGAAAAAAAAATTAAGACTAAATGACGAATACATTTAATCAGATAAAAATGAATAAACGAAGAATACATTTGTTCAGTTAAAAATGATATTTTAATTTTACTTTTTCAAGATTGAAAATTATAATATTTTTGTGTAAAAGTTGTTCTTTCGTGACCATATAATTACAAATTTGAATTACAAAAATAGCCTCTTTATAAAAATTATAAAAGAATAATTGCGTATATTGAAGACCCTCCTTTAACCCTCTTAAAGTGGGAATTCTTGTGTGTTGGAAAAACCTGGTAATTTTTCTCTGAACCAAACAATTAGTGAATTTGACCGATTCAGTAATTCCCATGATAGATTACAATAGTCTCCTAGACAGAATTACTATTTCAAGTAAATCCCTAGGAAAGGCTGGAGGGATCACAAACAGTCCCACTTAAAATTCAGTTTCCTAAACAAGACTTACATGCACGGTATATTTTCACAACCTAGACCCGTGTATACAAACATAACAATACATGCGAATAGTAAAATATACCCAAACGAACCGTACAAAACACTACAAATAAACCGACAAATAATATTGAATACTATACTACAACTGAGAAGAAACAGCAACAATAATAAAATTACAAAATAATAAAAGAGATAAGGAAAGAACACATCCAGAAATTTGATAACGAAGTTTGGCCAAATGTGCCTAGTCTTCGAGCACCTCTCAAATAGCTGGCTTTTATTTAAATGTGGAATAAGAGATACAAATTTTGGGATAATCCAAATGGGAGGGAAGAGTCCCCTTTTATAGCTCTTAAACTACTCACCATTTTGATAATCCATCAATGTGGGATCAAAAATTGGTGTCAAAAGTTAAAAAATTTCCACCTTGGCACAATTTTTGGTCCTTGTTTGACAGCGCTGACTCAAATGTGCAGGATATTGACCAAGTCTAAATAATATTCAAACTTGATTCTTGTAACCACCTTAGTCAGCATATTTTCAGGATTCTCTGTAGTCCAAATCTTTTAGAGAAGTATCTCCTCTTCTTCCAGAATTTCCTACATAAAGTGATAGTGAACATCCATGTGCTTCATCCTTGCATGAAAGACTTGATTCTTTGCTAAATGAATAGCACTCTGACTGTCAGAATATACCTTAATTTGTTTCTGACCAACTCCCAAGTTTTTAAGCAACTAATAATGAAGCCAAATTGCCTATTTCATAGCTTATGTAATAGTCATACACTTTGCCTTTGTTGTAGACAAAGCCACCGTTAACTGTAAAGTAGACTTCTAACTAATTAACGCCTTCACTAACGTGAACAAATAGCCAGTTGTAGACCGTCGCTTATCTAAGTCACCTGCATAGTCAAATTCGCAATATCCAACTACACGATGACCAAGTAATTCATCCCGGAATATACTGTAGAATCCATTTCACAGCTTGCCAATGAACCGTACCTGGATCATGCATGTACCTGCTTACAACACTAACAACCTATGAAATATTTGGTCTCGTACACACCATTGCATACATCAAGCTTCCAACTGCATTAGCACATGGGACTTTCACCATGTACTCTCGCTGTTCATCTGACTTTGGAGATAACCGGCTACTTAGTTTCAAATGAGCAGTAAGTAGGGTAGTTATGGGTTTTGAATCTTCATTCATACCAAAACGTTGTAGTACCTTCTTCAAATACTGCTTCTATGTTAGCCAAAGCTTGCCTCTCTCTCATTTCCTGCTTATCTCCATGCCGAGAATCTTCTTAGCTTCTCCCAAATCCATCATCTCGAACTCTTTACTCAACTGAGCCTTCAATCTGTCAATCTCAACTTGGCTCATCGCTGCTATCATCATATCATCAATGTATAAAATTAAGTAGATATAGGACCTATCTCGAAGTCTGCACAAATACACACAGTAATAGTATTTGCTTCTTTTATATTTCTGACCATTCATAAACTTGTCAAATTGTTTGTACCACTGCCTTGGAGATTGCTTCAGTCCGTACAACAATTTGTTCAGTTTGCAAACCTAATTTTCTTTACCAGTAACCTTATATCTATCTGGCTGAGTCATATAGATTTCCTCCTTCAAGTCACCGTGTAGGAATGCGATCTTTACATTAAGTTGAACTAGCTCCAAATTCAACTGCGCTACCAAGGCCAACAACATTCTAATAGAAGAATGTTTAACAACTGGAGAAAATACCTCATTCTGAGCATAGCCTTTAGCCACCAATCTTGCTTTGTAGCGGACATCATCTTTGTTAAGGAATCCTTCTCTCTTTGCAAACATCCATTTGCTTCCAATTGCCTTCTTACCCTTCGGTATTTGTGTCAGCTTCCAAGTTTTATTCTTCTGAAGAGATTGCATCTCTTCTTCCATTGCACCTTTCCATCTACCACTTTTTTGAACTTTGGACAACTTCTGGAAAGGTGGATGGAACATTATCAACAACTCGAAGTGCATAAGCAACCATGTCAGTACAACGAGCAGTTTTTTGAATTTCTCATCTCGTCCTTCTAGCGGCAATTGACTCTGATTGCTACGGAGGTTCCTGAGTCAGAATTTCTTCCTCTTCTAACTCTTCTTCTGCTATGGGAGAATCACTAGTAGTGCTTTTTGCTGGGATCACCATTGTCCTTTCAAACTCTACCTGCTTCGGTAAACACTCCACCTACTGCGAAGTACTATCAGCCCCTTCTGAAGTTACCTTATTTAACATGGATGATTCATCAAAGTTAACATCCCTGTTGATAATTGTCTTCTTTGACTCTAAATACCATAAACGGTATCCTTTAACTCCAGCATTGAAGCCCATAAATAGAACCTTATTTGCTCATAGATCCAACTTTGATTCATTCACATGATAATGTGCAGTAGAACTAAAAATACGCAAAGAATCGTAATCTGTTACAAGTTTCCTGGACTATACCTTTAAAGGAGTCTTGCCACCTATAACAGATGATGGTAAGCGATTGACGAGATATTGAGCGTATGTCACAGCCTCAGCCCAAAATTTTCTGCCTAACCCAACATTAGACCGTATGCGACGAACTTTCTACACTAGTGTCTTGTTCATATGCTTTGACACCCTATTTTGTTGTGGTGTTTTTCTAACTGTGAAGTGCCGAACTATGCCACACTCTTGGCATACTTCTAGAAATGGATCACTCTTGTATTCTCCACGGTTATCTGTTAGGAGAACTTTGATCTTCCTTCCCGTTTGATTTTCAACCTGAGTTTTCCATTTAAGGAAAACCCCAAGTACATTATCTTTGTTCTTCATAGTAAACACCCACACTTTTCTGGAAAAATCATCAATAAAAGTGACAAAATAATGCCTACCTCAGAGTAACGGAGTCTTAGAAAGTCCCCACACATCTGAGTGCACATAATCCAGAATCCCCTTGATATTATGGATAACAGTGCCAAATTTCACTCTTCGTTATTTTCCCATAGCACAATGCTCACAAAATTCTAATTTACAAGTTTTCATACCTTCTAACAATCCTTAATTAGTAAGAGTTTATAAGGATTTTTCACCAGCATATCTCAATCGCATATGCTACAGCTTTCTTGCCTCTACATCCTTCTTGTTATTGAAGTTGCTGTTGTTACCATCCCAACCACTGTACTACCTTGGTAATAATATAGATTGTCCTTCCTCACACCTTTCAAAGTTACCAGTGCTCCTGAAGTTGATTTCATAATTTCATCTCGTATCATTATATCTAGGTTTTTTGATTCTAAAGTCCCCAAACATATGAGATTCTTTTTCAACTTCGGCAAGTACCGCACATGCCTCAAAATTTTGGTGGATCTATGATGATTCTGCAGCTTGATTAAACCTATCCCGACTGTTTTGCATGAATTATCATTACTCATGTAAACAACCCTGCCATCGAGTTCTTCAAAATCAAAGAACCACTCCTAGATGGGAGACATATGGTAGGAGCAACCTGAATCCAAAATCCACTTGTCAGGATGTGATGTTAAAGGTGAAACCACCAAAGAGATATCTGATTCCGCGTTACTTTTACACTCTACAACATTTGCATCTTGCGGAGCCTTCCCTTTCGGAGCCTTCCCTTTTTTCTTCAATTTTGGGCAGTCTTTCTTCCATTGTCTTTTCTTGTAAAAGAAAGCACACTCATCTTTGGCAACTCAGCTTTTTGATTTGGATTTTTCTCTTCTCCCCTTTGACTGGCTTTGCTGACGACCTCTTGCTACCAATGCTTCATCTACTGTAACTGTTTTGTTTTTCATTTTATCCTTCTTTCTCAATTCATGACTATACAAAGCAGAACATACAACATCTAAAGACACATTCTCCTTCTCATGAAGTAACGTAGTCTCCAAGTGTTCAAATTCATCGGGAAGAGATGATAACAATATCAAAGCTAAATCTTCATCCTCAAATTTCACATCTAAATTTAACAGGCCTGCTATTAACTGATTAAACATAGTGATGTGTTCATTCATAGTAGTACCTGGTTGGTAATTAAATCAGAACAACCTTTTCTTCATAAGGAGCTTATTCTGACCACTCTTTTTCATAAATTTGTCTTCCAATGCCTTCCATAATTTGTGTGCAGAAGTCTCATTCTTGAAGGCATACTTCTATTCTTTGGACATACACGATCGAATTGTTCCACATGCCAACCGATTTATGATACTCCAATCCTTATCCTCAACATCTTCTAGTTTCTTTTCATCAATGACAATGTCAAGACCCTACTGGAAAAGGCAGTCCAAGACCTCCCCCTGCCACATGCCGAAATGGCTAGTACTATCAAATATCTCCACTGCCAATTTCAAATTTGACAACGAAATCCTTGATCATGATGACGATGAAGCCGATGTCCCTAGTTTTTCTTGATCATTAAATGTCATTACAAACTCAAAATATAGTATTCAATATAAACAAAAAAATTACAAACAAACCAAAGATAACCTTTAGCTCTGATACCACTTGTTGGGAAAATCGGGTAATTTTTTCCTCTAAGGTAAACAACTAATGAACTGAACCGATTCGATAATACCCAGGAAAGATCACAATGACCTCTTAGACAGTATTATCTTTCCACGTAAAATCCTAGAAAAGGGCAGATGGGTCTCAAACGGTCCCACTTAAAACCCGACCTCCTAGACAGAAATTACGTGCACGGTGTATTTATCACAACCTAACCTGTGTACACACACGAATAATAAATACACCCAAATAAATTGAACAAAACACTACAAATGTACCCGACAAATAATATTGAATACTATAAATGTGGAATAAATAAAAGAGATAAGGAAAGAACACACCTGGAAATTTGATAACGGAGTTCGGCCAAATATGCCTACGTCTCCGGAGCACCACTAAAGCAGCCTGCTCTTATTAAGAAGAGAACACTAAATTTGATATGTGTACAAATTTTGAGTATATATCAAAATTTTGGGATATTTTGATATGGGAGGGGGAGGAGTTATTTTATAACTTGCAAAACTCCTCTCATCCTCATCTCTTCCCAATATGGGATATAAATTGGACCATCAAAGTCAAAAAAATACAACACTATATTCTCTCTGCTGTTCATCATCTTCAATAACTTGACTGGAAGTTGTCATAGTATTTTCCTACCAACTCAAACTCTCATCAAATACAACATCTCTTCTTGTTAAAATTTTATTATATGTAGGATCTAACATTCTGTATGCTTTTGATTGAGTGCTACATCCTACAAATATACATTGATGAGACTTATCAAAGCATAACAAATAGAACCAAAAATTCGCAAGTGACTTACAGAGGGTTTATACCCATTCCAAGCTTCGAATTGAGTTCGGTTTTGTACTGCTTTTGTAGGAGATATGTTGCGAAATACACGGCGGTGGCTACCGCTTCTGCCCACAACGTGTTTGGTAAATTTTTGCCTTGCAACATACTCCAAGCCATCTCAACAATAGTACGATTCTTTCGTTCCGCAACACCGTTTTGGTCTGGAGTGTATGGCGTTGTTAATTCCCTATGTATGCCATGCTCTTCGCAAAAAGAGTTGAATTTGTTAGACACAAATTCTCCGCCATTATCAGTGCGCAGAACTTTGATACAACAATCACTTTGCTTCTCCACCAAGGCTTTGAAACTCTTGAATTTTTCAAAAGTCTGATCTTTGTTGTTAAGAAAAATACACCCAAGACATTCTGGTATAATCATCAGTTATTAAACGAAAGTACTTACTACCGCCAAGAGATGTTTGCATAGGGCCGCATAAGTCAGCATGAAACAATTCTAAACATGATGAGGCTCGCCAAGCTTTACCTGCAGGAAACGATTTGTGTGTCTGCTTCCCATATACACATCCCTGACATAACTTAATGTCATCAATCTTTGGTACGCCTGTAACCATATTTTTATCTCGAAGTAACCGCAATCTCTTAAGATGTAAGTGTCCATAACGGAGATGCCATAATATGGATTCATCATCCTCTCTTGCGGTAAGCACAAAATTCCCCATGTGAGACACATCAAGAGGAAACATTTGGTTCACAGTCTTTTTGATTGTCACCAAACTTTTTTCTGTCTGTTTGTCTTTAATGCAGCACTCCCCATTATCAAACAACACCAAATAACCACATGACATTAACTGCCCAACACTGATAAGATTGAAACCCAAAGTATGCACATATTGGACATTATGTAAATATTTAGTTTTGCCCGAACTTAATGTAAAACTTGCAGTCCCTTTGCCTTTCACAAGAAGAGTGCTTCCATTCCCTAGCTGCACTTTTTGCGTATCTGTTTCATTAAGATTGGAGAAAAGATGTTTAAAACCGGTCATGTGGTTCAAGCATTCACTGTGACAAACCAGATATGATTGTGATTGTCTTCACTTGATTTACTATGAGCCATAAACAATTTTTCTTCGTCTTCTATATATACATCATCACTCCTGTCTCCAGTTGTGAAATTCGATTGCTTCTCTCTAGACCAACAATCTGCTCGCATATGTCCATAGTTCCCTCAGTTATAACACTGTATGTTATTCATATGTTGTTACTGGTCATCAGTACCGCCTCTACCACGTCCAGCTGATCGTTCGCGCCCCCGAAAACCACCCCTAGAGCCTCCGCAACCACGTCCTCGTCTGCTGATGTTGTTATCCTGCACTTGAAAGGCTTTGTCTTCCACTTTGTCGATATTTCTATTGATTCTACAAAGTACCTTTTCGACAATTGTTTGATCGGTAATGTTGGCACCATATGTGTGCATTTGACTGACGACAGCCGCTGCTTTAGCCAAAAATTCAGATACAGTCTCGTCGTTCCTCATCTGAAGCATCTCAAAATCTCTGCGGAGAAATTGAAGTCGCACCACCATGGCACCATCACTTTAGCATCTCCTTGAAATTCTGTCTGCAGTACGGCCCATGCTTCTTTTGATGTAGTTGCAGCTGCAATTCTTGAAAACATGCTGTCTTGAACGGCTTGCTGAACGATTGCCAGTGCGTTTGCATCCTTCTTCCTTGTTTCTTTGAGTCTGGTTTGTGCCTCTGCTGTGAGGACAGTTTCTGCATCAGGTTCAGTGTATCCATTCTCCACATAATCCCAGACATCCGGAGCTCTAACTAGTGTCTTAAGTCTTATAGACTAGAACTCATAATGCTCCCCTTTGAAACTTGGAATAAGAGGTTGTGTAGCCCCGTTGCCACTATCGGACATGAGTAATCCCTGATTATCCGCAAATTTCGCTTACTGGTTGCTTTGATACCACAATGTTGATCATTAGGGTAAATGAAATGAATCAGAGAAGAATACTGCTGTAATGCCATTTTTATTAAGGAAGAGGAGCCTTTTAAATAGGCATAAACACAAAGAAAAAAAACAGAATCACTGCTGTCCATAAATACAAATTATTGACCAATAAAGCAGAAAGTAACAGTTCCAAAATAATCTCCTAAAACTAGGACTGCTTGTTGACTAATTCCGAATCACACTTCAACACTGTATCAGACAAAGTGAAATAAAACTGCAGTTGTTATATTATCTGAAGGCTGAAAACATATTTGCAGCTGCACGATCGGGAAAGCTTAATTTGAAGGTGGAGCTATGGTCTTATGTGCCGTACGATGTGGTGGCTCACCCTCATGCCCCAGGTGTCTATGACAAGAAAGCCCCTGCTGGTTACGTTAGAAATGCCGACGACCCTCGAGTGTCGCATCTCGCTCGTGCTAGCTCCACCGAGGTTCGGTGCACTACAGCTTTCAACGACGAGAACCCACAAGCATGTGCCATTATGTGATCTAATCTAAGCTTAGAAATTGGGTGATTATGATGTAGTGGAAGAAGTTGCCGTTCATGTTGAGCTATCATAGAGAAGACCTTTTTGATGTCTGGTAACGGTTCAATCAACATGACTTGTGATCTAGCACCGGAGTAGGATTCATTTAGGCCGTTCAAAAAACCAATAACACAATCACTGTTTTGATGGGATCACATCATAATGACGTTGAGGATGACATTTGCATTTAGGCGGTAGTCTTGAAATTGTGAAACTCTTCCTATAGCATTTTTAAATGAATATAATAATCATGGATGGATAGACTTTTTTGTTTGAAATTATAAATTTCTTCATGCATGTCTGAAATAAGAAAAGAATCTGCTCGTGAAAATCTGTCGTGCAGGTCTTTCCATACATCGGCTGCTGAATCCAACCAAATGTAACTTGTGCACTACGACATGTTATTTGTGTTTATCTTGTTGAAAACTCTCTGGATTTCATTGGCTAACGGGGTTTTAAATCGAATCATTTATATTGCTTGCAATTGACAACGTTGTTAATTAACCGTTTTATCACAAAAATTTAATATATTATGTGAGACCAATTTAATTAATTTTATATATTAACTAATACGCCTTTTCAAGTAAAAGTTTTTTGGCCTTGAAATTTGCCCAAGCTCACTTAACCTTATATTGAATAATAGGTAGATGGTAAGATTTAAACTCACGACTACTTAATCACATAAACTCTGATATCATATTAAGCGACCATTTCACTACAAAAATTTAATCTGTTACGTGAGACCAATTTAATTAGTTTTATATATTCAATAACTAATCTTTACTAGCCTAAGGTACGAATCTTTACATTTTCTTTGACGTTATCTCCTGGCGTTAGTCATGTACGGCTAGTGTTTGTTTTGAATTTTCTGATATTAATCACTTCAGTTTCTCCTTAATATCTCAAAGTCTGTTTATTTACTTAATTACTTTTTGGTTATCTTTTACTGAAAATTATAATCTTTTATTTCTCTTTTAAAGAAAATTAAAGACTAAGTTAAATTTGGATTATACATAAATACTTGGACTGACTTTGGATTACTAAGGGGTCGTTTGGTTCTACTTTTATTTTTTGTTTCTGTTTTTTTTCACAAAAAACTGTTTGGATGTTAATATTAATGTAGTTATATTTTTATCACCGATAATAATTACATATTAGATAAAACTTAAAGATAAATTATTTTTAATTAAATAAATTTATTTAATCTCTTATATAA
>JANIIA010000012.1:12206-27168 GCA_027478495.1 Erythroxylum alaternifolium | reverse complement strand
GATCATTAAATGCTATTATAAACTCAAAATGTAGTATTCAATATAACAAAAATTACAAACAAACCAAGGACGAACCTTGCTCTAATATTATTTGTTGGGAAAATCGAGTAATTTTCCCTCTAAACAAAACAACTAGTGAATTTGACCGATTTAGTAATTCCTAGGATATAGTACAATAATCTCCTGAACAGAATTACCATTCCAAGTAAATCCCCAGGAAAGGCTGGAGGGTTCATAAACGGTTCCATTTAAAATTTAGTCTCCTAGACAGGACTTACGTGCACGGTATATTTTCACAACCTAGACTTGTGTATACAAACACAACAATACACGTAAATAGTAAAATACACCCAAACGAACTTTACAAAATACTTCAAATAAACTGACAAATAATATTGAATATTATACTATAATTGAGAAGAAACAACAACAATAATAAAACTACGGAATGATAAAAGAGATAAGGAAAGAACACACCCGAAATTTTGATAACGAAGTTCGACCAAATGTGCCTAGTCTCCGAGTACCTCTCAAATGACCCGCTTTTACTTAAATGTGAGAGAAGAGGTAAAAATTTTGGGACGATCCAAATGGGAGGGGAGAGCCCCTTTTTTATAGCTTTCAAACTACTCACCATTTTGATAATCTATCAATGTGGAATCAAAAATTGGTGTTAATAACCCACCAATGTGGGATCAAAAATTGATGCCAATAGTTAACATTGTGCACGAAGTATGTTGACTCTGACATGTACTAATATATAGACTTGAAAATAGACCGCCTGGAAGCTTGGACCCGGGTCTAAAATTTTACTATTGATCCTAAGTTTTGGCTTAAGCCCTATTGAGTCTAAGACTAGAGGTTCAAACTTGAACTTGATCAATTTTAGAAAACTTGAAATTCGTTTAGACTCGTGCGCAAATTCATTAAATATATTTTTAAAAATTTTAAAAATTAAAATGATATTATTTTATTTAAAAAATTTAGATTTCATATTAGGTCAAATTGGATCGGACTATGCTAACTTTAGATTAGACAAAATTTATCATTTATACTAATATATTTGTACTTAGTTAAGTGATTGTGTTATTTAAGGATAACAATGATCTAGCCTATGGGCGACTTCACCAAATTTTTTAAAATTAAAAGTATAAAATAAAATTTTTTTGATTGTGTTTGGGCTTGGGCTGCTCAAGCCTAAGCCTACTCGAGACTCGATTTTTTAAAATAAAACAATTTTATTTTGCTTTGAAAAATTGTACCTTGAGCTGATCTAGGCCTAAGCTTGGGCTCATAAATTGGCCTATTAAAAAATTTAAATTTGAATTCATCGGCAGGCTCGTTGCCATCCTTGGTGCTATTCTTCTAACAATAACAATACAAATATTATGAATTGAAAATAAAGAAAAGTTTTTAGCGAAAAGAGAGGAATATTCCGAAGAGCTGAATTATAAAAGGTGATTCCTAAATTAACAAAAAAAAGTTGAAGAAGAATAAAGAAAAAAAAAGAAAGAAGCGAGGATATATACTATTATACTCTTATCATTCTACGATAGACATAGAATAAGAACCAATGATGATGACTACTTGGATTGATCGGTGGTGAGCAACTTGCAAGGCATAGCTTCCCCAAAAGCTCTAACAACTCGACTTTCGGCGGCAATGAATTTGTGTGGCTGTTCCACCATATTCATATTATTATTTACAATTTTTATTTTTAATATTTTAAAATTTTTACAAATCAAATAATTTGTTTTTATTGATGTAATACTATCAAGTATCAACTTTCACTTACTAATTATAATTATAATTATAATTATAATAAAATATATATTAATTTTATGAATAAATAAATTAAAATCTTTAAAAAATTAGTAATTAAAAATTAAGCGTTTTAATTCTGTTATCTGTACATATATATATGTGAAGGGAAACCGAACAGACGAAGGCAAATATAGACAAAAGATAGAGGGAAGGAGAGGGAATGAACGAATGAGGTAATTAATTAATTTTCTCTTCTTTAATCATTTTTTTCTCCTCCTTAGTCCTTCCCTTCCATTGCTATTGTTTTTGTTTTTTGTTAAGGAATAGAGAGAGAAAGAGAGAGAGGAGAAGAGGGAAAGGGAAGTCAGTTGTCCGGTGGTGGCGGTGGCGCTGTTTTTCCGTCCGACGGCCGCTGCTACCCTTTCTTTTATTTCCTTTAAGAAGAAACTTAATTTTTTTTTTGAATAAGCAATTAAACAACAGTTTCAGAATGAGGAAAATAAAAAAAAAGGTGTCGAGGATTGGAAGTTATGCAATAGCAACGTCAATGACGTATCATCAACCATGCATTACCTGCACCACCTTCAACATCCTCGCTCCTATCTACAAGCGTCTCAAGCACAATTCTCGCGAGAGCGACTACAAAGCCTTTTGGCTCTCCAGAAACCACCATATTTTGGATTCTCTGTTGCATGAACGCTCTTCCATTATTTGCCTTCAGGTTTCTTCTTCTTTTCCTTTCTTTCATCCTTTCCCTTAAATCATGAACCAACAAATGCACATAAGTATGTATCTCTGTCTACAGGAGTTCTGGGTGGGCAATCAAGAGCTTGTTCACTTGTACGAGAAGCGACTAGGTGACGCTGGCTATGTCTTCTTCCAGCTTGGACGCACCAATAACCGCGGTGATGGTATCTTCTTCTTCTTTGTGTTCTTTGTCCTTTTTTCGTTACTTTCTTCTTTTATTTACATTATAATTATATATTACAAATTTTCCTCAATGAAAAAATATTAGCAATTTAAATTTGTTCTGATTTAATTTGCATGCCCCCACCGTAACCTCTTCCATTTACGTGCAATACTGTTTGTTCCATGCTCAGGTCTGTTGACTGCTGTTCGGAAGGATTATTTCAGAGTTATTAACTACAGAGAATTGCATTTTAATGATTGTGGAGACCGTGTTGCCCAGTTGTTGCATGTTGAATTGGCTGTGCCGATTTCGGAATGTTGGACTAAAGATGCTCGCCAAGAGCTTCTGATTGTGAACACACACTTGTTATTTCCTCATGATTCTACTTTGTGTTTGGTTCGATTACATCAGGTAGACCAATTCTTCAATGTGTTCTTCAGTTCATTTGGCAGCAATGCAATTTCTCAATGTCTCCTTACTGCTGTTGACTAACAGGTGTACAAAATCCTACAATATGTGGAATCATACCAGAAAGAAAACAAGCTTAACTCCATGCCTATTCTGCTTTGCGGGTCAGTATGCTATTTATACTTCAATCTTCCCATATATGGTACTTTTATGGAGCCACACTCAACTGGTTTCTTTTTCCTGCATATTTTGCTCTCTGCAGTGACTGGAATGGAAGCAAAAGGGGACATGTTTACAAATTCCTTAGGTCTCAAGGCTTTGTGTCATCCTATGACACTGCACACCAGTACACTGATGCAGATGCACACAAGGTGCTTTCTACATCTTCTGATCAACAGCTGAGTTGCTTTTGCCTGAATTTCTCAATGAAGAAGAATATACTTGAGGATTTTTGTCTTGCATTCTTCTGATATTATCCTTTCTTGTGCATAGTGGGTTAGCCATCTCAACCATCGAGGGAATGTATGTGGTGTTGACTTCATATGGCTTCTCAATCCCAATAGATACTCTAAACTACTAAAAACAAGTTGGAGTGAAGCAATATTTGGCATGTTCAAGGTATGAATCTCGCCGACAAGCCCCTCATTCCGAGTAATTTCAGTAACGGGTTTTGGTAGGATTACATCTCTAGATTAGTCTTCTACACAATGAGTTATAAAGTTGGGGATTTTCACTTCGTTGAAGAGGAGTTGTTGTTTTGGCATCTCATTATATGCTAAAAAATGACCACTGAACATAAATTTATTTCTTTTTCATGGTAAAAGAGCATTGACTTGCCTTTTGTTTTGGTGATAAATCTGGTCATTGTGAAGTCTGCTTGACTTATGAGGACAATATGGAAGAGGCCACTTTAAAATTATTACACTAGATTTTCTGGGGTTATCTGTATGAACCCTTTTCTAATATGTAATCTCTAGTATGCTAGCTTTACAGCATTTGTTTTGCATAATGCATACTCTTGACTACCAAAGCAGTTTAGGAGTCTATAGATTGTGTATTATGTTTCACTTTGTTAACTCTGTTTAATGCTGTGGAACACTGGTTGCTGATGTTGTTGGCATTCAAAAAAAGATCTTGAATTCAATCTCTGATGATGCAGTTGATTGATTTTTCAGGACCTACTTCGGAGAGCATCATCGACAGAAGATCAAGCTTTTGCTTTTCTGAAGTTTGATGATGATGGTGATTGCATTTCCTACTTGGGTTTTTGTGAAGCACTTCGACAGGTATCCCGCATATTTGAGGCCTTTGCATCATCTTTTTAATTCTGGTTACTAAATAGTACGAGATTTTTCCTCCTTTGAGAACCCAAACCGAATAACATCTGAATTTGCAGCTTAATTTGACTGGTCATCGACATGGCCTCAGTGTTCAGGAGATAAATGAATTATGGATCCAGGCAGACATTGATGGAAATGGTGTGATTGATTATAAGGAGTTTCAGGTAATAAATTTTTGTCCAATGTGAAATTCTTTGACTTAAAGCCATCTTGACACGGATTTATAGATTAAGCCATAGACACAGAGGCGTTCTTTTTTTCAATATCTGTTCATGTTTTGTACTACAACCTTATAATGCTTCATTTTTTTATTTGGTGATGGTGATGATGGGAATGCAGCAGCGAATTTGGAGTCCTATGTGGTCAGAGCAAAAAGATGAAATGAACAACGTTGTGCAAGACAATTCTCTTAACAATGTACAAGTGCAAACCATTGGATTTAGCATAGAAAACGCTGTGCTTTTTCCTCCTGAAGTAGAGAAAGGAAGGTGGCCTGAAGATTATTATCTTTCCGATCATGCCCGTCTCACGGTGGTGTTCTCACCAATAAGAATGCCATGCTCACTATCATCAACATCCTGATACATGCCAAAGAGAAAGCTGGTGTTTTATTTAAAGTAGAGGATCACAAGGAGGAACAAAAGAGATATATGAGGTCCATAGACTCCGCCTGTTTCTGGTCCTGCATCGATCTTGCTTCCATGGCTGGTCGGTTGATAGATTGGACAAGCTATTCACGCTAACTTGTGCTTTACTCTATCAGAGTGACATGGAACAAGGAGGAGGGTTCAAGGAGAAGCAAGAAAGAAAGACGAAGAGCAGAAGGTTGAACAGAGGAAGAAGAAAGAAGCTTTTGAGGTAGACAACAACATGCAGAGCAGAAACCTGCACAGCAATGAGCTTCTTTCGTTTTTGTTTTTTGTGGTCTTAACCGATGAATGAGGCCAGGCCGCCTTCTTTTGCGTATTTGAAGAGTAGAGGACCAAAAAAGTAAAGAAAAAGACAATGTAAATCTGCAGATAGAGATTAGTAACAAAAATGTCAAGTGTACATAGTACATACACGAAAAAAATATTTAGGAATGTATTTTTGCACTTTTTATAATGAGTCATTCCGCAAACTGTTTATTTATGTACTTTAGTATGAAAATCCCGATTTTCTTTTTGTTTTTTCATGTATTCTATATAGGGATGCAATGGATCGTGTAGATGTGGGCTTGTCTCTAGCCCAATTCAAACAATGTCCATTGCTCCTTAATTAAACTAATACTTGACTTGGTTCATATTTGCTTTTGACTTGGTTCAGTTTAATATTAATTTGATTCGAAGCTATATCCAATTCTTATGTTCAAATTCACTCCTAAACTCGAGCTTACTTTTAATTTGTTGGATTGGAATCGGACCAGTGAATATTATGTACGGTTAGTGGAATTTATAGGTAACGTGTGGGATTATGATTGGGTCGACAACACACAGAATGAACGTCACCTTCTTGGGAGAAAGCGCGTGGTCGGAAGATACTATGAAGCTTCATAGATTGTGGTTTCTACTTTCTTCGCCCAAATTCATCTTCCTCTCTTAGATGCTGAGAGTCGAGTACTCGAGTTAGTACACATACTTGCGTATATGAATGGCTGCGGTATCTTTGAATTCGCTTCCTTTGGGATTCAGATTCAGACCTACGGATGAAGAATTGGTAGATTTCTACTTAAGATCGAAGATCAATGGGAAGCATGAAGAAGTTGAAGTTATCCGCGAAATTGATGTCTGTAAATGGGAGCCTTGGGACTTACCTGGTTCGTTCGTTCATTTTCCTTTTTTCTTTCAGTAATTATAACAATCAAATAATGATATTTAACTATGTGTGTGGTTTTGGATTGGATTCAGATTTTTCCATCGTAAAATCGAATGATCCGGAATGGTTCTTCTTCTGTCCAGTAGATCGCAAGTATCCCAACGGCCATAGACTGAATAGGGCTACCGAAGGCGGTTACTGGAAGGCCACCGGGAAAGACCGTAAAGTGTTGAAGTCAAAACTCGTTATTGGTCACAAGAAGACTCTCGTCTTCTACACTGGTCGAGCTCCTAAGGGCAACCGCACCCATTGGGTTATGCATGAGTACCGTCCTACACTAGATGAACTTGATGGAACTAAACACGGTCAGGTACGTACTATGTATCTTTCTCTCTTGCTCCGTTGTTGTATGAAGCTTTATTTTTGGTTGAAAAGCACATGCCCCGTCGTTCCTTGCACTGAAACATCATCCCCGAGAACGGATCAAATGTTAGTTTCCTGCTTTCTTATTGTTGCAGACTCCCTATGTGCTATGTCGTCTATTTAGGAAACAAGATGAAAGCACACAAGTCGTTATTTCTGAAGAAGGAACTGAACATACCGTTTCGCCACCTATCACTGTCCAGTCGTCTCCAGACGTTACACAATCTGAACTTGCACAGGGTAGAGAATCTCCAGTAAACATAGTTTCTGACATTCCGCTTCCTGTTCAATACCAGTCCAATTGCGGCAGTTCTTCCGAAGGGGGACGCCAAAATTCAGATTTAGCAACATTTGAGGTGAAGATCTTTTTTTTTTATAATCATTTTCGGTGAGTTGGATTGCAATCTGTTCACTTTTCTTGCTTTTACTTGATGCTCTAGCAGGATCAACAATTGGAAGAAGTCCTCAAGTGGTTCAGTGACTCACCTCCAGAACCTCTAGATGAAAAACTTTTTCCCCCAGTACACTCACAGTTGCAAACAGTGATGCAATCTTCTTACTCTTATGATCCTAGCAGCAATTTAAGGACCAGTGAAGAAGTTGATGTGCAGTGTAGTCACAACCTGAAAGAACCAGATACTTTTGTCTCTGAATTTGAACGAGATAATTTTGTCTCTGAATTTGTGGAATCCCTCCTTAACCAGTCTGATGATTACTTGTATGTGGAGTCCAGTGTTGGAAAGAATCCAGCGATTCAAAGCGAGGTCGTGGAGAAAATGACCTCTCATGGTGAAACGCATACCTCCAGTCAACAGGACGCCAAATTTGCCCAAGTTGCTGTAAGTTTAAACCACAAACTACTTACTGCATATTCATAGTTTTGCAGCCCTTTTCGTACTTGAATCTGTTTTACTTTTTGAAATACATTGAACTAGAACTGGTGCCTAATTGTGAACAAGTCTCAAGATTCTATTGTGCCGGAGGTTAACATTGACTCAAAGCATACTGTTCTCTTGGAAACAACTCAGGTAACTTATGGAACACCAACATGGGACTCTAATGTCTGTCAAGAACAAAGAAATGCTGGTTCATTAAAGGAGTCATGTGATCCTCAAAGAGCTGCTCAGATTTCTGCAACAAATCAGTTATTAACTAACCAGACGAATGAATCTGACTCCGGAGAATTTGTAACTACGGGAATCAGAATTAAGGTTCGCAATCCTCAAGATCAACCGAGGACCGTCAATGCTGAGAGACAGGGTAATGCATCGAGAAGAATACGCCTGCAGTGTAAATTCCAAATCCACCCCCGTAGATTTGGCAAAAATTCTTCAGATGGGACCTTCAGCTCTGGAAATTGTGGATTGGACCTTAATAAAACCAAGGTAAGAAGCTCGTAACTCATGGAGTGCAGAAGGCTTGAGCTGATTTTTTGTCTTGACTTTTGAACACATTTTAATTCTGTATGTGCAGGAGGTTAAAGAGATTGAAAGTGATACTCGCAGTGTTACCAAGGCAATGGATGAAAATCATGAGCCATCTATTTTTGAGACTGGCCAAAGCAATAAATTTTCTCACGAATTGGGGCATCACAGTGAACGAAACATGAGAACGCAGACCGGGGCCTTAAAGCTCAATAGAGTCCCATCCGTGTTCTCAAAGGCCTGTACTGCTCCTGATCCTGTTTGGTCAGTAGTTCTCTTTAGTGTAGTTGCGGTAGTAGTTGTCCTGTTTGTGATTCTAGTAAGCGCACGGAGATGGCTTATTTTGGAAATTGCATAGGGGCTGTAGATATGAGGTAAACTAAATAGAACTGAATAAGTGCTATTTATATAGGGTTGTTGTAGAATGATGAATAGTCTTTGTTTAGATTTCAGGCAAATATGAATTATAACTACATTGCCTTGAGCATGAATCGTGAATCATATATATATATATATATGTTTCAGTTCATTGGTTTGTATATAAACAACGCGTTTGTTCTTGTCTGAATCGCAAAGATCTTGAAATCATCATTTTTTCCATATAAAATTTTGATGCCAAGTTTTTGAACACATTATCTAGATAAAATCAAGCTCAAGTCCCTGATTTTTAGCTGGTTATTTCTCATATGAATTATTTATTCTAATAAAATAATTGGTAAGTAATATTTTATATTACTTATAATAAAATCTAATATTTTACAAGTTTAAAATAAATTTTACTGTTTATAAAATATATGTGTGTGTGTGTCAAGCGGGCGCGTGAAGAATTATCATAATCACTTATAATATAATAACTTTTAAAAAAAATATAAAATAGTGATACTTTAATTTTTATAGCATATATTAACTTTTAATAAGTAGTAGTTGATTATGTATTATAATTATAGATTATTATATGCTTATGAATATTGATAAATTGTTTACCAATTTTTATGAATAATTCATTATAAAAAGAACGTAAAGTTACTTACTTCATGATTTAAGTATAATATAAATTCTAATTATGATGTACATGTATTTTTTTTATTTTACTGATATAAAATAGAGTTTTTCACTACATATTGATAAATTTCAATTTATTATATACTTAATTATGCTTCAAATTTGTAAATTTATTCATTTAAGAAATATTTTATCTTAATTTTATAGTTTGTTTATTTAGAATGATCAAAACACACAAGTAAATTCATATTGGATATTGATTTTATAAATGCATTTTTGGATATTTATTTTATAAATGCATTTATATAATAAAATTTACCCCATGTCTTAATTTTCTAAACTCATTGTAAAAAAATGTAATATTTTGGTTTAATAAATATTTATTTTACAAATATAATATCTTAACTTTATAAATATACTTATTTAGAGTCTATAGATCGTTATAGAGATCAATTAGACTTTATCCTAATTTTTATAAATATTAATTTAGTAATAAGTAAAAAGTATAAACATTTTCATTGGTTATAATTATATAGATTACTTGGTGATGATTGGTCTGCTGTTGTAGATCACGATGGCTCGGTTGCTGTTGCTGCTCGGCACTTTGACTTGCCTGATTCATCTCTTGCACTTCGGCTTTGACGCCACTGTGGAAGGCACTTCTCATCAAACCTATGCCCAACAACTTTTGAGCTTAGCCCAGCGAGACACAGAATGGTTAGCGTCCGTTAGGAGACAAATCCATGAGAACCCGGAACTCAGATTCCAAGAATACAACACCAGTGCTCTTATTCGCTCTCAACTCGACACACTCGGCATTTTTTACTCATACCCACTTGCTCAAACTGGCATCGTCGCTCAAATTGGCTCTGGTTCTCCCCCTGTGATTGCTCTTCGGGCAGACATGGACGCTCTTCCCTTGCAAGTACACATTTTTTTCATTTACATTGGAACTGGAGAGATTTTATATCTTTTTAATGCTCTGTAATTTGGTTTTTATATGTAATTAAGTAGGAGCTTGTTGAGTGGGAGCACAAGAGCAAAATTGATGGCAAAATGCATGCCTGTGGACACGATGCTCATACTACTATGCTTCTAGGTGCTGCTAAGTTGCTTAATGAGCGTAAACACTTGCTTAAGGTCTGCTTCCTATTTCCTATTTATATGTCCTTTTGCTTGATTAATCTCTGGTCGAAGTTGAGGCCATACGTTTGCTATTGGTGATGCAATTGGCTGGACCATCTTTCCTTCTGAAATGAATATAAATTGCTTCACTGTCTGATGCAGGACAATTTACTTGTGGTCCCTTTGGTAGGATTAATGCGAACTGAATAATCTGTTTTTTAGTTCAATCTTGCCGTCTTCCTTGTCAAAATATTCGTTTGTTCCTTTCAGATCATTCTCTTTTGCTCTGATAACTTGGGATAAATGTAACATGAAAGTTCTTTGAAGACATGTCCTTTCTGGTATTTGGTTTTGAAGGGTACTGTGAGGCTTCTTTTCCAACCAGCTGAGGAGGGGGGTGCTGGGGCTCTACATATGATACAAGAAGGTGCCCTTGGTGATGCTGAAGCGATATTTGGAATGCACATTGATTCCGAACTGCATACTGGAAGAATAGCCTCCCTTTCAGGGCCAGTGTTAGCTGCCGTATCCTTTTTCAAAGCTAAAATAGAAGGCAAAGGCGGCCATGCCGCAATGCCACATAAAAATTTGGATCCGATACTTGCTACATCTGCTGCAATCGTGGCTTTACAACAGCTTATCTCAAGAGAAGTTGATCCCCTCCATAGTCAAGTATGCATTGTGACCTTACTGTTTCAATGGCTTTTGCCTCAATACATGATAAGCTTCTTCATACATTATTTTCTTGTAAGCTATCTCTTCCAAGATCAGCATTACTGTTGAATTGCTGCCTAATTCTCTGAATTTATAGAACATGTGGCAGTCGTTTATATATGTTGGAGGTTTAATCACCAATGTTACTAGCTTGTGAAGTTGTACTGTTAAACAATCCTTAGACATCCTGTAGTTGTTTATGCAAGAAACATAAAAACAACCATTTTGTCTCGATACTGACACTTCGTTTTTGGTATTAAGGTTCTATCTGTTACATATGTGAGAGGTGGGAATGCTTTGAACGTAATTCCGCCATTTGTTGAGTTTGGAGGCACGTTGAGGAGTCTTACAACTGAGGGCCTACATCAACTCCAGCGTAGGGCAAAAGAGGTGAAAAAGATCAACTGAATAATTCCTTTTTTTGATGGAATCCTGTCATTCATCACTTATTTCATATGTCATTCTCTCATACCAAATTCCACCCATGTAGGGATATTATTCTGATGGTGAAACCATTTATGAAATAAGAGTTATATTTGCTTCTTTCACTAGCTGCTTGCATGACAGTAATAGAACTTGAGTACATGAAGTGTGGAATGGAGGTTGAAGCTTAGTTATTTTGTTTTTATAATACGATTTCACTAGCTTCACTATCTGCTCGATTTCAATTTCGGTTTTATAATATTTAGGAGCTGATCTCCAAAATTTTAAGTTGTTAAGTTTAATTTGGATATTTTCGTTGAATCATAAAGTGAATGAAGTAGTTCATGCTTGACTGACTATGCTGATGTGAGCTTTGTGTAGGTTATTGAAGGAGTGGCAGGTGTACACAGATGTACTGGATACATTGATATTGTGGATAAAGATTACCCTCCATACCCTGCTACTATAAATGATGACAATCTTCATTTATATGTTCAAAGAGTTGGTAAACTTCTTCTGGGTCCTGAGAATGTAAGAACTGGTAAGAAAGTAATGGCAGGTGAGGACTTTGCCTTCTATCAAGAACATGTTCCAGGAGTGATGCTCAGCATTGGGATTAGAAACGAGAAGATTGGATCAGTTCATTCGCCGCACTCGCCTTACTTCTTCCTTGACGAAGATGCTCTTCCGATTGGGGCAGCATTTTTCACTGCTCTGGCAGAGAATTATATAAATGAGAATCAGCAATCTGTTGAGCAGTAAACTGAAATACCATTCTAACTTTTATGGGAGAATGAGGAGCTAACAGATGCGTGTGTTGGATGACTTAAACTTTGTCCAATTTCAGTGTATGTAGACATGGTTTAGTACTGGAAAAAGATGATCTATGTCTGTCTTGTTCCAAAAGCTCTTTTTGATAGACAAGGTTGCTAGTATCACTATTTATGTTTTAATATAGTACGGAAAAAAACGAACTTCTTTATTGTTTAAATAATTTAAAATTTTTATAGTTTTTAAAGCTTTTGAAAAAAATTACAATCTTTTTATTTTCAAAAAAATTCGCTTCCATATATTTGACAAAAAAAAATTGATGGAATATGTTCAATTTTATGTGTATTAATTAAATGTCATTTATATAATGTTATGTTTGCCTCAATTTTGTATGTTAGCTTTCATCACACATTGTTTATGCAAATAGGCCTTAAGTCTTTGATCTCTTATGTATATATGGTCCTTGTCCTATATTATCTAGATAACATAAGCCTTTTGTCTTTAACTCCCATATAAGGAGTCTAGTTGTAGCTTTTAGAAGATAAGTTACTACTTGACAGAGGATAATAATACAAGTATTTAGCCACCCTATTTGTAAGAGAGCTGTTGTACTCCTTTTTTATAGTGAAGAATTTTTTGGCTTGCCATCTGAAGTTTTTCTCTGTGTTGTGGTTTTCCTTGTAAATTCCTTTGTCTCTTTTACTTTGTGCTTGTATTTAAAATTCTTGTTTTCATTGAGTATTATTTGGTGTTGTTTTCTATTTACTTTTTGGTCGATATAATTCCTTTAGGCTGAAGTCATCGTAATAAATTGATATCAGAAAAATGATGGCTTCAGCATCAACAAAGTTAAATATTCCATTACTCACATATAGCTCAAAGTTTTCTATGCGGCAAATTAAGATGAAAGCAATCCATGTTAGTCTTGATTTAGATGAGGCATTAGTTAGGGTGGAAAAGATATTTAGTTCAGACCTAAAGAAGCAGAAGAAGAATTTGAAGGCATTAACTATTAGCAAGCCCAGAAAAAAATAGAAAATAGTAACAGAAGAATAATGGCAGAAATAATAGTGCAAGGATCTTAACACTGAATTTCTCCACTAAGTGAGTCCGTAAGTGGACTAAACCCAAGTACAAGTGTTTTATTTAAATTCTCCTCCATGAATAACTAATTCCTATGGGTATTTATAAGAGAGATATCCTAGCTAGTTAGATTAAAAAAAGGAATGAAGAACGTGCAGTAACTAACTTAACGTGCAATAACTAACTAGATAGACTTTGTTTTTAAACTCTTCTTATCTACTTGGATAGACATATGTTTTTAAACTCTTCTTATCTACTTAGATAGACTTCGTGTTCTTCTAGAGGAAGCAATGGTTTACTGCTATCAAGGAGATGGCTGAAAGACAAGCAAAGGGACATTGTTTTAATTGTGATGAGCCATACTTAGGGGGACACAAGTGTAAGCAACTGTTTTGGCTTGAAGTGACAGACCCGAAGGATGAAGATGATCAAGCAGACCCTGGGGAAGCCGAAATTCCCTGCATGTGATCACTGGAATCAAGAACGCCTAGACTATGCAAGTGGAGGCAGTTGTGGTGGGAAATCCAATGCTAGTATTGGTGGATTCAAGGAGCACGCACAACTTCATCAGTGAAGCGGCTGCCCTACAAATTGGGTTAAAGGTTCAGCAACAAGTGGGTATACAAGTTTCTGTAGCTAATGGAGAGCTGGTCCCTAACTCAGGCATATGCGAAACCGTGTTACTCCAAGTTCATCGTGACTCCTTTTTAACTGATTTATTGGTTATTCCAGTACAAGGATTTGATGCGGTGTTGGGTGTGAAATGGTTGCATACTATAGGTCCAATTAGGTGGGATTTTTAAGTCCCTGACCATGAGATTTGAGCTAGCAGGGAAAAGAGTGCAGTGGTACGACTAGAAGGTGGAAAGAAGCATCTGGGTGCATGTTGTGCAGGTTCAGGAGCAGCGGGTGTAGCCTTGGAGAAAATCTTGGCAGAATTTCCAAATCTCTTCCAAGAACCAATTGGCCTACCCCCTATTAAACATTGTGATCATCAAATCACTCTTCAATCGGGTTCTGGCCTAGTTGTAGTTGGGCCATATCGATACCCCAACCTTTAGAAGGATGAAATTGAGAGAATGCGCTGAGATGCTACAACAAGGTATTATTCAGGGTAGTTGGTAACCGTTCCCTTCACCCGTACTTTTAGTCAAAAAGCACAATTGGTCGTGGAGATTCTGCATTGACTATTGGGAGTTAAACTCTTCTACCATCAAGGCTAAGCTTCCCATTCCCATGGTAGATGAGCTGTTGGATGAATTGTATGGTGTTAAGTACTTCACTAAGCTTGATTTGCAGTCAAGTTACCATCAGGTGAGAATGGATCCAAGGGATGTGGAAAAGATTGCTTTTTGCACTCACCATGGCCATTTCGAATTTTTGGCAATGCCCTACGGTCTCAAAAATGCTCCGTCTACTTTTCAAGCCTTGATGAATACGATGTTTCAGTCTTACTTGGGTAGGTTCGTGTTGGTGTTTTTTGATGAGATTTTAATTTATAGTAAGAATTGGGTCGAGCATATGTAGCATCTGCTTCTAGTTTTGCATTTATTACACCCTCACCATCTCTTTGTCAAGAAATCTAAGTGTGCCTGCGGGGGCACTCAAGTGGCATACTTAGGTCATGTTGTGCATGGTGCAAGGGTTTCCATGGATAGCTCTAAAGTGCAAGCAGTCACAGCTTGGCCACCATCACAATTGGTGAGAGCATTGCGAGGTTTCTTGGGGCTAGCGGGATATTACTGCAAGTTCATTAAGGATTATGGGGTCATCGCAACCCC
>JANIIA010000012.1:0-12106 GCA_027478495.1 Erythroxylum alaternifolium | reverse complement strand
GGAACTCGTAGCCGCTATTTTTAATTTGGATAGGCACTGGGTAAACCTCCGGATTAAGGCAATAGCCTGCCAGTTACACTAATTAGGTATTCCGCACTAGGAAAATCCTGTACGATAGGCTCGATCGAGAGTGTGTAGGTAGGGGGATTCAAACACAGGACCTTTTGTTCCCATGCCCCCCCACTCTACCAACTTGATCACCTCCTAAGGACAAATCTTATGTATTCAACACACGATAGAAATCAAATAAAGGCTAACAGTATAGAGATACAAAGAATGATAAGTAAAGCACTATTCCTGTAACAATTCATTATAATATATTCCAATAGTAATAATAAGTAATAGTTTCATTGGAAAAAAGTTGAAAAAAATAATTGAATACTAAATAGAAGTTTTGAAAGGGATAAAAATTTGGGTCAAAAAGTAACTAGATTGAAAGAAGGCTCTAATAAACATTTCTCAGTCTAAAACACAATCTCCACATTTATAAGTTCGCTGTCCACCATGATAACCGCATGAAATTTGGGCTATGTTTGGGTTGAGTGGTTATTAATGAAATGAAATATTATTTCATCGTTTGGGAGGAGAGTTTATAATAGAATAGAAAGGAATATGATAAAAGAGGAGAGTTTCACATTATATCTCATTCCATCTTAAACAGTAAAAATAAGTTATCTCCAATTTGAGAGTTTAGGATGAAAATGATAAACAACATTCCATTATATTACATTATGAACCCTTATTTCAAACAACATTTCACTATATTACATTATGAACCCTTACTTCCTTTCCAAATAACAATCTTCTAATATTACATCCGTTTACATTCTATTTTATTACAAACTATTTCATTTCATTCTATTAAAAACCTTACGCCTATTCAAACATAACCTTAAGGTTAATTGTTGGTCGCCATCTTTGACCATCCTTGATAAGTAAGACAAAAATGTAATAAATAATATTGTAACTGGTAATGGCAAATATGCAAATTATGCTAAACACAAAGTTGTTCCCTCCACCATCTACATCTAAATCTTCATTTCCATTTTTTTATTTTTTATTCTTCCCTCCATCTCTATAGAAGATGTTGATATAATTGTTGAAACTTGAAGAAGAGAAAGATCACTTTTTTTTCACAACATATTTGTTCCATCCATTATTTTGTTAACATTCATTTTTTTCTTCTTCCTTCCATCTCCATTAAAGAAAATAATGTCATTTATAGTTGACATGAAAACTGCAACTTTATTTCTACAACTTATAATTGGAACAATTTATTTTGTTTATCTACTTGTCTATTTATTGTATTTCTAAGAAGAGTAAATTAGAGTTTCAAAACAAGAATAAGAAAGAGGATCACACATTCCAAATCTTGCTTATGTATACTTTAAAAATGAAATATCAAATTTGAGTACAAATCATACCAATCCTTATTGCAAGCTACACTAGTACTCTATTTTTCCATTATCATGTCTTTGTCTAAAAACATAATCATTCCTTACAAACAAGCAAGATATACACTTTTAAATGGAAAAATATTGATTAGATGGAAGTAATACAATGGCTCAATACAAACTATACTAGAATGTAGTAAATTTAATACTTCTAGTTTAAATAAAAGCTACAAGTTATAAATAACAAATATAAAAATATTTAACATAAAGTTATATTTTCGGAATAAAATAGGAAGACCATGACTAAGTTGTAAAAATACCAAGCATTAATGTGAGGTACATGGATTAGCATATGTTCGTTACTAAAGTTTGTCAAGAAAAGGTTTTGTCTAATATGGTTAAATACATGTTTAAGTGGTGAACCTTGCAACAACTTATGTCAATTATATTTTCTCACAAACTTAGATAAATACATGAATGTGCGGTCAATCATGACCTTGATGGAAAATTTAATGATAAATGATGAAATGCATGATTTAGTAGATAATAATGCATAAAATTGTATTTGTAAAAGGTTTTCTTTAACATGGTTTAGTGCAAGGCCATATGATCAACTATGTTATATTTTTAAAACTTGTAGAGAAACGTGAAGTACACAAATTAATACATAATTATGCATGAAACTATATGCATTAATGCTTTTAAAGATAAATAACTACATGAATGTATGGCCAAAAGTGTTGTAGTTTAAATTTTGGTAGGGACTTATGTATGGGTCATGTTAATGTTGGGTTAGCCATGTTTACATACATCACATGCATGCGGATGCAGTGGAACTGTCGAAATCAAGATTCCGACACCATGACAACCCGAAAACTACAAGATCATACATGCATGCCAGGATATGTAAAGAACATGAAATATAAAAGCAGTTTTACCTTTGTTTCTCCTCCTTTCTTATTTCTTCTCCTTATTTGGGTTATTGCAAATAGCAAACCCTTCCTTGATCACCCAAGAACATGCAAAGAAAGAAGACGAAACAATGTATAAGGGTTTTGGAACACTAAACTTGATGAATTCAAGTAGATGTTCAAATGAGAGGTAGCTCAAGGTTATCTTGCATACTTATTGATTTATACAACAATTGCATAAATTGTATGAAGATAACTCAAGAACTCTTCTCACTCTCTCTATAACACTTCTAGAACCATTTCTCTATCACTTGAGTATGTAAGAAGTGAAAGAAGCTCGTGTATATAATTGAAGAACTCACTTATATATCATTTCGTAGCCTCTGTCACGATTGTTGGCCACAATCGTGGCCCTGTGAGGCACGATCGTCGCTTGCTTAAAATAGGCCATACATACTTATTTTTCATCCGATCTTTTATGCATGTGACTGTTGAAGGTAAAACCTATTTACTTATTTTATGCTCAAAAATCGCAAGTGAACGGGTCTTGACTTGTAGTTAAAAAGAGGAGATATCGATCCCACAGGAATTGATGCCTAGACACTACTTAATTTAGACACAACTTTGTTTAAGATACGAATTTTTTAAATGAAAATAATCTAGAAAATTAAATTAAAATTAAAAGACTAACATAAACAATGTACAATACCGCAATTGCAGAAAATCTGAATTCAAGAATTTAAATGCTAGAGATTACTTTTTCCTTATTTTGTCTCCCTTCTATTTTATTGATTGAACTGTGTCTCACTCTAGATTTCCGAATCTACTAATTACTCTCTCTCAAGGTGTAACTATTTGTCCCTAATCGAATTAACAGGAATCGATTAAACGATCTCTTAACCTACCCAATGACTCTACCAATTCAACTAGTTATTAAACTATCCTATGGGTGATCAATTGACTAATCGTGATCTCTCTTCTAACTATTCAATTAACATGATTATTGCTAGTCTATAGGTTGCCAACTCTCATTATATAATCCTACACAAATTTCATCTCATTCACTCTCTCGATTTGTTGCAAGATGACAATTAAGAACAATAATTAACAAAGACAATTGTATTCAATTCAATAAAATAGGAGTTTTGACAAAATAATTCAAAAGCAATCGCTAAAATGAAATCAGCCTAACATGGTCTCCATAACATCATCAACAATCAAATAAACGATTTTTACAAAGAATAGAAGAGATTAAAATGATAGAAAATTGAATAGAAAGACTTCTTCTCTTTTTTACCAAAATCTGGAATTTTAGTGTTGATGTGCTATTTTGCCCAATCTTGATGATGATCATTGTCTTCAATCCTTCCTCAATGCTCCAAACATATGTTCTTCACTCAAGGATGGTGTTTTTATAGGTGGGTGGTGTCCCTTTCTAAGATGGAGGCTTAATGATGTTTTTATAGTCCAAAAACTCTAGGTTTAATGAAACCTTGCAAATTGCCTCGGATTACAATTCCCACATCCATAGGAATTTGCATGATTCCCACGAGTGTGGGAATTACACACAGATGCACTCCTCATTTCTTCTACGATTCCCACGTCTGTGGGAATTTGCATGATTCCCACGAACGTGGGAATTTGTCACAGATGCACTCTTCTTGTCTTCTCTTCTTTGATTTTTTGTTCAACCTCTAAGTTGCTCCCTCTTCTTTCCTACACAAAATAGTCAGTTCTTACCGTCAATTGGCATCAAACACACAAGAACAACAATGGAAATTAAACTTAATTAAAACATACAAAATGAATCCTAAACTAGAATAATAAACAATAAGTTTGCTAGAAAATACATGCCAATTACCTATAAAAACATATCCTAATGCATACCTATCAATCTTCTCTCTCTATCTTCTCTCTCTACCCTATCTTGAATACTAATTATTTTTATGTATTTAGATTCTTCTATCATGTGCTAGAACTAAACCCCTTTTAAGGTTAGGGATGTAGCCTATTTTAGGGATTGATTTATGTTTTATGGATTGAATGGTATTGAATGAAAATTTTTGGGTTATATTTATCTTTCTTAATCTTCATTATTGTTTCTATGCTTGATCACCATAGATGCAATCTTAGGAATCATATGATGGATTGAGAGGTGAAGTATGATTTATGCATTAGGAAGATAAACACATCATATTTAGAGATAGAGATATCCTAAGCTAGTGTGATAACTTAGGGTTGTTTGATCTTAATGAATTTGACTAGTTAGATTTCACATTGAGAAATAGTAATCAACTAATTAGGTATTCTTGTATGTCTTAAGAAAGAATATAAGTCAACTTGTGTAACCGTTATTATTACTTGTCATTTAATCAATTCTATAATTTATCGATCAATCCCTTAAATTGGTGAATCCCAAAGCCCTAAATCTCAATCAAATTTTCCTTGTTTGTTTATTTACATTCTTCACAATTTATTGTTTGCTCTATTCCAATCATATTTTAAATTTCTTGTCGTTTTGGTTCAAGTAATTATGATTAATTTAGTAGTGAATATTTTAGTCCTCATAGGATATGACCTCGGAATACTTGATGTGTAAGTACTAGGAATGCCTCTGTGCACTTGCGGATTTAGTCGACCACTAGGCCTATGTGGTTCCTAACTAGTATGAGTCATAGACTAGGTCAATGTGTTTTTATGTCATACATATTCATTTTATAGGTGCTTATATGCATATTAGATGTGTAAAACCGTCCTTAGGTTATTTAGACAATTTTGGTATGTACCGGTTTTCGTTTGTGATATATGTCTTTTTCCCACTCACTAAATATGTAGTGTACTCACCCCTTGCTTTCCAACCATGTAGGTTAATTTGGTGAGTTTGAAGTTTTGAGTGGATCGTGCGGTCTTTTGACATTTTTGAGGTATTACCACATGTGGTAGTCTCTGTTTTATACTTTTGCTGTATAATGGCTTATGACTATGTATACATGTTTGATGATGTGCCTTGACTGTCTTGTGGTTTGTAAATGACTTTATGTATGAAACTTTCGTACTGTTGCTAGGATTGCTTTTGAGTGGACTTAAAAGTCCAGAAGTTATTGTTAAGTTTTAATGTGATTTTAGAAGTGCGTTTGAAATTGATTTACCGGTGTTTTTTATTTTGGGATTTTCAAAATACAGTCGTTATGCTACCGAAATGTTTTTAAAGATATCCAGTTAGCCTTGCATTGTCGGGTTAAGGGTATGAGTATCCTTAGTCAGGTATGCAGCGGTTGTCATGTGCCCGATATGGTTCTGAGTCGTAGCCCAAAGCGGACAATAACTGTGAGTGGGTGGTCTAAGGCTGTTACAATAGATCAAAGCCAGTACCCGAACTGGTATGTTAGTGAGGACACTGAGCCCTAAGGGGGGTGAATTGTGAAATTCCTATATCAGTTGGAGAGGGGAACAAAGTACACCTTATATAATATGGATACCTCCCCCTCATAAACGTGTCTTCCCAAAGTGTGGGAAGAGCAAAATTGTGAGGGCTTGACTGGGCCAAGGCCCAAGAGCGAACAATATCTGTGAGTGGTAGGTTAGGGCTGTTATAATGGTATCAGAGTCAGTACCCAAACTGGTGTGTTAGCGAGGAAGCTGAGCTCTAAAGGGGGGTGGAATGTGAGATCCCATATCGGTTAGAGAGGGGAACAAAGTACTCCTTATAAGGGTATGGATACCTCTTCCTCATAAGACGCGTTTTCCCAAGGTGTAGGAAGAGCAAAATCGTGAGGGCTTAGCTAGGCCAAAGCCCAAAGCAGACAATATCTGTGAGAGGGTGGTCTAAGGCTATTACACATAATATCTCAAGAATATCATTACCACGCAAATTATATCATAACTCTAAATAAAGGTACCATCACACTATATAAATAAATATTATCTTTACTTTAATATGTCAATACCACAACTAAGTATAAAGAATAGCATCACAACATTTATTAAAAAAAACATAACTCTATACAACAAATAACATTACACTATAATCAAAGTACAATTTTAGTTTCTTTTAAATAAAATTTTTTTTGTTCATACAAATGTTCGTTATATAATGCTATGAAGATTAACTTCTATGTTATTTTTGAATTTCATTTATTACATATTCATTTTTTAGTTATACAAAAATATCATGTATTAATTCATTATCCAAAATGGTTAATCTTTTACGAATATAGTGATTTTCATAAAGTTTATAGGTTTTGGGAACTAGTAATTGAATTAAAATTTTCTAACTTCATATATATCTTTAGATATTAAAGGCCAATAGTAGTACATTTATTGTAATCAAATGTCAAACCTCTATTTGAGTAAGGGACATTAAAGTGTAACATAACTAAAATAAGAACACATAAATTTTAGGCATAAAATTTAATTACAAAATGTCTTCATTCCAAAAATGCATGCATAAGGCCAATTAGTTGATCAATAAGTTATAAAGCTTATAACTTCCATATTTACAGGGCTTTGTTCATTATTCTTAAATGATGATGCACTCTTATATTTGTCACTAACGACAATGACTTTGACCTTTTGTATTTTAGTTTTCTTGAACTCCTTGGTTAAAGCACTTATTGTATTCTTTCTTGAGGAACTCATGATAGATGATGCTTAATTTAGCAACAATGACTTGAAATCATATAGTGATGCCAAAATATATAATCAAATACAACATATTGGTGGTCATAGAGAAGAAAATTTATTGTATAATTAATAAGCTAAAAAATTAACCTATAACCGTTTGAATTATCAATCTTCTTAAGATATGTTTGGAGCTTAGTCCATACTATTTGGTCATTGTATAATTAATAAGCTAATAAATTAACCTATAAACTTTTGAATTGTTATCAATATTCTTAAGATATGTTTGGAGCTTAGTCCATACTATTTGGTCATCAAGCAAGCACTTCATCACGAAAATTACTAGCAAATAACATTTAAGGGAGAAACTAAAGTTAGTAGACCATCATCATTTAGAGAAGATGTGAAATCATAAGATATAAGATTGGTTCATTTGCATTTTTCATTCAATGACAATGAACCTTGTTATTTTCATATGTTATTGGAAAATAGTTAAATTATGCCATATAATTTTGTATGGATTAATAAAGTTCATAAGCCACATGGGAGATGTAGAGTTATAGTGGCCATATTCCTTAAAGTGATTAAAACAAAGTGTTAATCCTAGGAAATTTGGAAAATCATTCATAGGGAAAAACTTTGGCAAGCAAAGATTTAAATTAATTTGTTGTTACCAATTACATAAGCTACTCATTAACCTGCTATCTTTTACCATTCTAATTTCTTCTTCTTCCTTTTTTCATAGGTCTAGCACTTTTTGAAATTATACTTAGAAGGAAAAGAATAGGTAACAGACCTAAGTCAAAAGGCATGGTATGGAGTGAAAACTTATTAATATCCTTTCCCTATGAAAGTAACAAAAGATAGGACTACCAAGGTTTCTCCCTACATTTGTAATCGGTTTTAGCTTAAATTTGTCATTCATCACACAATAATGGTAAAATGTAGACAAAACATATATAATGTATGAACAACATACAGTTGCAAATTAGTAACGGATTTCGGGACTGTTTTTTTCGTTCGTAAATTTGGTTCAAAATTAGGGACGGATTCTTACGAACTTTACTATGTGGACTTTGGCGCCAAATTTTGCAACCAATTTTGGGACAAAAAGTTTGGTCGGTATAGATGTAGCGAACTTTGGAGATGGATTTGGGGACGGTTTTATTTTTTAACCTATTTCGGTCTTAGGGACGGAATTTATCCGTCCCTATTTTCCGTCCCTATTTGCGATTTTTCTTGTAGTGTCTACGTGCATATTTGCATCTCCTGGCTTGCATTTACTCTTCAATCTCGGTATGTACTCTGAATCCAATCTGGGATCAGGGTCACCTTTTCCCGTAAAGTTGTAAAGCCGAGAGTTAAATGAACAGCAGTGAGAAGTGCCTATGGTGTGTGCACCTGCATGCACAAAGAGTTTAATTCACCAGCATATTTGCATGAAATGTTCATGTGTAAAGTTAAGAGCAATAATAGAGGCAACAATTCAGCACCTGAGAGGACAACTAGGTCTTTGACAGTTAGACCTTTAGATTGAAATGATGATATCAACTGAGATATGTTGAAAAATGGTGGTGGTAGATTTAGTAATGCCTCAGTTGAGTTGGAGATTCTTCCATCTCTTCTTCCAGTTTCAACTTCATAGTATGGACCCTTGGTCTGGGATTTATTTGTTACGCCAATAAGAGATCTATTAGATTTTCTTTTTTTTTTTCTCTTAGAATATGGTTTTCATGTACAAATTATAGAACTGAAGAAAATGTTAGTTTATCAATTATCACGTACCGCCACTGTAACATCCCTAGCCACAATGGCCAAGATATCTGCACAAGAAACCAGTCCGGGACATTCCTTCTCCACAGCAGCTTTGACTCTATCAATAACTTGGAATCCTCTTAGGCTAAGATTTGGAGTTCCAAATTTTTCAGATTGATTGGTAACAGAGTTGAGCAATACTGAACCATCACAACCCTGTGTACATCGTAACTTGATTATAACTTATAAGATGGCGATGCAGCAAGTCAAACTCCAAATAAATCCTTAAAATACATTCTAATATTCATGACACTACACCAGAAATACCTTTCACTCTTATGCGATAGGAGCTTTTATATGCCAATGTTTTACAATATTTCATAAGCTTTTAGCGTAAAGGAAAAGAATGCGAGTAAACACCTTAGGAATTGAGGAAACGGTAGTGAGTTGCTTACCCTAACAAAGCAATCGTGAAAATGCATTCTCAACAAAGGACCACTAAGGCTTGGAGCAACTGACATTACATTATCTATAACCTCCATAACTACTGCCAAAGCCCGTGGGCATGTCTCGGAATAAAACCCCACTTTCAACTGAGCATTGACGAACTTGACGACAAGTAGCAGAAACATCAGCTGGAAGAAGAGACGTGAGAAAGGTCTCAATGTAGCCATTCCTAGACGCATGAAAGTAATAGATAACGAACCGTGCTGATTGGCTTGTTGAGAAGGAAGCTAACATTAAGCATCCCTTTATACTTCCTTTGACCTCATAACCATTTTCCGTAAAAAGCCGTCATTACATGACAAATGACCTGTTACTTGCATTAAAATAATGTCCTGGACTTCTAAGCCTAGTGGATACTTTCTTAATCATTGGATTGGTTTAACTATGGAATTCTAAATAGCTATTGACCCAATAATACAAGAAACCGTGGATTGAGATGGTGAGTCACAACTCGTTCGTCTGACATAATCCCGTAAATCAGCATGAAAGGCTTGTACAACCAATGATAGGAGCGTCCTAACAACACACAAATAATATATACGATCACATTATCAATATAGTTATAAAAATGGCTGGAAAACAAGTTTTGCCCTTGCTAGTAATATGTCATACTATGCATGTGTTAGCTCAACTGAAGATTTGTTAAACAATATTTCCAAATGAAGCGCCCCTATTGGGTCTTTGACATATCAGTTCTTTCTTATGCTGCCACTTAGAGCTGAAATTCTCTGACAATCAAGCATCTAGCACAATATGGTTAAGTAACTTTAAAGCTCGGAGGCAGCCTATATATTTTCATTATGATCAACCTGTAACGTGTATTTTTATATCCGATATGTTAGCCTCCATGGATTTACGTGCAAAACATCTTTATGGGCCAATTGCAGCAAGATCGAGCAAGCAACCGTGTCTAACAATTCATTCCTGGCGATAGAATGAACGTAGAATTGTTAAAATTCCGGCCACCATATTGAAGTCTGCTTGATTACCCTACAAAAGTTTGTCCAAAATGTTATTGTGTGCTATTTCACAAATGAATTTGATCAATCTGTTCTCTTGAGGACGACATCTTGATTCCTGTCTCATCAAGTTCAGCAAATGATAAGACAGGAATTAGAAACTTCCTTAGGAGTATCCATCCAATTAAGTTAAAGTATAATTTCAATAAATTTGGTCTCATATATATATGGTTCTTTTCTAACATAAGCCTTTTCTCTTTAACTCCTATATAAGAAGTCTAGTGGTGGCTTTTAGAAGATAAGTTACTACTTGGTGGAGGTTAATAATACAAGTGTTTAGCCACTCTATTTGTAAGAGAACTTTCGTACTCCTCCTTCATGGTGAAGATTTTTTTTTTGGCTTGCCGCCCGAGGTTTTTTCCCATGTTGGGGTTTTCCTTGTAAGTTCTTGTGTCCCTTTTACTTTGTGCTTGCATTTAAAATTCTTGCTTCGGTTGGGTGTTATTTGGTGTTGTTTTCTATTTACTTTCTTTGTCGATATAATTCCTTTAGGCTGTAGCTATCATAACAAATTGGTATCAGAGCCCTGATGGCTTCAACATCGACAAAGTTAGATATTCCATCACTCACATATAGCACAAAGTTTTTTATGTGGCAAATCAAGATGAAAGCAATCCTTATTAGTCTTGATTTGGATGAGGCACTACATGGGGTGGAAAAGATGGTTGGTTCAGACCTAGAGAAGGAGAGGAAGAATTTGAAGGCACAAGCTCAAATTCAGCTACACTTGTCGACAAAGATTCTTCAAGAAGTAAGTAAGGAGACAATCGCTGTTGGTTTATGGTTAAAGCTTGAATCACTTCTCTTGATAAAGAGTCCAACAACTTGCTTATATACTAAGTCTAGGTTGTACTCACATAAATTACCAGAAGGTAAGTATGTTAAACTACATCTTGAAGAATTCAGGGATATTATCAATGATTTAGAAAATCTTTATGTTAAAATCGATGATGAGGATTTGGCTATGCTTTTGTTATATCATCTGCCACCATCATATAATAGTTTCCATGATACTATGCTTTATGGAAAGGATACTATTACCTTGACAAAATTTGTTCTGGTTTGTTGGATAGGGAAATAATGGACACTTCAAAGCATGAGGAACATGGAGGTCTATATACAAGAGCCAGATTGATTAAAAGGAACAATGAAAGAAGTTCATAAGCGAGGTCTAAGTCAAAACATCAGAATCTCCATTGCAACTATTGTAAGAAGCAAGGTCATATTAAGGATGATTGTCTCAAATTGAAGAAAAAGAATCAGAAAGGAGACAATGGAGGCAAGAATAAGCAGAAATCGTCAGATAAAGCTAGTGTTGCCACCCATAAATTAAGATGACTATGCTCTAGTGGTTGCTGCCACAAAGAAGAGTGCAGAAGTTCATACGATAGCTCATGTTGATAATGGCCGAAGTCACGGATGGACCATGGATTCAGCTTGCTCATTCGATTTGACTTCTCACAAGGATTGCTATCACACATATGAACCACTCGATCAAGGAGTAGTAATGATGGGGAATGACAACACTTGTAGGATTGCGAGCATAAGAAGTATAAAAGTTCGAATTCATGATAGGATAATGAGAACATTATCAAATATAAAACATGTCCCTGATATGAAGAGAAATTTGATTTCTCGAAGCACCTTAGAAGATAATGGTTGTTAGTTCGTCAAAAGGAATGGTTCGTTGAAGTTCATCAGAGGATCACTAGTAGTCATAAAGGGCTATCAAAAAGGGAAACACTACATTTTGAACGGCAAGACCATTGAAGGCCAGTCTGCAGTTGCTGAATCATCTATGTCTGAAGAAGAAGTAACAAAATTATTGTAACACCCCAACTCCCGCCGGACCCGAACCCGATATCGATAGTGATACCCGGATCCGTGCCCCGCGAAGGTG
>JANIIA010000010.1:47909524-47939999 GCA_027478495.1 Erythroxylum alaternifolium | reverse complement strand
GATCTCTCAACTCTCTAGTTCGAGGCATCAATGAACTATTCAATCGGAACTGGACTGTTGTTCATCGACACATCTATCGAGAGAGCAACAGATGTGCCGACTGGCTTGCCACCTACGCGGGTCATTTTAATGTCGGAGTCACTTATTTTGCCACACCCTTTTAGAGGATTTATCGGGAACCTGTCTTTCCCGACGTACTGTGTAATTTTGAATATTTTCCCTTAAAAAAAATAACAAATGGAATTTTGTTTTTAAGATTACATTAGATATCTCAGTTTAGTTAGATTAATCTTAAGCCTCCAAGATCTCACCCCAAGAATCCTAGAGAATGTAAATCTGGAAATTTAATATCCATCAGGTTCTTATGTAGCCTGTATACTTTTGCGTACAAAGAGTCGTCCTATACTTGATTGGTCAAATGCTGATTGATCGCTAGCCCAACTCAACATCAGGTTCTCAGCCGCTCTCGGGTTTCCTAGTAGCTTCAACTCCCACACTACTGCTGGAAGCGAGGCGTCTGTAATTGATCCCATTAAGAAGCTTTGTCCAGGAAGTTATAGGATCATCAATAGGACAAAATTTTCATTTCTCCTCCTTTAGCGTGGCTCTAACTCAAGATCTCTTTTAAAGGAGAACCTTAAGTGAGAAGCTTAAGCCATTAAATTACTCCTTGTTGTCACAAATGCACTTGTTTTGGTTGTTAGGATAAGCAGAATTCGGTTTCCAATTAACTTTTTTTTCATTTTTAATTGGTTTAACTCATAAATTCATCTGCTTTTCTTTGGGATTGAAAGATTAAATTAAATCATGAGGAAGAGGAGATCTTCCAAACAATAAGTTGCCTTTACTTTTTATTTGAAGATTGCCCGACCCATGAAATGCCTAGCCCGGCCCGGCCCAGTTTGGTTTTTTCTAAAAATTCAAAAAATAACATTTAATTACCATCCATATTTAAGATGAAGTCCTCCAACACCAAAGGTTTTGATCTTGGCCCCCATACTCCGATTGAGTTTTTGGACGAAGGCAATGGAAAGCTGGGGCGGGCTTTCTAAAAACACTCGTTCCTCCTTTCCACCACCTTCCCAACCAAGGTACAGCCTCCAAAGTTGATGCAAAAGGCAGTCTTATCTTTTTAAAAAGTAGGCCCAATTTGCACATTCGGCATTTCTTGGTTGGGGAAGCTATTCCTATTCCATTAACGCTTTGTCTTTGCCTTATCTTTTCTTTTTCTGGCACTTAACACTACATCAAATAGAAAAAGACTACTTTTTCTTATAAAGCAACCATCAATTTGATGTAACATTTGCCTAACTCTCATACTTATCCTATAATCTTTTATTAATTCATCGCCTAAAATCTCACACTCCACTCCACCTCTCCTTTTCAGTTTCAATTTTTTTTTTACTTCCTTTGTATTTTATTTTCAGATTAAGATTTCATTTGGAGGGATAAGAAAGAGTGGAGAGAGTCCAATCCACGTGTCAAAACAGGTGGCACTTCATAATGAGACCCAACATCAACTTGTCCGTATCATAGACCCGTCGACCGCAAAACGACAATAACAAAGGCAAAAACGAGCACAGTCATCAGCAGATATGATCGGGTGTGCTCAATCCCGCGTCAGCATGGAATTTATTAATCTGGTCGATGTTGAGGAAGTTAAGCAACTGGAAAACTTACAAGTGTATGAACTCTTATAGAATATAATAATATAAAACCCCCGGCGGGGCCTCAACAACTAGCCTTCGGCGACTTTCTGCAGCCATCAACCATTATTCTCATTCTCTCCCTTTGCTTCAGTAACTTCTTAACACCCATTGATTTTCTCCATGAACCAATATATGTAGAGTTTCTCAGTTCTATCTGCTTTTTCCATTTTCCTCTCTTTTTTCTTTAGACAATCTTCTATCACTCTGATTCCTGGAGTGTTGTCTACGCTACCTTACGTTTTGGCTCCGTTTCTGATTTAACTGGTGATGATCTTTTTGCTTCCTAAATTGTGCTATGTTTATTTTCTCTTTACTCACTTCTCCTGATGATACGTCTTTCTTTCTTTATTGTTACTCTGCTTCTGCGGCTTCCTTATTCAAATTACAAATTTACATATATCTGCCTATCTATGTGTCATCATGCGTATTTATGTATTCCTAGACCGATGGTTTCATTAGCTACAGAGGACTGTGTGTGTGAGCTTGTGTTTGTTCTGTGGAAAAGAAACGATAAGCAATCAGACTTTTCTCACATCACACACAGACACCTACTTCTCGCGCCACAAAGTTATCTACTCTTTTGCTGCTTGTACGTAGTTATGTTTATGTTATCTTCCCAATTAATTCTAGTTGTTTTGAGCTACAGTGAGCGATGACCATTTAAAGAAAGTTATATTTATGAATTACTATCCTGTTTTCCATACAAAGGGTACTTGATCGGCATCGGTGGTACGTGTAAACAAAGAAACGATGTCGACTAATAGTAGAAGGGGTTCGGATCAGCAGCCGCAGCCGCAGAGACGGATTCTGCGGACGCAGACAGCTGGGAATATAGGGGAGTCGATGTTGGATAGTGAGGTGGTGCCATCCTCCCTTGTTGATATTGCTCCAATTCTGCGTGTGGCTAACCAAGTGGAGGCCAGCAACCCTAGAGTTGCTTATCTCTGTAAGTTGGAGCTTCTTTCATTTATATATATGAGTATGTACATCCCTTTTTTACACACAGCATGCCACTTAAATGACTTCATTCTTGTGTCTGCTAACACATTTCTTTCGAGCTCCAAAAGGAGCATAGGCCTCTTGCTCATATAAACACTTTCTGTCTTTTACCCAAAATGCTTTCGCCTATATACTCTTTTGAACATGCACGTTATTCACTTTTTTTTTTAAATATAAGTACTAGTTCTTCACAGCTATCGCTGGTGGCAGAACTGATTTTAAATTTATATTGGAAAGTTTAGTCAGTGCTTGTCATTTTGTTGTCTACTTAAATCTAGAAATAGTGCGACTGATGAATCCTGGAATCATCAAAGTTTCTGAACTAATATTCCTTGGTGCAAAATATCAGGGCATGCAATGATCATTAATGGTGTGACAGAAGTGAAATTTTGAGGAAAATGAATGGTGATTAGAAAATCATTCTAGGATAGATACCCAGGGGATAACTCTCTCAATTGATGCTCTGTTCTAGTCATACTCCTTAGTTATGCCCATATAATCTCTTTCTTCCTTTCCTTTTTCTTCTGGCAGCCTTAGTCTCATAAAATTTTGCTTTTCTATTTGGTTAAATTTTGTTTGGCCGCATTTAGGACTCAAATTGGAATTCTGGTTGTTGTGTATGTATTCCAATGTTTTCCAGACTCTAAATCTTCAGTTTTGCATTGATGTTGAAAATAGGTCGTTTCTATGCTTTTGAGAAAGCTCATAGACTAGATCCCACATCGAGTGGGCGTGGTGTTCGTCAGTTTAAAACAGCACTTCTACAACGGCTGGAAAGGGTAAGCACCTATATGCAACTTCCCTTTTAAAGATCCAATTTGGCTTTAACTTCTTGAAGTTTAACATGTTACTTTAAATCTGTCACAAATTGTTCAACTTTGTCCAGAGGCTTCGACTTTATTTTTCACCCTCCATCATAACTCCTCTTTTGTTTTCCATTTTTTTCAATAAGTATCTGTTTAGATGGAGTGTAACTTTCATTTTTTTTTTCCTGTCCAGGAAAATGATATTACAATGCAAGGAAGGACAATGAGTGATGCTCGAGAAATGCAGAAATTTTATCGTGATTACTATCAGAAGTATATTGAAGCTTTAACTCATGCAGCTGATAAAGCTGATCGGTAATATATGTGAAAGCTTCTAGGTTATAGTTTGATTTGGTTGTTCCTGCACATGGTTTTGCAAATCTCACTTGAATTTCATCATCCTAACTCAGTGCTCAACTTACAAAAGCATATCAAACTGCTGCGGTCCTATTTGAGGTTTTGAAGGCTGTCAACCAGACAGAGGAAGTGGAAGTAGCAGATGAGGTTGAGATGACACTTTCTCCTTTTCAGTACTACATCATTGTCAGTTTTCATTCGTTCAGCATGCTAAGACGACATTCCTGTCTACATTCATACAGGCTATGACAATTAATGGATGTCCAGCGTAACAGTTGTTTTCCTCTTTTTCTTGTAGATTCTGGAGGCTAACACCAAAGTTGAAGAAAAAACAAAAATATACGTGCCTTACAATATTCTTCCCCTTGATCCTGATAGCCAAAATCAGGCTATCATGCGATATCCGGAGGTTAATTCCATTTTGATCCACTTCCTCATTTTGTTTCTTTTTAGCTGAAAGCTTGTACCTTGTCCACTGGTGCATTTGCAGATTCAAGCCGCTGTATCTGCACTTAGAAATACCAGAGGCTTGCCTTGGCCAAAGGACCGCAAGAAGAAAGTAACTGAAGACATTCTGGATTGGCTTCAGGCTATGTTCGGTTTTCAGGTGACTGATTTGTTGGAAATTTGTTACTGTGTTGTCGATTAGTTGGAAATACTAAATTTGGGTATGCAGAAAGATAATGTCGCGAATCAAAGGGAACACCTGATCCTGTTGCTTGCAAATATGCACATTCGACAATTTCCAAAGACTGACCAACAACCCAAGGTTATTTAACCTTTTTCTATTGCTCTGCTGATGAAAATAAAGGTGTGCTCATTATCATCTTTTATGAAAATTGCTGATATTGCTCATTTTAGTTGGATGAGCATGCCCTTACTGATGCAATGAAGAGAATATTTAAGAACTACAAGAAATGGTGCAAGTATTTGGGGCGCAAAAGTAGCCTCTGGTGAGATCAACCTTCCTGCAAAAACTATTATTCCACGTTTTAACTTTGCTTTTGCGTTGCTGGAGGCCCTGAATTGTTCTTATACTCTTATCAGCAGTTATATTACCCTTTATGTTCTGAATTGTGGCAGGGAGCTCCTTGCCTCCAACAATCCATTGTTATGTTTTAACTTTCATTTTTTATCTTTGTGGTCATCATTGAATTGACAGGTTGCCAACCATTCAACAGGAAGTTCAACAGAGGAAGTTACTTTATATGGGTCTATATCTCCTTATCTGGTGAGAAGCAGCGAACTTAAGATTCATGCCAGAATGCATTTGTTATATATATCATCATGTATGTATTTGTCTGTAGCTTCAATAGAACCTAGGTACATCGGCAATATCTTTCCATTTCAAGATGTTGCTTACCTTCTGATTTGATTCTTTCTTCTTTTTCTATTTCTCTTTCTTCCTTTTGGACCTTATTGGTATCTTTGTCTTGTAAGAAGTATGTGATTTCATGCATGTGGAGATGAATCATAAAGTAAGGATGATGCAAAGTTGCAAAATTAGTACTTTTATAAAGTCACTACAGCAAGCATGTGTTATGGAAAAGCAGCCAGTATACAAGTCCATTCTAGTTGACCTTTACTGTAGCTAATCTTATACCAGCTGGAAATTGGAATTAATCATTTGATTGCATGCGTTTTCTTATGCCCTTCTTCAGTTTCTTTGTTGGGTCAGAACTTTCCTGCTTATGGAACATTATTTCTTCTGTTTAGAGAGGCACTAATAAGTAATAACACAAACTTCTGAATTTTCTCTTCATTTTTATTGAAAAAATATTTTTCTTTTACTTTCTCCATCTTCCAATATTCAAATTTTCCTGAAATGAACAGGACATCTTTTTTCAGTTATTATCTTCGGAGACTCATCAAGGCTTAGTTGAGTTTATTTTTGTTATTGGTGATAAGAACTCTCTCTGTAGGATTTTCTTAATTTCATAATATTTTCAGCAATAACTTAATGCACAAAGGCATTGGGATAATTCCAGATTATTGGAAGGCGTGAATTTGATAACAATATAAACTTTTAGATAATCCATGGGAAATTGCCATTTCCGAAACTGTATGATTAAAATTTGATGGCTTATTTTGAGTTATCAAGCTGATATTGTTGCAGATGGCATTTGAATTGTATGGAATGCTGGCGGGGAGTGTTAGTTCAACGACTGGAGAACACGTAAAACCAGCCTATGGTGGTGAGAAGGAGGCTTTCTTAAGAAAAGTAGTGAAACCAATATATGATACAATTGCAAAGGTTCGATTATCTTATCTTTCCTTGAACTTAAATGTTTATTTCTGTTTGTTTCTTTTTAGCTTTTTATTGCCTGCTGATATTTTGCTTTTACTGTACTCGTTAGGAAGCAAAAAGGAGCAAAGGAGGGAGGTCAAAGCATTCACAGTGGAGAAACTATGATGATTTGAATGAATATTTTTGGTATGGCACTTCTCTGTGCATATTCATTGTATTTCCAATTTGGAGTATCAACTTGAAATAGTTCTGTTTGTATGATATTGTAGGTCAGTTAGTTGTTTCCGACTGGGATGGCCCATGCGTGCAGATGCTGATTTCTTTTGTCTGCCTCCAGAGGAGTTGCGGTTAGACAAGGATGAGGTGGGTGATATAACTGACCTTATCTTCTTTATGCATACACCTTTCTTCTTAACTTTCTTGTCTTGAACTTATAATTGCTGAATTATGATCAGCACTTTACCTAGTTAGTTGCTTTATGCTAGCATTCTCTTCTAAAGGATAGAGTCAGTTTACATTTTCTGGAAATCCCTTGGACTTGCTCGGGGGGTCCCCAAAAAAATGGCTGAGTCTCAAGCCACATTAAAAGCTTGTTGGGGTGCACAAGCTTATGGCTAAGATTCTTCAATTTGAATGTGTTTGTCATGTAAGCTTATGATCTGATGCAAGATAAATTAAAATTTGCAAGTTATTTGATGCTACTCACTGCAGCCATTACTAAAGTCGCACAACTGAATCCAAAATCGCCTGAATCCTGAATCTTCATATTATCATGTCTTTCTCACGTCCATGCAGATTGTCTTCACCTATCAATTTTGTGTGACTTTTTTGTTCTAACAAGAGGATTTAAGAGCAATAGAAATTGTAGTGTTTAAATCCAACAGAAGCTTCTCTATTGGTGTAAGATTTTGCCGAGCATATTTTTGATACATTTTTCTTTCCTGCATGGCCATATGCAAAGTCAGTCTATCGCATTCTTGATGGTTCATGTTCATTCATTCTCTTATACAACTGAGTCAATTTCCGTTGCTTTCTCATAACTTTATTCTACGAGTACTATGGGATCAAAAGATATATTAAGGTTTCACAGCCAGCAGTTTTTGTCGCAATCAAATATCTGAGCACATTATCCATTCTTACTTCAATCTGTTTCTGTTTTCATTATGGACATTTTATGTCTTATTCAGGAGAAGAAACCAGTTACTGGGGATCTATGGATTGGAAAAGTTAATTTTGTTGAAATAAGATCATTCTGGCATATATTCAGAAGTTTTGACAGAATGTGGAGCTTTTATATTTTGTCTTTACAGGTAAATCTCTCTGTTTATTTGTGTGATATATGTTGATTGCGCTTCGTAATTAATTTGGCTTGCCAATTGTCATTTGATGAAGGCGATGATCATCATTGCTTGGAATGGTTCGGGAAAGTTGAGTTCTGTATTTGAGAGTGATGTTTTCAAAAAGGTTCTGAGCATCTTCATAACCTCTGCGATATTGAATTTTGCACAAGGTAGATGAGTGATGTTGGTGGCTTCTTTTTTCATTATCTCATCTTTTGAGCTGGCATTTGTCTGGGTTTTTCTCTGATGAGACAATGTTTTACTTTTATGCAAACGTAGTGTCTACCATACATGCCTCAATTTTCGTACACACAAGGTCATCTTCTGCACAGGCTAATGACTGATTGCAATATTTTTGTTTCTTATATTTTGCTTTTCCAGCTGCCCTTGATATAATCCTAAGCTGGAAGGCAAGACACATCATGCCATTTTATGTCAAACTTAGATACATTTTGAAGGCTCTTTCAGCTGCCGCATGGGTCATAATTCTACCAATAACCTATGCATATAGTTGGAAAAATCCTCCTGGAATTGGGCAGATTATTAAGAAATGGTTTGGTGATAGCCCAGGTTCACCCTCTTTGTTCATTTTGGCCATCCTTATTTACTTATCACCAAACATGCTCTCAGCTCTGCTATTTTTGTTCCCAATTATTCGTCGCTTCCTTGAGCGTTCAAACTATAAGATTGTGAGGCTCCTGATGTGGTGGTCACAGGTAGTCACAAGCTTCCTTTGGTATTTTGCTTTGTTATGATTGTTCCTTTGAAATTGTAAAAATTAAATCTATGAAACTCAATCAATTGTCTTACAACCTTACTATCCTTTCCTATCTGATAGCCTCCGCTGTTTGTTGGAAGGGGAATGCATGAGAGCTCAATATCACTTTTCAAGTAAGAGTTACAACTATATGAAAAGATTTCTCATGGAATGGAACCAATTTGTAATGGAAAATCTTATTATCATCAAATCTCCAGGTACACCATGTTTTGGATTCTGCTCCTACTGTCAAAGCTAGCATTCAGTTATTTCGTAGAGGTAGGTTGGTTCTTTTTTTATTCCAAGAAATTATAATTTCTTTCAATGCTAGCAAATATATTGGTGCACAAAACCATAAATATGATTGCAAAAGATGCACACGATTAGAAGTAGAATTGCATCACAATGTGACTTTTCTTAGTTTATATCTCGTGAAGATGAAAATAGAGACGAGGAAGAAAAAACATAAAGAGTTTTCACAAGATTTTAGGCTAGAAAAACGATCTTTGTTAGAACTTTGTGCGATTTACATAATAGAAGAGTCTTTATTATTTGGAGAATATGTCTCATAATAGCTATATTCCTAATTAAGAATCATATATATAATATATCCTATTTGTTATATTCAACACGTCTACTCTACTTTAATTTCTACATACATATTTTGGTAGGGAAATCACGAATGTGTGGTGGTCCAAAACAACTCAAAACTTTGATACGAGTCTTTTGTTGAAATAGAATGACCTTCCTTTCCCTTACTTTTCTAGTTATGGTTAATAGTGATATATTTCACATATCCCAAAAGCAGAACCTTGCATTTCTTGTAGAAAATCTTTTAATTGTTCACAAGCCACTAGGAAAAGATTCTTTAAATAGAAAATTTCAATTAATTCGAGGACCTGACATGATCTTCTTGGAAGTTTCTAACACCATTTAGAAAGAGTTTTTCGGTGACTGATGGTCTCCTGCATCATTTTGAAACCCATCTTTTGAGTTTCAGATCAAGCCTCTTGTGGGTCCCACGAAAGCTATCATGAAATTTCGCATTTCCACTTATAAGTGGCATGAGTTCTTTCCTCGAGGTAATGATAGAAAATGATGCATTTATTCCCTAGAGTAGAAATGTTTCTGAGGATACTATTTCCTGGTGGCAGCCGAGAACAATATCGGTGTCGTTATTACACTGTGGACTCCTGTTGTTCTAGTACGTCCATGTTATTTCCCAAACAATCTCTTATTGAAGTCGTTATAAATTAAACACTAACTTATTTGCAATTAATTAAAAAAATTTCTTTATAGGTGTATTTTATGGATACTCAAATTTGGTATGCTATCTACTCAACTATATTTGGAGGTATATATGGAGCTTTTCGCCGATTGGGAGAGGTAGGTTCCAGTTATCCATGGTTTCTATTGATCTTTGTTGCCGTAAGAATGTAATTATGTCCAAGTTGGTGGCATTGTCTCTTATATCATTCTTCAAAGCATGATAATATGGTTTTTGCTAGCTACGGGATATACTAGAAAGCTGAAATCTCTTTCAACCTAATTTCTAAAGGAATGGGGTAAGCAACCAGTTTATACATTTTTTCACTGATTTTTGCAGTTGAGTGTTAATTCTTTTTAAAAGTTAACAAACTACTATAATTGTAGCTCAAATTGTTAGTGCTTGATGACACACTTAACTTTTAACATGGATGAACACTTGTTAAATCTTGCAGGCTATGTTTGAATATAAAAGTAAATAATCATCAACCTCATCTGATGAAAGGTGCAACTTACTAAATTTTTTTAATCAACAGACGAGGTTAATGGAGATGCCATGGTGGTGAGTGGGGCCTACAGTTTTTCATTTGTATTTTAACACGTCCTACAACTGTATCACTTGTCTGCCCCACCATCACACACACTCGTGTGTTAGTTTTTAAAGAGAATTTTCTCTTGATTACAAAAGTTAAGAATTTCTACGTTGACTTGCTACTAATTATGAAGTTTTTATCCCTAGAAAGGCACTAATATTAGTTAAAGTAAAGATATGAAGATGGCATACTTTAATTTTCGACAATAATTTGGTGCTGCATACTAGCTATAGTATAGTTGTACATATAAGAGCCAACATTGGAAATACTTCAGTTTGCAGAAATTATAATGCTATGACCAGATTTTTTACTAACTTCTGTAAGAACACTACTCAAAAGATAAAGAGGTTAAAGAAGTCTACCATTATGAGATTTGCACGAAATGTATTATCACTTAAAACATATGGGTAGAGATGCATATTCCAGAGTTGATGTATGCCCAATGAATCTTAAAAGGGGTAACCTTGTCTTTCTGTCTCATTTTCAGATTCGAACATTAGGGATGTTGAGATCCCGATTCGAATCACTACCAGGTGCTTTTAATGAGTGCTTGATCCCACCAGAAAAGAGAGAGAAGATCAAGAGAAAAGGACTGAAAGCCACGTTTTCTAAAAAATTTCCTGAGGTTTGCTATGCTGTTGTTAAAAACAATTGTAGTCAATATGATGTACTACTTTTTTTCATTTTGAAGTCAACGAAAAATATTCAGGAGTTTGATGATCTCTTTTGGTCATTTTTAGGTTTCATCCAACAAAGAGAAGGTGGAAGCAAGGTTTGCTCAGATGTGGAACAAAATAATCAGTAGCTTCAGGGAGGAGGATTTGATAAGTAATAGGTACCAGGACGACGATGCATTGGAAACTTTTAGGTTAAAAGACATAGTAGAAGTTACTCTGTTTCACTGATGTCCAACCGTTTTTGCAGTGAAATGAACTTGATGCTTGTCCCATACTGGGCTGATAGTGATTTAGACCTCATGCAGTGGCCTCCATTTTTACTTGCTAGCAAGGTCTATTTGCGTTGTGCTGCTTTTTATTCCATTATCAGGTCAAAATTACAGTGATGGATATAATTCACTTTGCATATTGCTCAGATTCCAATAGCTGTAGATATGGCTAAAGATAGCAATGGGAAAGACCGTGAACTGAAAAAGAGATTGAACTCAGACTCCTATATGCACTGTGCAATTCGCGAGTGCTACGCTTCATTCAAAAGTATCATCAATTTCTTGGTTTTAGGGGAGCGTGAAAGATTGTAAGTTTGATCGTACAAAAGGATTCGGTTCTATTTGAAACCTATGTTATCTCATGATCTTGTTGTTTTCTTGCCTTCAGGGTTATAAATGATATATTCTTCAAAGTTGATGATTATATACGGCAAGACACCCTGCTTACTGAATTAAATATGAATGCTCTCCCTACCCTCAATGAACAATTTGTGAAGTTGATTGAATATTTGGTATTTTTCTACAATTAAAACAGAGATAATTTATCAGCTTCCACAATGTTTTATTGCACCTTGAATGAAATGTTCTAATCATTTCAGCTGAAAAATAGAAAGGAAGACAAGGATCAAGTTGTCATTCTTTTGCTTGACATGCTAGAGGTGGTGACTAGAGACATAATGGAAGATGAGCTTCCGAGGTAAATTTATATTGAGAGAATTTCTCAAGTATGATTTGTATTCTGCTTAATGCATTCTTTCTATTCCTTGTGTAGTTTGCTGGATTCAAGCCACGGTGGATCTTATGGAAAGCATGAGGGAATGACCCCACTTGATCAACAGTATCAGTTTTTTGGCTCACTTAGATTTCCAGTGCCAGATACAGAAGCTTGGAAGGAAAAAGTAAAGTTGCTGGCAGTTTTAAGTTAATAAATCTGGTTGTGAAAAAGATTTTTTTTTTCTTTTTGGTGTGAATTGAAGTGCTAGTTATTGGGTGGCTACTGTCAGCATTTTTCCTATTTCATTTTATTTTCTCTTGCTTACTATATTTTATCCTTATCTGCGACTACGTGAACGAGCTAAATGTAGTTCACTTTACTTTGAATTGGATGTTGATTACAGATTGGGAGGATTCAACTATTGCTCACCGTGAAGGAGTCTGCCATGGATGTGCCATCTAACCTGGAAGCCAGAAGACGTATTTCTTTCTTCTCCAATTCATTGTTCATGGACATGCCTACTGCGCCTAAAGTCCGGAACATGCTTTCTTTCTCGTGAGCTTTCTTCACATTTTTGCTATATTTATGTCATGATCCATGAGGAGTATATTCTTAACACTTGCAATGAAGTTTCAGTCTATTGGGTTGAGCCAGAATTTATCATGTGTCAAGTGTTCAACATGGGGATGCATTTTCATTCCCATTTTATTAAGCGCTGACTTAATGTGTGTTTCTTACTGTAAACATTGACTTCTACCTTTCTCCATAGTGTTCTTACTCCTTACCACTCGGAGGAGGTTCTTTACTCCGTAAATCTCCTGGAAAAGCCTAATGAAGATGGAGTTTCAATACTTTTTTACTTGAAAACGATCTTTCCAGGTTGATTTCTTCTTTTTCCTTGCATCTTCTTCTTCTTCCGTTGTCTTTTTCCATTAATTTCATCTGGGGTTAATAGTCATTTCAGAAATGATATGCAGTTGTTTGTGCTTATAAATGATCAGATGAGTGGATAAATTTCCTTGAAAGGGTTGAATGTTCTAGTGAGGAAGAACTTAGAGCAACTGACTACCTGGAAGAACAACTCCGCTTATGGGCATCATACAGAGGCCAAACCTTGACAAGAACAGGTAAAATCTTCTCTCTCTCTCTTCCCTGATGGTTGATGTAAACTTGTGTTCCCTAGGCACTACTTAATGGGATCTTTCCTGTTTCCATTATGTTGTTTTCCGTTGATGATATTCATTTTTTATATTGTTCACTTTCTTTCCCATATACAAGTACGGGGAATGATGTATTACCGTAAAGCTTTGGAGCTTCAGGCCTTTCTTGACATGGCAAAGGATGAAGGTATATATATGGTTCAAGCCTGGTTTTGCAAGTGAAATTTGTCTTTCTTCTATACTTTAGAGCAAATCATCCTTCTAGCTGTTATTTCTTTCAACAGAATTAATGAAGGGTTACAAGGCTGCTGAATTAGAAAGTCAAGAACAATCAAGGAGTGAAAGATCACTACGGGCACAATGTCAGGCTGCAGCTGATATGAAATTCACATATGTAGTGTCATGTCAGCAGTATGGAATTCACAAACGATCTGGTGATGCCCGTGCAAAGGACATTTTAAGGCTTATGACAACGTGTGTTCATTTTTGGCCTTTTTATTTCTTTATTACGACTCTTTCTGTTTTCTGTTACTCTTGGATTTATTTCCATTCTTACTTTGTTTCAGGTACCCATCTCTTCGTGTAGCTTATGTTGATGAAGTAGAAGAAACTAGCCAAGACAAATTGAAGAAGATTGAGAAGGTTTATTATTCAGCTCTTGTGAAAGCTGCTCCCCCGACAAAACCTATGGATTCTTCAGAACCAATTCAAAACTTAGACCAGGTACATACCTTAAAAATGTTGGATCTTGTTCAAGTTTTAATGACGTAACTAACTGGAAAAATAAAAGCCCATGGCAATCTTTCAAAAAGCTAGATCTTGATGATTTGCTATAGATGTTTTTAGTATATTGCTAGTCCATTGTGCATCGAATAAACTTTTTGAATGTGCAATTGTTTCAAGACTTTCTTCTATTCCTTAAACTTGCATTCTTGAGCTTGAATCTCCTTCATTTCTTAACCTAAGTAGCACTTGCTGTGTTACTGAAATTAATAGAACTCGGAACTCTTGTAGATTCTGCAATAAAAGGGAAAGTCATTTATGTTTCATTCTTTGTGGCCAACTTGATAATTTCTGTTGCCGCAATATTTTCATTGTTGCAACAAAAAATACAAAGGTGTCCCTCTAGATCAATAGACTAATGTTCTTTTTTTCTTTGCTGAAAAGCAACAAAAGCATTGATTGTTTGTTTGACTTGCCAAAATGTCATCATTGGCATTACACATAAAGATACATGGTGTTTCGACAAACATAGTTCTGCATGTGGTTATATGCTTCCTTGAATTATTTGAGGCAATTACTTGTTGCATTTCTTTGTACAGGTTGTTTATCGCATCAAGCTTCCAGGACCTGCAAAATTAGGTGAGGGTAAGCCAGAAAATCAAAACCATGCCATTATTTTCACTCGTGGTGAAGGCTTGCAGACTATAGACATGAATCAGGTGTTGTATCTTCTCAAGATGTTATTATACAGGAAACACATAAATCTAAGAGGAACTTATTTGATAAATATCTATGTATAGGATAATTATATGGAAGAGGCCTTCAAAATGAGAAATTTGCTCCAGGAATTTCTTAAAAGGCATGATGGTGTAAGACTCCCGACAATACTTGGAGTTAGGGAGCATATATTCACTGGCAGGTACCAATGTGTTTGTAGATATTTTTGGAGTCATGTTTAGATTTTCTAATATGCAGTGTGTTCATGTCCTGTGCAGTGTTTCATCGCTTGCATGGTTTATGTCGAAGCAGGAGACCAGTTTTGTGACTATTGGCCAAAGATTATTGGCCAACCCTTTGAGGTACAGTTCTATTACAGTTACACCAATAAATTTCATGTTCATACTTCTTATTCATGCTATTATTAATGTTTAAATTCTATATATTTTCTGAAGTTTTCATGTCTTCTTCTTCAGAGTAAGGTTTCACTATGGTCATCCAGATGTCTTTGACAGACTCTTTCATATAACAAGAGGGGGAGTGAGCAAAGCTTCGAAAGTTATCAATTTAAGCGAGGACATATTTGCAGGCATTGTTCACTGTTATTGGTATTTGTATATATGAATATACACCTTTTCCTTTGCTTCATGTTTCCACTGTCATCAGGTTTCAATTCTACACTACGTGAAGGAAGTGTCACTCACCATGAATATATTCAAGTTGGTAAAGGGAGGGATGTTGGCCTTAACCAAATATCTATGTTTGAGGCAAAGATTGCCAATGGGAATGGTGAACAGACATTAAGTCGTGACATATACAGACTTGGACATCGATTTGATTTTTTCCGGATGCTGTCATGTTATTTCACTACAGTTGGTTTCTATTTCAGTACCTTGGTATGTATGAAATGTGCTTGTTTACCTGTTATGCCATTCCAATTCCTTATGCTAATCGTAGGCTCATGTTGGTCTAGCACAGTTAACTGTATTCACCGTCTATGCTTTTCTTTATGGCCGCCTTTATCTAGTCCTTAGTGGGCTTGAAGAAAGACTCATAACTCAGCGAGCTATTAGAGACAATAAACCCCTACAAGTGGCCCTTGCATCGCAGTCATTTGTGCAAATTGGATTCTTGATGGCCTTGCCTATGATGATGGAAATTGGCCTGCAAAGGGGATTCCGCAATGCATTGAGTGATTTCATACTAATGCAGTTACAGTTGGCCACTGTGTTCTTTACATTTTCTCTTGGGACCAAGACCCACTATTTCGGAAGGACATTGCTTCATGGGGGTGCAGAATATTTAGGAACTGGTCGTGGTTTTGTGGTGTTTCATGCCAAATTTGCGGATAATTATAGGATATATTCCCGCAGTCATTTTGTTAAAGGGATTGAGCTGATGATTCTCCTTCTTGTATTCCATCTTTTGGGGCATACATATAGAGGAGTTGTTGCTTATGTCTTGATTACTATATCAATATGGTTCATGGTGGGGACATGGCTTTTCGCTCCTTTCCTCTTCAATCCATCAGGGTTTGAGTGGCAGAAGATTTTGGATGACTGGACAGATTGGAATAAGTGGATAAGTAATCGTGGAGGGATAGGCGTACCTGCTGAAAAGAGTTGGGAATCATGGTGGGAAGAGGAGCAGGAACATCTTCATTACACAGGAAAGCGTGGTATCATAGTGGAGATATTGTTGGCTTTGCGCTTTTTCATCTTTCAATATGGCCTCGTTTATCATCTGAGCATTCTTGATAATACTAGTTTCCTGGTATGACTTGCATATGAGCCGTTCATAACTTTTATATTTCACTTGGTTGATAGCAATTGGTTTTTAAACAGCTGACACTGGGATTACAGGTTTATGGCGTTTCATGGATCATCATCCTTCTAATCCTACTATTAATGAAGGTGAGTTGAGGACGTGTTCAAACTCCAATCTTGTGTTCCAACTCTGTTTTTCCAGGATAAATTGATGCATTTACTTAAAAGGGATTTATGTTAATACACTAGCTGCAACTAGTAGGAAAACTGTGTATGGTATCATTTGCTGAAAAATCTTACCCTTTGAGCATGATGTAATGTGACATGAGATCTCAGCAGCTCAGTTTGACTTTATTAATGTGATGGTGCTGTTACAACCTTTTTTAGGTTTTGGTCAAGGTTGAAGAATTGTGTTTTGCTTTATACAATCAAGTGAACTGCATTCTAAATTTCTATTAATGTTTTGAAGGTTGTATCCGTTGGAAGGAGACGGCTCAGTGCAAACTTCCAACTCTTGTTCCGACTGATTAAGGGGCTCATATTTTTGACGTTTGCCACGGTGTTCATTTCTTTGGTAGCTTTCCTGCACATTAGTATCCGAGACATTATAGTCTGCATTCTTGCCTTCATGCCCACCGGATGGGGACTGCTGCTGGTTAGTGAATCCTGTTGCTATGTCTGGAATGTGCATCACGTATTTGGCTTGTACTGATGTTTTGTTGTGCTGTTATACCAGATTGCACAAGCTATTAAGCCTTTAATTCAACGAGCGGGTTTTTGGGGATCGGTCCGTACACTTGCTCGTGGCTATGAAACCGTGATGGGCTTACTTCTATTTACACCAGTTGCATTCTTGGCTTGGTTCCCATTTGTTTCAGAATTCCAAACACGTATGCTATTCAACCAAGCCTTCAGCAGAGGTCTACAAATTTTCCGTATTCTTGGAGGACAGAGGAAAGACCGCTCGACCAGAACCAGAGAGTAATTTAAAGATCTGTCATTCAATCTTTTATACTTCTTGTACTTGATCAGATAAGAAATGCTTACCTGAGATGTACATATGAAATGTACCTGACGTGTTGTACATATGAAATGTTTATAATATATGTGGGAAATGAAATCAAAGATGGGTTTGCATATGGTAGATACTGCTAGTTACACTCGACGTGACTTCTTTGTTAATTATTTGTTCGAAGTTGCTCAGGATTACCTTGGCTTCTTTTTTGCTTCTTGACAATTTTGGAGCTGGTGAGAAAATCTCGAAGCGGTTTGCAAAATTGTGCAAGTTTGCACTTTCAAGAAGTATTCTTGCTGTTGCAAATGACTTCTCGTTGTGAATTGCTCCTCTTCTTACTGAGCGATCTGCGGTGGTTTATTCCATAGATTCACAGATTTAGAATGTGAAGTAAAAGGAATCGATGGATCCTTGCATTTTTAAGGTTGAGGCTTTAGTTTTGCAGATTTCTTGAGTTTATTTGAAAGAAGGTGAATGTCCTGTCTGATCAAAGGACAATTTATTTTGAAGACTTTAGTCTACCGTATTCTTGATAAGATTAAGAAGAATGAAAAACACGAGTAAAAAAGAGCATGTGAAGTAAAGTTTGGAAAGTTCATATCTATAGCATGATTCTGGAAGCGATAGATCATTTGATGATATAATGTTGCCGCACCTTTATAGATCTTACCTATAAGTTTCAGGTATTAAGCTTATTTTAATCTGTACATAGAGATCAAAATTGTGTTCGAGCTTACACAGGCAACTCCACCTTATGGAGCCACTTCGAGACCCCGAGGGGCACACAGGAAAAAAGAGACAAAACCAGGGGTACTTTGTACCAAACAGACCTTTAAGATAACCAAAGACCAACAATGATCAACAATAGTTTAGGTTTCAGGTATGATAGTCGAGTATACTAGCTCTTTCTCTATGCGGGCACAAAACTCAAAACTTTCCTCTTAGAAACCCTAAACTCTCCAATCTTTGCCCGTTAAACTATGATCTCGAGCAAGATTTGTTTTATACAGTCCCAGACTGCTTTAGACATTCTGATATACAGGATCCTTATAAGGAGGTAAGAATGGAGCATGCTTGTCATCTATGTACGACTAATAGGCTACGTCATTCAAGATTTAAGCTTTCAGGAGGGAAGGAGTTTACAGAGAAGCCATGAAAGCAAACACACTCAAACTTTCATTTATCTCAAACTTAATCGATTTCAACTTCTAAGCGAAGTCTGATTACAATGATAAGAAAAATCTTGCTTTTATAAGCGAAGCAAGGGATTACAAACAAACTACTTTAGATAGGGAATATATTCCCTAGGTACAATCATGACAACTTTAAAAAAGAAGATGCCTTAAGTACAATCATTAGACACCTTTTAAAAAACATCTTTCAAAAAGCAAACAGTAAAAATATTATTAAAGGATAAGAAAGAATCTTGGAAAGTGGGTGTGGATCCCAAAGATTCTTTCACACATAATTTAGAGAGGGGCAGAAAGTGAATGTAGACCACCACTGTCAGTGTCTAAGTTAGTTAGGTCACAATCCATTTGATCCAAAGTATGGATGAAACGCTTCACTTCAGAATCTGTCATAATTGGAAGCCATGAAAATTGGATATCGTAGATTGAGTCATGGGTTGTCGGCTCAACAATGTTGGATTGTGGTTCTGTGGAGTGTCCATCTTGCGCAAAGCCTAGTGGACAAGGTATTTCACCAGCCATGATATTAAAGCCTGTGGTAGTAAATTGGGCAACAGAAGTCCAATAGCCAGAAGATGGAGAGATAGGTTATGGAGGTTGAATATCTCTCAGATACGGGCCTAAAAAGGCGAATCTTATGGAATGTGCCCGAGACGGCTCATGATTGAGAATATCCAAAAAATTGTAAAGATCTCCTATGATTAAGAGTACAAAGGTATCTTGCTTTGGTAATACTATAAGGGCAATGAATCAAAAAGATGGCATAAGCATTCTGATCAGTTAATGGAGTATCCCAGAGTCAATGTTGCATGAGAATTTGGGACAGTTGAATTCTCCATTTGGGAAGAGGCTGGAACCATTCAAGGAAGGTCCAGAGTAGAGAATGAGCATTGGTGGGATCAAAAAGATGTCGGTAGATATGTATGAGGAGAGAGAGATAGGACTGGCATACTGAGCAAATAAAGCCCACAAATGCCAAAATGTAGGTTTCAAAAATATTATCATAGAGATGATAAAGCACTTTGTATGGTGACATAAAATAAAATAGATCAGGGTGTGGAGAAATATGAAGATGAAGAAGAGTAAAATGGAGATAATAAAAAAGACTTGTGTGAAAAAGAGACATAACCTTAGAGAAGGTAGTTGGAAGGGTTTTAATGATGGAAGGAAATGTTTTTTGAGTTTTACCATATTGGGGAAACTCTATAAGAAGGGAATTGAATGCTGAAGAGAAGATGAAAGAAACTTATGCATATGTTGGAGGTTGTGAGGAAGGGAGAAGATATATAAAAAGAATCATGAGTGTCATGGAAGCAAGTGCCGGTGTGAAAGGAATTTCTTTTTTGGTGCGCGACTATAGTACTGATCACGATGTCAGTTGTCAAAAAGATTTTCATCTAGTGAATGTTGACATATCTACTGTTTCTGCAGCAAGTGATGAATGGCCTTGGTTTGTTCTGAACTCCAAGATTCATCATGAGAAGTCCACGCTTCAAGAGGTAAAATACTGGCCTTCATGATTGTTCTGCTGGATCCAATATCTATAACCCAATAACCTTGATGGGTCTATCATATTTATCCTATTGAAGAAGTTGGATCTGGACATACGGACGAGAAACTTTAGCTAGTTGAGGATCCAGCTTCAGGCATGTCTACCGTAACATGTACAAAGAATCATCTTCATAAGAGACTGAATAGTCAGATGATTAGTAATCAGAGGAAGTAACAGAAACAACAAACTTTATACCCTCGTCTTCACTTGACTGTTCCTCAATAATATCTTCAAGGCTATAAAAGGAGTGAATAGGCAGAATTGACTGAATAGATTCCAATAACCTGATATCCTTTTTGCTTTTGTGAGGACATTGTCGTGCGAAATGTCTTGGTTGTCCACAGAGAAAACATCTATCAGCCTTTTGAGATTGAGGAGGTTTTCGCTTCAAGAAACGAACAAATCTCTTTTTCTTCCCATTTCTCCTAAAGGTTGTCTTGAAGGGCTTGTAGCCTTCTTTAGGAGATATGTGGGATCTGTGGAACTTCTTACTTTTATAGTAGAGCTTCCTGTGATGATTTTTTTTCTTGTTACTGCAATTACAATTTGTCTTATCCTTGCACTTTATTTTTAGATAAGGCTTCTTGCAAGCCTTTTGAAAGATATGACCACTTTTGATCATATTCTTGAAGAAAGCTTGTTGATCACCAAATTTATCCAGCAAGGATAAACCAAGCTGATAAATTTCTCCAAGAGTAATTTTTGTCATATTTCGTCGAAAGGATGTAATGGTTCGTTACAATTCCCGTTGCAATTCATCTGGCAAGGATGAGATGACGATGCAATGGAGATTCACATCATTTGATCCGTTGAGAAGATAGTATCTTTCTGTCATATGTTAAAAATGCTTATGAAGATCATGTCTATGAAGTGAACAACATTTCATTTCAAAATATTCTTGACAAATTTGCTTGTCAATGAGTTAAAATTCACCTATAAATTCTTTGTCAATAAGACCGAGAAAAATACTTGCAAAAGTGACTAGGATGTACTATAAGCATCTGTAGTCGTCAAGACTTTGCCACTATTCTCTTAAAGTACAAGTGAAACGAGAAGTGAACTCAAACAAAATATCTCGTAAAGGAGTATTAGGTTGAGTCATTTACAAATCTAGCCATGTTCTAAATTCATGAAGATGTTCTCTCCATTTCTTAGGAGGAAAGTCGTCAAATGTAAACCAGGGACCTGATGTGGGTTTGGTTGGCTGTACTGGAACTTTTAGGGGTGATGATCTAAATGGTTCAAGGTCTATAGAACCACTAGAGTCAACATCAACAATATCTGGATTGACTTCAGTATGTTGAGGCATTGTCATCATAACCTGGGCTAGATCAGATAGATCAACAAACTATTCAGAGGAATCCACATATGATTCAGAAACTAGTTCTGAGACTTTAGAAGATTGTTTAGAAGTAATGGTTTGCTTAGATTACTTATAATACTCAAAGGATTTAAGAGTAACATTTGTTATGGGTTGTGGAGCCTCTGGAACCTCAATAGGTGCAAGAGTTGCTGTGAACTCAGGTTCTTTATCTTTGGTTGAAGAGGAAGTAAGCTGAGCTTTTGGTGGACGTGTAGGTAATGTTTTAATCTGCAATGGTCTATTCCATGGATTCACAGGTTTATAATGTGAAGTAGAAGGAATCGATGGATCCTTGGATTTTTCAGGATGACGCTTTAGTTTTGCAAATTTATTGGGTTTATTGGAAAGAGGATAAATGTGTTGTCTGATTAAAGGATAATTCATCTTGAAGACTTTTTCATAATCAGCAGTGTCTAGATAAGTAGGATAAGTAGGAGAAGCATACATGGGCTGAGCAACTGGATAAGTAGGAGGATAAGCTCCATAAATAGTTTTAGATAATTCTGTTATAGGTCCACTTCCATAGCTTGCCAATGGAATATTGGACAGCGGAGGGGCTGAGTTATGTAGCTAGTTTCTTGGGCAGACCCATTTGCATGGATTCTCAAACAGCTAATATGGATCGAGTAGGGTATGCCAAAATCTGTGTTGAAGTCCTGAAGAATGCTACTTTGCCGTTGTTTCGGCTTGGTGATAATGGGGAGATGGTGAGGGATGAGATCTCAATATCTTATCCATGGAAACCAAGTTTGGGAAGAAAGAAGTGGGTAGCTACTGGATGCATTTTGCCATCTGGGTGGGCTGCAGATCTAGATCTGGGAGTGATGATGCAAGAGGTAATGACTTCTAACACCGATCAGGGGACCTCGAGTGAGTCTATAAATCAGGATATGACTTGTGTAATAACTGGGGTTGGAATAATTGCCAATAATGCTAATACTGTTACTTCTAGGGGGAAGCTATTGACAGCCGAACGCCAATGGTAATACAGGAACTCGCTCGACCTGATAGGCTGTCTAACTCCATTGAACCGAAGACTGACTCTGTTACTGAGTCCCAGAAGCCTGATCATCTAGAGGTATTGACTTAATGCTTAATATTAGTACTGGGCTTGGAGACGATTATGTTAAGACCACTGGGTTAAGTGGTCAAACTATACAGGAGGTGGAAAAACCAAGTGTAGGGTGAAAGAAAGGTAAGAAAAAGAAGATTGAGGGGATCATTTCCCCATAGTGTAATTTCTCTATGTCTGTGCTTGTATGGAATATGAGGGGCCTTAATGACCCCCTGAAAAAGAGGATGGTGCAGCAACGGGTTGTGCAGGATCAACCGCTTTTGGTAGGACTTTTAGAAACTAAAATAAAGAGCAATGCTGATCGAAAGAGCTTGGGTTTTTTGGGGCCAAAATTGAGGTTTGTTTCTAACCACTTTCATCATTATAATGGGCGTATCATTTTCTGGTATAATGCTGATTTGTTGAGTGTTAGTGTACTCAAGATGGGGGATCAATATATGCATTTACTGTGTGAGATCATTGGAAAGTTTCAGTTTGAGGTTTCCTTAATCTATGCGTCAAATTTTGCCTTCCAAAGAGCCAGTTTATGGGCAGCTTTAGTGGAGTTACACCAAGGCATGCAAAAACCGTGGTTAATAATAGGGGATTTCAACTGTTGCGATAGTTCTTCGGAAATGGAGGGAGGTGCTAGGTTCCATGGCGGTTCTGGTAATGAACTCACTCATCTCTTCCAACATACTGATTTGGTGGATCTTAGAGGTCTCGGGCGATGGTTTACTTGGGAAAATAAGCAGAAAGGAAACTTGTTTATTCGGAAGAAATTTGATAGAGCAATGGTTAATCAACAATGGCTCAATGCTTTCCCTTGTGCCTCTGCGGTGTTTGGGGAGCCTGAACTATCTGATCATGCTTCTATTCTCATACAGCAGATATGCAGTGGGCCTACAACTGGTGCTCCTTTGCGGTTTTTTAATGGTGTACTCCAGGCTGAGGGTTTTATGGAGATGTTATCCTATGCCTGACGGACTGAAGTCAATGGTTATAAGGCTTATCAATTCATGCAGAAATTGAAAGCGACAAAAAGGGCCATCAAAGTATTTAGCAAGCAGAGATTATGCAATCTTCAAGTGTTATGTTCTGAGTTGCATGATATTCAGCAGGAGTGTTACAGAGATCCACTTAATGACAGGTTGCTTGAGATTGAAGTGGATAGGCGAAGAAAATATCAAGAAGCACTTAAATTACATGATTCCATTCTTCAACAGAAGGCGAGGCAATCTTGGCTACGGGAGGGGGATATCAATACCAAGTTTTTTCAAGCTTCTATAATGGCAAGGCGCAATGTTAACACTATTACTAAGTTGAAGAATGATAGGGGAGAAGTGATTAGTGGTAACTAGGCTCTTGTTACGCATATTAGAAATTATTTTGTAGATCTCATGGGCAAGGCGGCTAATGCAGGAAATGGTTTTGGAGTAAAGGATGTTCTGAATTTCTCTCCCAGTCTCGAACAAATGTAGATGCTATTAGCTCCAGTTTTAGCCCAACATGTGAAGAGTGTATTGTTTTAAATGCATAGTTCCAAAACTCCTAGGCCTAATGGGTTCTCGGCTGGTTTTTTCCAGCACACTTGGAGCATAACAGGCCAACTCCTCACTGATGCGGTTTCTTGAGTTCTTCTCTTCAGGCAAATTATTGAAGGAGATAAACTATACCTACCTGTGTTTGATTCCTAAGAAAGATCGCCTCGAAAGTATTACTGACTATCGCCCTATCTCATGTTGCAACACAATATATAAAATCATCGCTTCTATCCTAGCTGAAAGGTTAAAAGTAGTTTTGGTTGATGTGGTTAGTAGAGCTTAAGGGGCTTTCTTCCGTCCAGGAGCATAGGGGATAACATTCTGCTGTTGCAAGAGCTATTGGGAGACTACCAGTCTGGCAAACCGATTAACAGTTGTGCTCTTAAGATTGATCTTTATAAAGCTTATGATACTATAGGGTGGGATTATTTGCGACTTTGTTTGGAAGGAATAGGTCTCCCTAGTCAGTTTTGTCACTGGGTACTTCAATGTATCCAAACTCCGACCATGAGTGTCCTGATCAATGGAATACTGACGCCTCAGTTTCCTATTTCAAGAGGGATTAGGCAGGGCGATCCTTTATCCCCGTATCTTTTCACTTTGGCGATGGAGGGTCTCTCTAGATTGATGACAAGTTTGGTGAGTTGTAACGGACTTTTTCAATACCACTAACGTTGTAGAGAATTGCAACTATCTCATCTTTTATATGCGGATGATGTAATCCTATTTTGTAAGGCTGACCCTCATGCATTATTGATGTTGATGAATTTACTGCATGTGTTTTCTAACTGGTTCGGGTTGGCATTGAATATTCAGAAAAGTGCTCTGTTTATGTCTTCTGATGTCCAGAATCTGGAGTGGATTGCTAGATTGGTTGGGTTGCCAATTCAACAGGCCCCTTTCTAATATTTGGGAGTACCGATCACCCCAGGTAAGCCCAAGTTTTCTGAATTCCTACCTTTGATTAAAAAACTGAAAGCGACGATCAATGCCTGGCAAAACCGATTTTTATCTTTGGCGGCTCGGGTGACCCTCATCATTTCTATGCTGCAAAGTATGCATATCCACTGGGCTGCACATGTGGTTATTCCTCAAAGGGTCATCAAGGATATGGAGAGGATTGTTAAATCCTTCTTATGGACTGGTAAGCATGATATTTGTAGAGGAGCTCGGATTAAATGGAGCGATATTGTGGTGCCAAAGAAACATGGGGGTTTGGGCATTATTTCGATGAAGCAAATGCAACATGTCTTACTCATGAAGAGAATTTGGAGACTATTCGTAGATAAAGAAGCGTTGTGGGTCAAGTGGGTGCAGACTTATAATCTTCAAGGGCAAAGTTTTTGGCACATTCAACTGAGGTATGACCATTCTTGGTTTTTTAAAAGCATGTTGAATATACGTGATCATATCTATCTGTTCATAAAGCATCGATTGGGGAATGGTGAGACCACTTATTTTTGGTTCGATAATTGGCATGATGATAGTCCTTTGTTGTTGCAACCTCATTTGTTTGCTCTTAAAAATCGCATTCCTCATAATGCTACGGTTGCCTGGGTATATAGTGGGAGGTCACGATTAGTGGGTGGTAGATTTGGTCACTTGCATGAACCGTTTTTGCGTGCTTTATCTCTTTGCAATCAACAGGATACTGTGATTTGGTTGCCTAATAATAGAGGGGATTTTACAACTAAATCAGGTCGTGGAATCAGTAAGGGACTGCATCCATTAGTTCCATGGGCTGATTTGGTTTGGAGACAAGTGCTTAGTCCAAAGGCCGCTATCTTCTTGTGATTAACGGTTCAAAATAGATTATGCACCAAAGATCGATGGTTTGGTATGTATAATCCTCTATATGTGTTAATTGTGTAACCAAGCCAATGAGAGCAGAAACCATTTGTTTTTCCTTTGCCGCTACACCAAAGAGGTGTGGAGTAGTATCGGGGGGTTGGTAAGGATGTTGAATGTGTCTTTTGATTGGTTAGAGGTGTTGACTGATGTCATCCGAGTTACCCAACATGAATTGAGAAATGGTCTTCTTATCAGGACAACTTTCCATATCATGATCTATCACATATGGAGGGAGAGGAACCAACGAATATATCAACGAGTGGAGCTAAATCCCACTGAACTTACAAATAACATTATCAATATGATCAGAGAATTATTCATAGCCAAAGGAAAACAAGATATGATCAGCCTAGATCTTCGCATGAAGTGGTTTCTTTAATGTTTTTTTTTGTTCTGTGGTCAGTAGGCTCTGTGTAGGGTAGGAGCTGTATTTTCTGCTGGTTTTCTTCTCCTTGTATAAAGGATTGTATATAGTTTTCAACTTTAGTAATATAATTTCCTTTAAATTTTCAAAATATATATATATTTCGTTGCTACTGTTTGTTGGAAATTACTGCGATTTTATTGCTGAGTATTAATTTTGGTAAAAGTCAGAATACGATGTTGTTTTCTTCGTATTGTAATTATTTCGCGTGATTTAATATATCGTTTATAAATGAGACCAACATAGGTTCTGCACTGATTGTTCCCTACTTAGGTTCAGCCCCTATCACCGTAACCTCGAAAATTATACCTGACCTAACTAGATTAGAGCCTCTAGATGAGAGAAATTTTAAACGATAGTTTAAGAAAATTTTGTTTTACTTTCAACAATACAAAATCGATTATGTACTATTTCAACAGACTCCTAGTGACAACATTGACCCTAAGACTATTAAGGATAACCGTACCGTTAGGGGAGTGTTACTCAACCATATGATCAACTCTTTGTTTGATATCTACTGCAAGTACAAAACTGTTAAGAAAATTTGGGATACTTTAGAAGTGAAATATGAGACGGATGATGCCAGTATTAAGAAATATGCAGTTGCTAGGTGGTTAAATTTTACCGTTATTGATGATAAGCCTATTATGGACCAATTACATTAGTATGAAAATCTAGTTGCTAAAATCCTTACCGAGGGTATGAACATGTGTGAGTTGTTTCAAGCTAATGCCCTTATTAAGAAACTACATGCCTAATGGAATTAGTATAAAAGCCAGTTGAGGCATAAAAAGAAAGACATGAAGCTTCAGGAGTTAATAAGGCATATAAAGATTGAGGATGCCAACCGTGCACAAGATAAGACCAAAACACTCACCCTTATCCCTACCGTTAAGGCTCATGTGGTATAACACAGAAATGCTAATAACTTCAAGAAGAATGGTGGACAAAATAAGGCTTTCAACAACAAGCAGAGTTAGTTTAAGCGCAAAAGGATTGATGGTGACTGTTGGTGGTGTCATAAGCTAGGCCATCATGCTGCTAATTGTCAAGCTAGAATCAACTATGAGAAGAAAGGCCAAGGATAGAAACCACGACAGTTTGGGAAAGAAAACCAAACGGGGTAACCAGAAGAGCTTTGGTAAGCCTTAAGCTAATATAGTTGAAGCTGGTGTTGACGAGGAGATCATTACTGCTATGGTGTCCGAAGTAAACCTTGCTGGAAATTCGATCGAGTGGATCGTTGACACAGGAGCCACATGCCATGTCTGCTCCAATAAGGACATTCTCAAGGAGTTGAATAATGCTGCTGATGGTGAATTTGTATACATGGGTAACTCCAGCAAAGTTCCTATCGAAGGAGTTGGCAAAGTCACTTTCAAACTCACTTCTGAAAAGTGTTAGCATTAAAAAATGTTTTGTTTATTCCTGATGTATGTAGAAACTTGATTTCTGGTGCATTACTTAACAAAGCCGGTGTTAAATTGACTTTTGATTCTGATAAGCTAATTCTGACTGAGAATGAGAACTTTGTTGAAAAAGAGTTTTGTAATGGGGGCTTATTTGTACTTGATGTTGAAATGAATGCATCTACTTCTTCTATTTATAGTGTTGAATCTTTAGACTAATGGCACTCTAGACTTGGGCATGTGAAGATGAGGTCTATTAAGAGGATGCAAAGCTTAAAATTGTTACCTGACCAGATCACTAATGAAATAAAAAAATGACAAATTTATGTTGAGGCTAAACACTCTAAGAAACCTTTTAAGTCAGTAACCGAGAGAGAGTCACAATTGTTAGAATTGGTGCACACAGACTTAGGTAATTTTAAGAATTGTATGAGTAAAGGAGGCATGAGATATTATATTACCTTTGTGGATGATTGTTCTAGATTTACTAAGATTTACTTATTGAAAAATAAAAGTGATACAGAGGAAATGTTTATGAAGTACAAAGCTAAGGTTGAGAACCAATTGGAAAGGAAAATTAAGAGAATAAGGTTTGATCGAGGTGGTGAGTATAGTACTGATTTTTGTGAAAAAGTTGTTATCATTCATGAGCTTTCAGCCCCTTATACTCTTGAACAAAATAGAATAGCAAAGAGAAAAAATCGAACACTCAAGGACATGATGAATTCAATATCGATTTCCTCAGGATTACCTAATTTTATAGGGGGAGCTATTCTTTTAGTTTGTTATGTTTCAAACAGAGTTCCTTATAAGAAACTTCAGCAAACCCCGTATGAAAATTGTAAAGGTTATCCACCTAACTTGCGTTTTTTGAAAATATGGGGATGTCTTGTTAAGGTTGCTCTACTTGAACATGAGAAGAAGAAAATTAGGCCTAAGACCGTTGATTCAATTTTTGTGGGATATGCCTCTAATAGTGCTGCCTATAGATTTATGGTTAAGAAAGAGGGGTCTAGCACTTATGGATTAATTATAGAGTCAAGAGATACAGTGTTCTTCGAAGATATATTTCTTATGAAAGTGAGTGTGCAAGTCCTTAGAGAATTTGTCCATAATTCTTCTACCAATTATGACATAGAGGAAGAGGAAATTATTGAACTAAGAAGGAGCAAAAGAGTTAGAGTAACTACTAGTTTTGGTTTTGACTTTATTACTTCCTTTGTAGTGATAAAACCTGAGGAGATAGATGATGCTTTTGTGGTGACTTATGTTATTGAGGAATATCCCAAAACTTATGAGGAAGTAATGAGATCTGTGGATGCTACGTTTTGGAAGGAAGCCATAAATAATGAATTAGAGTCAATCATGTCTAATAAAACTTGAGTTTTAGTTGATCTACCCCGATGATGTAAGTCTTTGGAGTGTAAGTGAATTTTCAAAAAGAAATTGAGACCTGAAGGAACTACTGAGAGGTTCAAGGCAAGACTTGTGATTAAAGGCTTTAAACAAAAAGAAGGATTGGAATTTTTTGATACTTACTCTCTTGTTACTAAAATTGCATCTATGAAGATGTTATTTGCTATTGCCTCGATATTTAAGCTTCATGTGCACCAAATGGATGTTAAGATAGCTTTCTTGAATGGTGATCTAGATGAGAAAATTTATATGGTCCATCCCGAGGGGTTTAGAGTACCTGGTCAAGAGCAAAAGGTGTGGAAGTTGGTTAAGTCTTTGTATGGACTTAAACAAGCTCCTAAACAGTGGCATTAAAAATTTGAAAGTGAGATTTTCAAACATGGTTTCACCTCTTGTGATGCTAATTTTTGCATTTATGTGAAATCTGATGCCAATGGTTGTGCAATCATAATTCTTTATGTTGATGATATGCTTATTTTTGGTACTAGTTTATCTGTTATTAATACTACTAAGAGTTTGCTAAAGTCTTCTTTTGATATGAAAGATATTAGACCTGTAGACTTTATTTTGGGAATCAAAGTTGATAGAATTGACTCTAGTTTTAGGTTAAATCAAACTTATTATGTTGGGAAATTTTTGAAGAAGTTCAGTTACTATGATGTTGATCCAATCAAAACTCCCTATGATGCTAGTGTTACTTTAAAGAAAAATCTTGGTGACAATGTAAATTAAGCTGAGTATGCTAAATTCTTGGTAGTGTGATGTTCTTAATGAACTATTCTTGTCCTGATATTGCATACTACGTAAGTAGACTTAGTAGGTATATTCATAATCTTAGACAAGAGCATTGGAATGCATTGATTCGTTTGTTGAGGTATTTGAAAGGTATTATGCATTATGAATTATCTTTTGGTAATCGTCCTCCTGTATTGGAGGGGTATTCTGATGCTAACTAGGTTACGAAGAGTGATGATATACACTCTACCAATGGTTATGTTTTTACCTTGGCAAGAGCTGCAGTATCTTGGAAATCATCTAAGCAAACATATATTGTGAGATCCACAATGGAGGCTGAGTTTATGACTTTGGAGCTGGCAGGACGGGAAGTTAAGTAGCTAAGGAATCTCTTAGTTGATATCCCGCTGTGGAAAAAACTAATTCCTTATGTTTTCCTTCGTTGTGATTCGTAGGTTGCTATTCATGTTTCCAAGAACAAGATATATAATGACCAAAAGTAGACATATCATATTGAGACATAAAATTATCTGTATTTTAATTAGATATGGTGTAATTTCTCTAGACTATGTCAAGTTAGAAAGTTAGTGGATCTATTTACAAAAGCTTTGAGTAGAAAACTAGTTTCAGAGCATGCTAAAGGGATGAGGTTGAGCCCAATTGTGTAGTAACCTCATGATTGACACCCGATTTGGGAAATCAAATTTAATGGGCAAACGAAGTTACGTGGTAACTACTTACTTGTACTTTGTATGTGTAATAATACTGAGATATATTCAGTTGTTGAATTACATCCTAGTATGACTTTACTGCTTTTGAT
>JANIIA010000010.1:47886232-47906549 GCA_027478495.1 Erythroxylum alaternifolium | reverse complement strand
AAAAAATTTTAAAAATTAAAAATTAAAAATTTTGTAATTTAATCCCTATATTTTTTAATAATATAGGCTGATATTGACGGTATTAATTAGTATTGGTTGGTACCGACCGGTATTTAAATCCGATATCAAAATTAATATTGTTATATCATTTTTCGGCTAATACGGTACGGAATTCAAAACTATATATGATACGTTTAACACTAGAAGATAAATTTAGACGACAGATGAACATCTTCACTATTCACAGGTCACTCATATTTTTCTGTCTCCTTACTCACTCTTATCAGGCACTACCCGTCATACACGGTGGCTTCGGCTCTTACTCTAACCAAGTTTGTGGTTCCTTTGGCAACAAAGTTTATGACTCTGTTCCAACCTCTGATACCAGCTTAGCACGATGGCACTCTGCCACAGAAACAGCCACAGAAATTACGTACCTGACCAGTTAGTATTCCTAAACCAACCTAGACCAGCTAATTACTGGGCCCAACTTAATAACAGGCCTCCATCCACCAAAAATCACTGTTACAAAGTGGGAACCGTGTGTGTGGTTGCAAGTAACACATTCATATGCATATATTCACATAACCAAACTACTACTATCAGCCTTTTTGATAAATGTGGTATACTAATTTTCTTTGGAAAAATTGACAGACTATAGAGGCATAAGACTGAAATGATAGGCTACATGGATTATATAATCTAATAGTAGTGAGACCCCTGAAACCAAAATCCAATGGCAAACCAGGAGCATGAGCACGAGCACGACAAGGACCACAACCAAGCACGTACCCAGAACCAAACATGGGGCACCTGGGAAGAGCTTCTCCTAGCATCAGCCGTGAAGCGTCACGGCTTGACGAACTGGGATTTGGTGGCCTCGGAAATTCGAACCAAAACCTCTCTTCCACTCGTTTTTACCACCGCCCAGAACTGCGAACTTAAGTATCATGACCTCCATCAGAGATTCACAGCCACAACAGCCTCATCTTCTCCTCGGCCCCAAGAAGAAGACAAACAAGTAGTTTTTGCAGCAAAGGAACAACCAGCACCCTTGTTACTATTATGTAACAATACTAATAAAAAAGACTCGGACAACCAGCAGCAGAACACCTTCTGCGGTGATATCCCATGGCTTGAAGAGCTTAGAAAACTCCGTGTTGCTGAGCTTAAACAAGAGGTTCATCGTTATGATGTCTCCATCATGTAAACAAGCTCTCTTAAATTCTTCTTCCTCCTCCTCCGCTTTTTTATAAAAAAATCTTAATAAAGCACGTATTTTCTTTAATTCTACTTCATTAATTATCGTAGATCTACGAGCATCGTCGTTTACTTGATTGTTGTTATGTATTTTGCACTTATTTTCAATTATTATTATTGGTCGTATACCAACAAGATCTTTTGCCTTTTTTTTCTTTAATGGTGGACCGACCGAACAAACAGTTCGCTGCAATTAAAAGTGAAAAGATTGGAGGAAGAACGGGAAGGGAACTTGAAGGAGGATGTAAAGAAGGAATCATCAGCGGCAGATCTGATAGAGAAGAGATCAGAAAATCAGAAGAAGAAGAGTGAGGAGGAGAATGGGTCGGTGAACGAGTCGAACTCTACTGGTGAGCAAGAGGAGGAGGAGGAGGAGGAGGAAAAGGAAGGAATGAAGTTAAAAGAAGAAGAAGAAGGAGAGGATTCAGGTGGTGGTGTTGGCGGCGGCGGCGGCGGCGACTCGGTGACTCAGGAGAGCTGGGCGAGCTTATCGGGTCAACAGAGGACACGGACAATTAACAATAAATCAGAGCCGTTGATTGCTGTACTGGATATGATCCGATCCCACTCCCACTCTTGCTTCTTTCAGGCCCTCTCTCTAACGCATTCCGAGGTATCATATTATACATTACTCGTATGATTATGGTTGTAAGTTCCTTAAACATTTTTCCATTATAAATCAAAAATTCACTTTCACTCTTTTATTAAAATAAAGACACATGATATGTAACTAAATATGGTTAGTGCGAGTAGTTGAGTATTCTCATATTTTAATTAGAGGTCTTGAATTTGAATCCTGAAAATAGAAAAACCTGTATGATCAACACTTTATTTCTTACAGACTGTCCTGATACGAGCGAGAATTAGTTTAAGTGTGGATGACGTAAAAGCTCCTTCTTATTAAAAAACACACTATACATAATAATAGTTTGTTTTTTTAATATTTGCTGTTATTTTTTATGCATGCAAGCTTTTATTTTGTAGGAAGTCAAATTGTACCAAGACATGGTGAGGCAGCACATAGATTTGGAAACCATACAAACAAGAGTGGATCAAGGTTCCTACTCTTCCAATGTCGGCTTTTACAGAGACCTTCTACTTCTCTTCAACAATGTCATTCTTTTCTTCCCCAAAACCTCCCTTCAATCTCTTGCTGCTGACCAACTCCGATCTCTTGTTTCAGACCAACTCAGAAACCGCACCCAACAATCCCATAATGACACCACTCCCCACCCAACATCACCATCGGAACTGGAAGCTTCAGATTCCTTGCTACCTAAGAGTAAATCTTCAGTTCCTATCCCTTTCTCTCGCAAACGAAGTTCGGTGTCAGCTAAGCCTTCCGATTCTAGCTCAACCCAAAACCAACAGCTCATGGATGAAAAACCTTCCTCTGAACTAAGGGCTCCTGTCCTTGAACAGAGCTCTCTCAAAGCGAAGCCAAAAGACAAACCTGTAACGGGTGCCAGAAGCTCTAGGAGAAGCAAAAAGACCTTCACTAGACCTCCTGCTACTCCATCCAAGGGGCCGCATACAACTCCTGCTACGAAAGTCGGTACAGCTGATAAACCTGAAGCTTCTAGGAAGAAAACTGAGACATCAAGTTTGGATAAGAAACGAAGTGCCGCTGATTTCTTGAAAAGGATAAAGAAAAATTCTCCTGTGGAGACTTTAAAGAAGAGGAATATGAAGAAGAATAGAGCCGGAGGTGGTGGTGTCGTTGATGAAGTGCCCAAAAAGGGACCGAAAGGAAAGGAAAGTGGGTTGAGAAAAAACAGTGATAAGCAGCAAGCGAAGGAGGAAAGCAGTAGCTCAGTGAGGAGAAATACTGGGAGGGCACCAAAGAAGGTGGTAGCAGAGAGCAGCAGCGGCAGGGTGGTCTCAGCAAAGCGTGGAAGAGAAAGTAGTGGCCGAAAGGAGCGTGCAGATGCGGGAAAGAAGCCGAGAAAGCGGTCCAATAGATGAGGGTACGACTGCTTCTGCTGTATAATATTATTACAATGTAGTTTTAGTGCCTGAATTCTTTTGTAAGTTGAGCAACATTATTGTATTAACATCTGTTTTGATTCTTTTTACAATTGAGGCAAAATGACATGTCTTCTCTTCTGGTTCTGGGGGCTGGGGTTAACGTACTCTTTAGTTCATAAATGCGCCTGTTATGCCTTGAGTTGGCTTGGCGTCTGTATTATTCTGGTCAACCTGACTATTTATTAGTAAAGGCAGAGTCTTTTCGAGCAAAAGTAGTTGATCCTTGCATTTTGTACCATCTTATTTCTTGATGGTCATTACAATTTGGTGGGAAGTTCACCGCCAGAGACTAGTAGAGTGTATATATATATATACTGCAATGCAGGAGGAGTGAGGATTTGATGGAACTATAAAATCTTCATAAACAGGAACTCATCAAACATCATTCAAGTATCTCTATTCCTGTTCTTATTAATAGCCTCAATTTATTTGTGCCAGACACAGAATTTGCAATACAAAACATCTGTGGCTAATATAAAACAAAATATTTTCTTACGAATTGCACTAAACCCCAGAATATTAGCTATCAAATAATGTTACATTGTATAGAACTTTCAAGTCTTACCCTAGTAAGGAACTGCCTGCCTTCAACAACTTCATTCTTACAACACCTGCCCTCGACAGCCCATACAAAAAGAGAAGATATCAATTCATAGGTAAGAGACAAAAGAACAGACGAAAAAACGATAGACGTGAGGTTTTTCTCAAGGATTGCAGATATCTATTCCTACCCTTCTCCTACTCCTCTTCTTCTTCTTCTTCTTCACCAACTGACTCTTCCCCACTGTTATAGCAAAGCAAAATGCATCCGTATGCTTAATCAATTCCATCAGTCTCTATCCACTGCCAGTCCATAGTGGTGGGCACCCTCATCTGTTTTGAACCGAAAATCCAACACTGACCGTCAAAAAAGCCTTATGATTCACGGATTGAATATTAAATCGCAAATCCTAGTTAAATGATGGATTATTATACTACATTGTCATGGAAACATTTGTATAAAGAGTGGGAGAAACGTATGTCAATTAACATGCTACTCAGTAACGTATAGGCTCAAGACCAAAACCAGAGACTTTATTCTCACAGAATCATTAAGACTGTCCAGATTAGTTCCAAACTCAAAGACATGACATATATCGCTATATTAATCTTCAAACAAACAAAAGTAATCATATCAGATTTTTATGAATTCAAAATCACTTTCATTTCTTTCAGAACTGGGAAGTATTTAGTCATCCAACGTAGAAGGTTCAATGTTATTATGATTTAGCTGGGGAAGTATTAGCCAATTTTATTGTTGCAGATAATTTTCATAATATATAAACACAGAGAAAGTACCGCTTTCACCATCAGAAATATCGGCAATCTTTGCAATTGCATCAATAAGTGCTTGTTCATGTTCCTACATAGAGAATTATTTCAATTGTTAAAAGAAGCTGATAAAATTAAAAGATCATAATAAATCAGATTGGGCAAAAAGAAGGCATCTTCATCTAACCTTCAGCATCTTCTTTGCCTTATCAACCTCCAGAGGGTCAGGATGACTAGCACCAAACACTCTTTCAACCTGAACATATATCCCAATCAGTAACACATTTGGATCTGATCCAAAAATGATTCTTCTTTTTAATCAGGCTCCTTTCCTTACCTCCTTGATTAGTGTATCTGTGTGGAGGATCTGTATATCATCTGGCATCTTCCTTCCAATCCCATTCTGTGTTGGGAACAAATCTTTTCTTGATTGACCCTTTGGGACACCTCTACCTCTCCCTACACCTGGAACAATTTCCTGACCTGTAGATCTGTTAATCTTGTGGCCTGATCCAACATAGCCCCCTCGATGCAAGGTTATAGGTTCCTCACCTTCCCATTGTATATCCTCAGGGGAAATCTGCAATACACAGACATTAAGCAAACATATGAATTCTTTACTGAGGACAGTATTCCATATCCATTTGAGGAACAGTTATTTGTTACACATTCACGCTGGCATTTGCAACCATTAAGAAACATGTTACATTAATGTCAAAAGCATTGAAATGAGTCCATAAGACACTATATTTCTTTCCATCCATTCTAATAAAAAACCCCTCAACTTAAACAAGTTTGCTATTGGATAACTGACATCTTGATACTTAGACAAGATATAGTACAGACCAGAACTAAAACGGTAGTCTTCTAGCAATTTAATTTTATGAAGGATGCAACGATTCCGTAATAGGTCATAAAGCTAATTCATCATGCCAAATGCTAAGTGCCCTAGATTTTGCGATTCCAAAGCTAGTTTTGCTACTGTGCAAAAATTCATTCTCAACACTGGTCCATCCAAACAACAGAGTATATTTTGGAATTTAAAATTGTAATTAAGTTTGTTGAAACGATGTTTTCAAGATGCTCTAACAAGTGACTGCACATCAAACCTTCAGAAAAATTCCTCGACAACTTAAAGTTTTTTAATTGCTATTTTCTCTGCGAACTTAATCTGTGAAAGCATGTCGGTATTCAGCTTTACAAGGACAAAGTTGCACCATAAAAGCACATCCAAGACTAGAACAACCCCTTAAGCATGGAAAGAAAAGCAAGAAATATACCTCAGAGAGATTAACCCATTCCCAAGTCTCATTAGGTGTTCCCATATCATACACTAAAGCATGCTGTCCCTGATAACAGCTAACATGTCAGCTATGTGACTGCTTTAGTATAAATGTAGTCATAAACAAGTTTGATAATACCTGAACTGGATTATAGTCAGTTATAACAGCTTCGTAGAAGTTATTGTCATCAGGCCACCTGGTCCTGACTCTCTTTCCAATCAATGTATCGGATGCAGCTGCTTCAAAACCGGGGCCTGAACATAACCTATTAGCAATTTGACCCCTTCCAGAAGGACCTGATAATGGGTAAGGAATAGACTTCATCGATGAAGCCCCTGGTAAACCCTGGGAAACATGTCAAAGAAGGGAAAGTGAATTAAGAAAGTGGCTTACAAGTAGCTTTTCAGTTCAAGGCTCCAGTATAATATCATGTTTTCTTCAACTCACAGGTTTTTGCTTCTTGCCCTTAGATCCTGTAATAAGTCCTCGTTTAACAGTAGCAGCTGATAAAGATGGCTGGTGTGATGCAGAAACTGCTTGAGGATGGAATGATGGAGATGGACCACCAAAGGACTGAGAAGGAGTTGACGAGCTTATCTTCTGTTTCTTTCGAGAAGCAGATACAGTAGGACTGGGTGCTGGATCATGAACAGATTGACCAGTATTAAGATTGCCAGATTGAAGCCCACTTGCCTGTCTCCACTTCCTATTGCCACACCCCATACAGTATAAAAGACCAACATAGCCAACACTTGTTAATATCATTAAAGGAGGCAGAACACTTCTTCAGAAAATAAATCTTGTTTAGCTTGTTGTCAAACCTTATTTTACGTATTACATCGTCAGAATTAACCCGACCAATAAGCTCCCTGTGTTCCTCATTTGATAACCTTAACTCCTTTCTTAGTTCTGTTATCAAACTTTCCTTCTCCTGAAGAAAATACATTTCATGTAGATGTCATTTGAAATTGGTCAGGAGAACTGGAGATCATTAGATTCATAAGAGAAATAAGACAAAGCAGTACCCAAGTAATCGCATCAGCTTGAGCTTTAAAGGCTCTTAGAACTGAACTGTAAGCTTCTTGCTCAAGTTGGTGGATTTGGGTCTCCATGTCGTTTTCACCATACATTCTAGGGTATGGGACAGAACCGGACATTTGTCTTCCATTCCCTGTAACATGACTACCCCTGACTCTATTTTGATGTGAAGGGGGAAGGTCATCATCAGTTCCTAGATCAGAGTGATAAAGAAGATCGTTGAAGTCTGTTATATGAGAAACTATGACATTACATATATAATGGGCAGTTCCTTATGGACGACTAGAAAGGGCTGCTGAAATGTCCTATGCATGAAAGCAGGTGAAGGCAAAACCTCTTATACATGGAGATTGAGATCAAATTCTGAGGTTTGACCATAGAGTGATAACAGATAAATCTTTCAAGAGGCCTACAATATCAATCTCACCACTAATAACTAGAAAGACCTTGAAAAAGTTACCAAATCCAAACTTCTGAGCCATGATTCATGCAAAGAAAGACCCGAAACGTTGCACCAGCTTTAAATTACTGATAATATCCCGGGCGATAAAATGTAGATAGAATTGTGCTAGCAAGGACGTAAAACGGTGAAAACACTTAATAGGGATAGAAACTAGAAAGGAATAATAAATACACGGAGAAATTGTTCTCACGTAATTCCTATTGTAAAGAAAGTAACTGAAGAACTGAAAGAGGTCAATAATTCCAGAAGTCTACATTATTTAGGGACAAGAAAAGCCAGCATCCATGACCAATAGGCAACATTCTGTAACAGCTCTCACAAATGAACGAGCACAGTTGAAGGTAATACTAAGCCATTTACGAACTAAAAGATTGCCCACAAAGCTTCAAGGATAAAGTTACAGACTTCACTCTCATCCAATAAAAAATCTAAACCTTAATAAACCTCAAGTACATGGATTAATGATTATCTGTCCAATGATTGTTACTAAAGGTAAAAGCCAAACATAACTTTGGAACTTCTATGCTACCAGCTTTTTAAACCCTAGCTAATGGAGGATAACCAAGATTTTCCGAGAACTGCAAAACGTAAAGAAGAACAGAAACCCCAAGAATTTAAAATTCAACTCTTATGTAACTTGTGAAAAAAAAAAAAAAGTGATATGAGAGAGTAAAACTCACCACTGCTATCAAAGGGTTCGAAGTCCATAGCCAGCTTGACTATGTTGCAGAAAATCAAATGAAAACCCCCGTCACAGTGGAGGATTCCTCGAGTTGAAAGAAAGCCCCCAACGTTAATGCGTTGCCGTCTCCTGTTTGAGAAAGAAAGCTATGGTCTTTATCAACAAAAATTCTTCTCTCTCTCTCTGTCTGTGTGTGTTTTCGCCGCACCACCACCACCGCAAGGACTGGGGGAACTCAGACAGAGTGGAAGGTGGAGGAGAAGAATTGGATCGGTTGAAAAAAAATTTTTAAAAAGAAAAAAGACTTTGGTCTACTAATAATAATATTCATAATAATTGGCGTTGATGTAATTTGACGTCCGCTCCGTTATAGGAACTAAGGCCACAAGTCTGCTTTAAGTTTAGATTGGATCTGCAAGTGGTTAGGTTGGGCTGAAGTATGGCTTTTGATTCATCCCCATAACCCATTTGCAAGCTATTTCCTGTACGACAAGCATCAATCACATGATTATACCATTCCAAATTCAATGAACAGGAGAGACTACCACTAGTAGTCTGGAGATAGAGCATTTCAGTGGATGCGTCCAGACCAAAGAGCCTTGATGAATTGCCACCAGTAGGAAAATTAGATGGGGTTTAACTGGAATGAGGTTTTTGTAACCAACAGAGTCATTTCATTATGTCTGGTAATGAATTGAGTAGTTAGGAGGGGAAATAGAATAGTACAAGCCATTCCATTCATTGCATTGCGCATTTTGCACATATATATAATCTTGGTTAAGTTTAGTAAAGAAAGAAAAGCGTGGGTGTGGACCAGTACTTCAACAATTATTGAATATCTACTTCAGGTCAATGATGCCTCTCTCAACATATATATATATGTGAGTGTGTGTGTGTATGTGTGGAGGCTGTGCTGTGGACTTAGGCTGCAACACAAAGTCGGAAAGAAATGGGAAAGAGAGTAATATTTGGACGTCCAGTTCCAGGCGATGGCTTGGCCTTGGCCTTGTACAATGTGTTGGTCATTGCTGCTTCCGTGTTAGTTATAAGCTGCTGCAGCAGTAGCCATGGTGCAAACATCACATTGCCTTTTAATCGAACTTCCTTTCCTTCGGGTTTCACGTTTAGAGCTGGTTCTGCTGCTTACCAGGTAAGATGGTCCCAATAGTTAGTTATAGTATAAATGCATTGCCACCTCTCTCCATTTTTACAACATGTCGTCCGTCCATTTAACATTTTCTTAATCTTCATCAACTATCCTTATTCTTAGTGCAGTCTGAAGGAGCTGTGTATATAGATGGGAAGGGACCAAGTATTTGGGACACTTTCACTAAGGAGCATCCAAGCCATGCATGATCAAATTAAGAAATAGAAGTTCATGATGCAACTGCAGAAAATATTTGGGACCACAGCACTGGAAATATAGCTGATGACTTTTATCAGCGTTAGAAGGTACGATCTGTCAGTTCATTGGATTTAATTAACAGCAATTTGAATGTGGAAATTGTCACAGGAGGGCATCAAATTGGTATAGACTACTCCAGATTTTCCTTGTAATGGTCCAGACTTCTACCCTAGTAAGATGACCGCTTGTTGCTGGATTCATCTATCAATTATTGAACAAGTGAATACTCAACTTACTCTGTCCGTGGTTTTCAGAAGGAAAAATCAGTGGAGGAGTGAATCCAAAAGGTGTCGAATCCAAAAGGAAAAATCAGTTGGTACTAATTCCAACTCTCAGTCTTCAATATATGATCCTGTACATTTTCTTCATTTGTGTGGTAACATAAAACAGGTCTACAACCCTACATAACTTTCATCCACTGGGATATTCCCCAAGCATTTGAGACAGAATGCGGTGGTTTCCTAAGCCCCAGAGTAGTGTAAGACAGCAAAATGTATTATTATTACTAGCTAGCATTCAATTAGCTTGTGAAATGCTTTTTCCGAGTGACAATTAAATCATAGGAATGACTTCCGAGATTATGCGGATTTTTGCTTCAAGACATTCGGTGACAGAGTCAAGAAGTGGTGCACAATGAATGAGCCTAATTCTTATACTGTGAATGGGTATAACGGAGGTACCTTCACGCCTGGCAGATGCTCCTTTTATGTTGGGAACGGCACTTCTGGTAATTCTGCCACTGAGCCTTACATTGCTGCTCATCATATGCTTCTTTCTCATGCAAGAGCCGTCCATGTTTATAAGCATAAATATCAGGTTCGTCCAAATATTTTCACTATTTTAGTGCTTCCTCATCCTGTAACTTAATGCTTACTGTGTGAAACCGCAGGCTTCCAGAAAGGACAGATTGGGATCACCATAGTTACCAACTGGTTTATTCCAAAATCACCGCATTCAGTTGCCCATCAGAAAGCTGCCTCCAGAGAACTGGATTTTCTGTTTGGCTGGTTGGTCAAAATTTACTTAAATTTAATTCCTCAGCCTCTTGTCTACATTTGAATAGGGTATATTTTGAGCAGGTTTGCCAATCCAATTACATATGTTGATTATCCAGAGGTTATGAAATCTCTAGGAGGGAAGAGATTGCCCAGTTTTACAAAAGAAGAATCCCAGATGCTAAAAGGGTCTCTTGACTTTCTTGGCGTGAATTGTTACACTACAAATTATGCAGCACACAATCCTTCATACAACACCATCAATCAAAGTTATAGCACAGACGGCAGAGCTATTCTCTCAAGTATGTCGTCTTCTATCCATCCTTTAATTCCAATCAAATTTCCAATATATTCATTCTCTCTTGACACTGCAGCGGCCAAGGCTGGAGTACCTATCGGAACGCCGGTACTTAAAGTCTTCTCTGCTGCTTTCATAATCAGTTCACCCATCTCTTTCCTTTATTCCTAGTTGCTTATTATATATAAAGACATAGACATCATTTTCATTAATGTGCAAAGACAGGTTTGAATTGACTATTCATTTATCCAAAGGGAATTTACCATCTGATGATGCATGTCAAGGATAAATATAAGAATCCGCCAATTTACATCACCTAGAATGGTAAGAACTAATTGATTTCATCTGAGACTGTGAGTAGAGTTGTTTTTGATAATTGAGCAACAGGTCTTGCGGATGCCAATAACGCTTCATTGCCAATAAAAGAAGCCCTGAAAGATGGATTGAGGATAAGATACTATCACTCCCACTTAACCTATCTTCTGAAAGCAACAAAGTGAGTGTGATAATTAAGAGTATACATGTGTATATAGATAGAAACGGGATTTTGAAATTTGATTGATGGGGTATGAATGCAGGGAGGGAGCAAATGTAAAGGGATACTACGCATGGTCGTTCATGGACGACTTTCAATGGGATGCTGGATATACAGTTCGGTTCGGTATGATATACGTTGATTTCAAGAACAATTTGAAGAGATACCTCAAGTACTCAGCTCGTTGGTTCAACTGTTCCTTCTTCACTAGTTCTAGTCTAAGTCCTTTGCCTTTCTACTGTTCCTCTTTTCTATCAGAAGAAAAGAAAAGTAGCAGAGGTCGGTGGGGGGTGAGCGAGAGGAAAAGATAAGGAAGCCAAAACGGAACTCCATCGTATTCTCAAACAATTGCATCACAGCGTAGTAACAGAGTCTTCTTGTTCATCTTCGTCTTCGGCTGCCAGAGAGATGGAGAGAGATTGCGAGCAGAAACACATCTGACAAAAATGACCCTTAACCCGACCGGATTCATTTAAACCCGATGCGATTTGACTTGAACCGAATAGACCCGATTTGATCCGAGTAAATTTGATCCACGTCGACTTAGTTAGGCTCAAGCTGAATAGATCCGCCCATTATTTAGAAAAAGGCCCGTTTCAATTCGTTCTCGTACCCAGAATTGACCCAACCCGATTTGCCCCGACCCTTGTATTTTCTCATTCGAGTCGGGTGGTGATGGAAACGGCGTGAACCTCGCAAAAACGGAGCTGTTTTCGGGGTCTTCAAGTTGTGGGATATTTGCGATTTCAACCACAAGAACCCCTCTGTTGTTCGTCGGAGGTGTTCTTCTTCCAATCAGGCAATGGAAATTCACAGTACATACGTCGTTGGTTGACTTGACGTTCTCGGCATTTTGAGAGAAAGTGTGAGGGAACGAGTACAGTATTCACGTGTTTCTCGGAAGAAATAATATCGTTTCAAATTTGCGGGACAACTGGCGATTTTTGCGCGACAATCTACGGCAGGTTATTCCCTCGATGCACGCACGTGTATACATCTCTGTCCAAATCTGACAGCACACTGTTGGAGACTTCATTACTATTCATTGACTACGTCCCGACCAAGCGAGATATTCTGTTCCACAGCCCTGTTCCTTATGTACACATTCCACAACAAAAGTGTAGCTTATAATAAATGGTACGGAATTGGCAATCTGTTCCCCTTCCCGCCGTCCATTTGCCTTTCTTTCTTATACCTTCTCCCAAGTCAGTCGTCCTTAAACACATCCTCTGTCTCTTTCCTTCACAAACATAAGCCCTTTCTTTGCCTAACTCTTCTCTCACTATCTGCCTCTCTTTCTTAGACAAGAGTTAGAGAAGATCAAGTGGTCTCTTTTTATGGTGAAATCAAAGAACAATGTTAAGAATGTTTCGTATACTTCTGTGCCATCCCAGATTATCAATTCCTTATCTTCTCCTTCTTCTCTCCAGGCTCTGCTTTTTCCACAACAAAACCCATCAAGAAACAAGTTTTCTGGATTCAACTATGCCTACATTAGGAGCACAAGAGTTTGGTTCTTTGCTCTCTTCCTTTTCTCTATCCTTTGCATGCTCAAGTTATGGATCAACCTGGATCCTACTTTGCTTATATTCTCTCCTAGTTACCCATGTCGCACCAGTACTACACGAGATACATTTTCTTCTACAATTATACATGGACAGCTGGGTAGTGGTCATAATGGATCAAACAACGATATAAAAGATTGGAGCTTTAAGGGTAATATAAGTAGCCGTGGTGAGTTTTGGAAGCAACCGGATGGGATGGGTTATAGGGCATGCTTGAAGTTCAGTGAAGAGTACCGAACAGCGAGTCAGGTGATATTGAGGAATAGAGGAAAGTACTTACTGGTGGTGGTTTCGGGTGGAATGAATCAACAAAGGAATCAGATTGTGGATGCTGTGGTGATTGCAAGGATACTTGGTGCTACTTTGGTTGTTCCTGTCCTTCAAGTCAATCTCATTTGGGGTGATGAAAGGTAAAATTCAAAGCCTCTCCTTCCAAGAGAAAGAGAGAGAAGTTACTTGAAGCATTCACTTGAAGGAAGAAAAAGAATGACAACTTGCTACCTTTTATCTGCATTTCTAAGACAGACGATGTTGATAGAAAATGACATTCACGAGCTTACTTAATGTTCTTTCTTTCCATTATCAGTTTTTGAAAATTTTTACTGAATTATGCCATTGCTCAATTTTATGACGAAAGGGTTGCTTGTTGCAGTGAATTCTCTGATATATTTGATTTGGCTCACTTCAAGAGAGTTTTGGGAAATGATGTGAGGGTGGTGTCGTCATTGCCGTCCACACACATAATGACAAGGCCGGTGGAGGAGAAACGAACACCACTTAATGCTTCCCTAGATTGGATCCGTTCACGTTACCTTAAACGGGTAAGAATTCAACTTCTGCATTTGTTTTTATCCTTGGATTAAATGCTTTAGCTCTATTTTCTGTTGCTTGTCTCTCCGAAACAGTTGTTGATTTGTTCTCTGGCCTTAATATTAGCATTATAAATATGATTTTGCAATTGTCGGAACACGCGCTTGCAGATTTTAGATGGACACAGTGGGATTTTTGCTCATAATCCTATTCCATTTATGCAGATTAACAGGGAGGGAGTGTTGCTTCTACGTGGTCTTGATTCAAGGCTCTCCAAAGATCTTCCTTCCGATCTTCAGAAGCTTAGATGCAAGGTATTCTAGGATTTACGTTTTCATTTTATGTTTTGTTCAGTAAAAATAGGACTGTCAACAAAGTGCTTCACCATTTGATCATAGAACAATCGCTAGTTCTTAAGGTGGTGGTGATAGTTGCTTATATGTGTGTCCTGTTGTAGAATCAGTTTTTACTTACCTTTTCGGTTTTTATATTCTGAGCATGGCGGGTACCAATTTCTTATTTACTTGACTTCAGGTGGCGTTTCATGCACTAAAGTTTGCTCCACGAATTTTAGAGCTTGCAAATAGGCTTGCTGAAAGGATGAGGAGCAAGGGACCACATATTGCTCTCCATCTACGTCTGGAGAAGGATGTATGGGTGAGAACTGGGTGCCTGCCTGGTTTGAGCCATGAATATGATGAGATGATCGACAATGAGAGGAAAAAGCGTCCTGAACTCCTAACTGCAAGATCAAACATGAGTTATCACGACCGAAAGCTTTTTGGTCTGTGTCCCTTGAATGCCATGGAGGTGACAAGGTGAGAATCAATTCTTATGGAACAAGTGTCACATATGCAAAAAAGGTCAATCTTTTCTGTCACAAGTTTACCACAGATGATTTTCCTGATGATGCATCGTCTTTTTTGATCTTAATATTAGGCTACTTAAAGCTCTTGGAGCTCCAAAAGATGCCCGAATATATTGGGCTGGAGGGCAACCTCTTGGAGGAAAAGAAGCTTTGCTACCATTAATGACGGAATTTCATTACATATACAATAAGGAGGACTTGGCCTTGCCTGGTGAATTGGAACCATTTGCAAAGCAAGCTTCTTTTATGGCTGCAATTGATTATATAGTTTCAGTTAACAGCGACGTGTTCATGCCATCTCACGGTGGAAATATGGGTCACACCATCCAGGTATAGTAACACCTGCATTATTTTATAATATGATCTTTGCAGTAAAAAAGAGAGAAAGTTCATCAAGATTGCTTCATCTTAATAATTTCAAATGCTGTGCCACAATGGTCCTAACCTGGCCCGTGCCTCCATTTGTTATAATTGTGGATGGGTTCTTAGTAATCCTTTATTCAGGAAATTAAGGTCCATGCTTCTTTTGAAACTGAAATTTGTTCTTGGTACAGGGTCAGCGAGCCTATGCTGGACACAAGAAGTACATAACCCCAAACAAAAGGCAAATGCTCCCCTATTTTCTTAATTCTTCCTTGCCAGAAGCAGAGTTCAACAGAATCATAAGGGAATTGCACAGTGAATCCTTGGGAGGACCAGAACTCAAAACTAGTAAAGCTGAAAGAGATGTTACAAAGTATCCAGTCCATGAATGTATGTGCAATGATTCACAAGCTCATTCATCCGTGTGATCAATTCTGAATACTGCAAATACTGATCACTGGAGTAAAGTACTATTGCTTCAGCAACAAATTGAAATCCATTTCAAGTCAGGGATGCTTGGCTTGGCTTGGCTATATTTATATTCATTTCAAGCGTCACCATGACATGTGGGCTTCCACAGGGAGTTGATCCCTCTTATTCCTTCGTCTTCCACATGAGAGGGAATTTATAGGTCAGCGACGAAAATAATAGAATGGTAGAGTTGTTAGCAAAACTGAGACAGATACTGGAAGGTGCCAAAAGATGAAGCTTATGAAACAAAATGCTCTTTGGCTCAAGTCTCTCTTTTTTCATGTTAAATTTTGTAAGATTGAGCTCAAATAAACTGAGCACGTGTAAATTCAAATGAGGTTTCATCTTAAAACTAATTGATGATAACAGGAATAACTCATTGTCATATATTTTTTTCACATACGACAAATGTCTACTTTTATGTCATCAGCAGTCTCATTCTTTTGTATCTTAGAAGGTCATTCATTTGTTCTAGTCAACATAAAATTTATGGTATGATTCATTTTTGTATCAAATTCCATGACAGCAGATCCATTCGTGTACAGGAAGGATATAATAAACTGATTTTCAATTCTAAGTTGGAAAGTGCATGCGTCTTCCATTTGCAGTTCCCTACTTGCTTAATGTAAGTAAATCAAGTTCTCACTTTATTTGATGGAAATAAGATACAGTGGGCAAGCGGCACAAATATTATTATCTTGAGAAGCTATATGCATGAGCGTCAAATGGAGATGCTGTTGGGAACACCCTTTCCTGTCACCCCTGGAGTAGAGAATGGCTTTAAGAGCTCATATGAAACCACTCCAGCTCCAGTCCTATTCTTGAGATTTTGATCACCGTTCCTCTGGTCGATTATGGCTTCAAGCTCCTTTAGTTTTAAATGGAATCTTTCAAATGCAGTCTTAATGACTGGATCTTCTTCCCATGACGGCTCCATTTTCTCACCAATGTACTCCTCATCAGGCGAATGGTTTGACAAGACATCTAAAATTGCCATCCCTTTTGTTGCTTGAATCTGAGTAGGAAAGCATTTTAGTAATGAAACTTCAGGTTTTTCCAAGAAGAGCTTAAGCTCATCTCCGTCTGATGGATCTTCAATAGGCATTTTGGTTCGGGCGATTGTTGGGTGGTTGGGGAAGTAGCCGCCGTACACGTACTGGCCAAAGTTGATAGCTGCATGATGACCTGAAGCTACCCATATGATTGTTGTTAAAGTGTGGATGACATCTGTGGGGGCTTTAAGGACAGGCCACCATGGTTCATCCTTCTTGTCTCCATGGCCTTTAGTTCTAACTTCTGTCCACCATGCTTGAAGCTCGTTGTCGGACTCCACACTGCTTGCATCTGCGTAGTAATGATTCACATAGTCGGTTACCCATTGTTTAATCGCATCCCAGAGGATAAGACCGTCGCTGGCAAAAGGATAGTCTTGAATCATTAGCCTCAAACCATGTTTTGCACTCGGGTCCTCCACTGCCATTCCCCTACATTAACACGAGTATCAAATAGCTTAATCATATTATACAAATGTTCCAGTGACTTCAAATTCAGTACCTTTGAATAAGGTCAGCTGGCAATGCTTCAGTGTCGAACCGCCAGCTCTGGTCGTAAGCAATTGAACTGAGCTCCATTGAGTACTTGCCAGGAGAAAAAGTGGTTTCTATGATTCCCCCTCCATTAATAAGACTTTCTCGAGCAAGAGCATTGATTTCCATAGTATATCGAAAATGAGGATGTAGAAGTCTATAGATAGGATGCATTGCACTTAGTTGCCTATTAGCCGCGATTATGTAGGGTTCAGTGCAACAGTGTGTCCTTAGCCTGCATAAACATTGCCAATAGTAATTACAATATATATCTTCCAACTAACGCACAATAATCAAGTAGCTTACCAGTGAATGACGAGCTGATGGTAACCAGCGTCATGTGCAGAAACATGAGCTTTGGCCAGCTTCCACAGCCAGCAAGCAGTGGCATCGTGACTAGGTGTAAACACTTGCTTCCACTGTGGCTTGTCGCCCATAGGTGGTCTAACTAGCTCGATAGCAACAGGCTGGAGTGTATCATCGGGTGTGAGAAAGAACAGGGTCCTGGACCCATATAATGTGGTGCCTTCAAGCTCCCTCACTTTGTTCACATATGGTAAAAGCAAATCATGATAATCCAGCATATACAGCTTCCTCTTTTCCAAGGCCTACAAGTACAATTACAAATACAATCAACCACCAAAATATATTAATTGTGATCAACAAAACTTTAAGATTCATGCATGTTTACCTCCTCCACGCTCATCACACCTTTTATTTGCCTCTCCACTAGTTCTGTTGTTATATTTGACTCGGGGGGGCCATAAATTTCGGGGTCCAGTTTACTTTTCAGCGGCCACTCCTGCACAGAGTCAATGATTACTCTTTGCTAAGACTTTATATGTACAAATCAGACATTAGCATAGCTATTTTCTCAATTAAAAGTATAAAAACGGGTCACTATTAATATTATTTCTACCTTCACTGATTGAATGCTGAGTGGGTTCACACCAGCCAGAGTTTGACGACAAAATTCTTCATCCCTGAACCAAGCAAACGTGTCCCCTGCACAAGGCAATGACTGTTTAAATATAGTTTCCAACTATAGCTACGATAATTAATAATTGTAGTGCGATGAATTAGAGAGAGAGAGAGAGCGTGTATGGTCGTACTATTCATTATGGCAGGAGTCTCAAACTCTAGAATATCTACTCCCTCGAGAAGAACTTTCAGTATGTTTGCTAATAATGAACGGAAAAAACCAGTCTTTTGCGACTTAGGCAATACAACTTTTTGGTTAAACAGTTGGCCAATATCAGTGAAGTTGGTGAATCCAAGATTAGGATCAAGTATTGACATTTCAATCTGGGGAATCAGTGCATGTAGCACAGATCTTAGTGTCTTTGCAGCGAAAGTTGCTTGCTTCACGTCCGAGAATGCTTCATCCCTCGGCACGTATATGCTGCTACTCCTTGATTCTGATGAAGGGTCTGCAAAACACTACTTTGTTTAAACATAGCTGAAGAATTCATGAATGTTACATTACATATAGTGATTCATAGATTGATGAATGTAATATATAAATATGGTTGTACCCGTTTTCGTGGATGAGCGTCCTGTTCGGCAACGGCGAGGATAGGGATAATTGTTGCCACCAAGAACAGGCCTTGCTAGATCCTGACTTTGATCGGGATTGCCAAGGTCATTATATGTATCGTAATCATATATCCTGTCGTAAGATTTTCTCTCCCCTCCTCCATTTCCTCTTTTATCTTCCATATCCTTCTCTCTTAGCCTTCTCAAGCCACTCGGTGTATCCGATGGCAAGTAAGACTGCAAGTAACAAGCACCATAATCACGTAATCATCATTAAAGAATGAGTGATGGAGTTATGGAAAGACCTTCTGAGTGAAGAAAACTCTCTTCTCAGGATTATCATGCTTGGAATGAACCCACGAGTTGCATGAAATATTTAGTGGCCCATACATCAGGCCTCGAATAACAATGTTTTCTATGTATATTTCTTTGCCACGTTCATTTTCTACCAAAACTGCTCCAATCTCTCCAAAACCTGTTGGCACCCTGAACTTGGCTTCGTATTTTACGACATCACCTTTGTGCCTCGCTTTGTAAGCATAACCCTTCACTGTTTCCTTCTCCAATCCCGTGTCTGTTCAAATTATTTAAAAGGAAAACCTTAAGATAAATTAATACTTATAGCAACTTATGTACGTCCCACCAGCAATTATACTTGTATACTCACCGGGGTCGAGGTCTGCGCTGACAAGCTCCAAAAGTAGAGCATTACGATAAAGAAGTCCGGACAAACAAGTACTGGAAAATAAGCCACCATCTGCTTTAACCGTAACAGTTGCAGTGACAGTGAGAGGATTTGAGGATTGTAAGGTTTGGGGTAAGGAGTCAAGTAAGTTTGTAGTAGCAGAAGCATGTATGCTGCTATGGTTGGCTTTGGGGTTGATGTGATGAAAATGATGGTGCTGTACACTTCTCAATCTCATCATCATCATCAACAGAGGTCGGGGTTTCGGTAGAAGAGAAGACATATAATCGCTAGTAGTAGTGGTAGAGTTGATCATCAGTACTGACATGTAGGTGTGGAGTACTACTTGGGAATTCATCATGATCAGAATCCAGAGTAGCAAGAGAACGTACGTAGGTTGAAGTTATATAAGCTGGGTCAATATGCACAGAGATTCTATAAATAGAGCCGAGGGAGGGGAGGGTGGTGGTTGAGAGTAATTGGAAGGAAGAGCAGATCTCCATCATGTCCAGAATTACGTGAAATGATTAATTAACTCTTTACCACATTGTGATTAGACAGCACTTAGCACAGCATCTCTACAAACGACTAGTAGATACCGTTTTAAATATGATTGACAGGTACATTACAAGCTGCAGATGTTAATGTATAGCCACTTAACTAAGTTGAAATATTAAATTGGATTATGAACTCTTTATCTCACATTTTAGTGATAAAATATTATCATTATTAATAAGAATCTAATGTTAATTGACACTTGCCAGGAGAGTGAGGTACTTGGAATTGTAGATCAAGCAAGTCATTTGCCCTGCAACCCACTCTCCTGCACATTGTTTTATATAGTTGCAATAGACATATAATTGAACGAAGGAAAGGAGAAATAATACAACAATAATAACAAACCAGTAAAAATCTCACTAAAATCTGAAAAGTTTAGTAAAACGCAGCTTTATTTCCGAAGAAAAGAATAAATAATGTCAGACATAAAGGAACAACCTGGTATGGATTCCGGAACTCAGAGGCTTTACTTTTACTAAGTCTGTTAGCCATGCGCATTATAATACTGTCAAACCTAACTTTTCACTCTATCTGGATCAAATTTCTTAAACACCAAATCCAAAACTAACTCTTACTG
>JANIIA010000010.1:47871413-47881427 GCA_027478495.1 Erythroxylum alaternifolium | reverse complement strand
TTTCACTGTTTAGGATGGAATGGAACGTAACATGAAACCCTCCGCTTCTATCCCATTCCATTTCATTCCATTATAAAACTTTCAACCAAACGATGGAAGCGTGTTACGTTTCATCCCCTTCCGTCCTCAACCCCTCAACCAAACATAGCCTTAGTTCCTTACAGGGAGCGGGGGCGCGTAATGTATATAATCGGTTTTCTTTGTAGGGTTTTTGGTCGTGAGATCGAAGGGGAAGACGAAGCCAATGGCTCCCAGGAACCCAGATCTCATCAGAGGGATCGGCAAGTACTCAAAGGCGCAGATGTACCATAAGAGGGGCTTATGGGCTATCAAAGCCAAGAACGGTGGCGTCTTCCCCAACCACCACCCTCAACCTAAGCCTGCTGCTCCCGCCGATAACCCTCCTAAGTTTTACCCGGCCGACGACATTAAGAAACCTCTTCTGAACAAGCGGAAACATAAACCCACCAAGCTCAGGTCTCTCTACTTACTGCTCTTTATGCGTGTAGCTTGTTCGATCACATTCTCGACTTTATATTCATGTGTTTGATTGCGATTTATGCATATATGTACGTGTATCAGATGTGATTATGTGCTTGTGACGAAGGATGCATCTACAACATAGTGAATCACTTTATACTTTTTGTCTTCTTATTAAACTTCTTCTTTTGTCTTTTTTAGAGCAAGTATTACTCCTGGCACCGTTTTGATTCTTCTTGCTGGAAGGTTCAAGGGAAAGAGAGTTGTGTTCCTCAAGCAGCTTCCCTCCGGCTTGCTTTTGATTACTGGTCACTATCCTTACATTTCATCTCTGTGCTCCTTATTCTGTAACTTTACTTCTTTACACAGTGGCTATTTTAAATAAGCTCAGGAAGCAGGGTCTGGCATTACACTTGTGTTACAATTATGATTAGTCAGCGTAAAATAATGATCGCAAATGAGCCTATCTAGTGTTATCTTGGAATCATATTAAACTGTAGTGTGTGTGTTTCAGGGCCATTCAAGATTAATGGTGTTCCTCTGAGGCGAGTCGGTCAGTCCTATGTTATTGCCACTTCCACTAAAGTGGACATCTCTGGGGTCAATGTGGAGAGGTTTGATGACCAATATTTTGCCAAGCAAGTTGAGAAGAAGAAGAAGAAAGGCGAGGGAGAGTTCTTTGAGGCTGAGAAAGAGGTTGGTGTCTTAAAATGCCTCATGCTTACAGTGATCAGTGGAGTTCTATTTATATTTTCTTCTCATTTTCCCCCAATTTGCAGGAGAAGAATGTGATACCAGCGGGGAGGAAGGATGATCAAAAGTCTGTGGACACACAACTAATGAAAGCAATTGAGTCTGTTCCAGACCTGAATTCCTATCTGGCTGCGAGGTTTTCACTTAAGGCTGGAATGAAACCGCATGAACTTGTGTTCTAGACTGAAGTTCTAGGATTATCTCTCTTACTGTTTCTTTACTAGATATCGATTGAACTTTGTCAATGGTACTCTTGCAACTTTTTTTGGGCAATAGACAGTTGGATGAACCTCTACATCCAAGTTATTCATTGTGCGGGGAATTTTGTTTTCTCTTGTATACACTTTTTTTAGCATGATTTCTAGCACTACTAAACTTATGAAACAACAGTCGCATGTTTGTTTTATGTCCTTATGTGTGGTTAGTTGAATGGTAGTATGACAAGCACTTAACTTGGGAAATATCTGCAGGATCATGATGTTATTTGTTCATTATGGACAAATAGTCCACCACACCTACTATACTTGTTAAGTTGGGTTAGATTGAAATAACCATTTTTTTTTTACCCAGAACGAAACATCCTAAGTTGGCTGGCCTATTTGGGGAAATCAGGTACTTGGTAATGGGACATTTATATAACAGAATTTGTCCATCCGTTGTACTGAATTCAGAGGGTATTTAAATACAAGTTTTTCTTAGATGAAAATTGGAAGAGTACTACTTGATAGTTGTTTGAACCGAGTAAGTTAATACCTGTTGATCCTTGGACTTCGTACTCTCTTTATTTATTGCTGCAACAGAAACAGTCTCTACTCGGATAAGGAGCTCCAGGTCATGAAAACCAGGCTTTTCCTCGTAGAAAACTTGACATAATATTTATTGGCACGCACAAGAAGATTATACGATTACAAGCTGATAGGTGGAGTACAGGAGGGGTTGAAATTGTCACAGTAAGCTATCTGTTCGAGGCGGCAATCTTTTGAAGAAGTTGCTGGGGACCGAAGGTAGCTTGCTGCGGAACCTAGGATGGCGCAAATAATACAGACCTGTGACCAGAGCCACGACTCTGAATGGAGTCGCATAGAGAACCACTGCAGCACAGAGACAGAACACTATGAAAAGACTAGTAGCTCTGGGGTCTCTCCAGCTAAGTAGAGACTGAAACCTCTCCCCTTGAGTTGCTACGTCCCCCACCACTGTTTGAATTCTTCCTGCAATGCTTCTAAGCCTGTCGTACCTGATGCGAACAACATCTTGTGACTTGGAAGTTGGAAACGTGTCAAATTCTTCGTCAAGTTCGTCAGGGTGCACAGCTTCTGCCCATGAAAGTTTAGTATCCATATGAGGTGGGTACCTTGGTCGGTACCTATAGTTCCATATCCCGATGAAGAACATGTAGAGAAAGGCAGTGGGGAGTAGCAACTCTGGATACCAAATCAATATCAGAAACAAGATGTGAAGCAGAACTGACGTGACTGGGTTCCTCCATTGACAAATCTCAGCGAACCATCGGCTCATCGAGATGGCTCCAGAAATAAGCGACATGATTCTGAAGAAGTTGGCTTTACTTCTCCGCATGCTCCACATGTGGGAATCCACATCCAACATGTACTCGACCACCTCTTTTCTCAGAGGTGGCTCGGCCCGACCAAGCCTCGCAGCTACGATGTTCATGGCTTGGTACCTTAGACTATCTACTTGGTTCACCGTGAATGGATGCAAGTAGTGCATTTTTGGTAGCAAAGGATGACCATAGACGTATATCATTTGAGCGACAGAGAGGGTGGTGAATCGAAATGCCAGTTGGAGCTCTCCCATTTTCTTGAGCCCGTTGGGTTGCAGAGCAAGAAGTGGATATGAATGTGTATATATGCGATGAGCTTCTAATGTTGACAGTCGGATTCTTACTTTGCCAATCCGCGAGTCCCTCACTGCTGCACCGCCCTCTGCACCTCCTCCTGCACCTGCACCTGCAACCCCACCTCCCAAATGGCAATTATCGAAAACCCCCAGTGTTATGACAGTGCAGGGATCATAAACTTCCCATGTATACTGCTCGTTCCATTTGGGATTGAAAGTTTGGAGAATAGTTCTTGTCCGAACCCATTTCTGGCCGTACTTAGCTACGCAGTAAGCATCGGTGCTTCCTTGACCATTCTTCATTTTCATGGGAAGAAGGCCTTGTGCACTTAATATTCCCACTTCCAATATCCCCACCGGTTGTTTCCACAACTGCCTTGACGTTGGTCTTTGATCGCTTATGTACATCGTTGATTCATCCAGTACGTGGTACCCTCCTTCAAGGCAAACTCTCAAGTGTACCCTGCTTGCAAATTTGAGCTCTCTTCTTCTATCCGCTTCCAGGACGCCAAAGCCATACTTCTCTAGATTGAACCACTGAGAATGAAGTGGCCGGTGATCTAGCCGCTTCTCAAACATGGTGAGTGGTAGGCTTATCTTCCCCAAAATGTCATCTCTTGTAGGGTGAAATCTATCCTCAACAGTGATCAGAAGCTGCTCTTCAAAAGGCTCTGCCACTACGAAAACCAAGTCTTCGTTCCACGTAGGGTTAGTGGTTGGAGTAGTGTGTATGGCAGTCTTAAGAACTTGATACCCAACTTGAGCTTTGACAAAAACTTGTGGCAGCCGACTTTTATCATTAGGCACGACGTCCTGAGCCTCAATCACATTCACCCGTAGGTACCACAACTTAGGAGAGACATAAACTTTGGAACGTATGCTTACAGCACCCTCTCCATAAACAGAGGCAGCATCAGAGTGCCAAGCGTCTGAAAAAGCTTCATCTGCCTGTGTTCCCATCCAAACCGCAAGCATTATCTCTCCTCTTACCTTCCCTCCACCTCTTCGTTCTTCCAATCTATACCACTGAGGAGCCAGCGGGCTGTCTGGCGGAACTCTGGTAGGAATCTCATTCAAGTCGAACACAACTCTACCAAGATAGTCATCTCTTCCCACCATTTCCTTATCTTTGACGAAAACTTCTAGCACTGATGACTGAATTCGTTCCTTTGAGAACGAAAACACTTGGTTCCACTCTGGATTCATTTTCTTCTCAAAATGCCTTGTTCTTCCCCTGTAGTTGCCCAGCTTTACTTCCACGTAAGGATCACAGCTCCCAGTGATGGTACTTGGTGGAAGATCTTTGGCTTTAACTACTCTAACATATAGATAGAAAGTCTGCTCCACCAGATCATATGTGCTAGCAAATCTGTCTCCATTACTCATCCATCCCCTTCCTCCGTAGACTCCACCACTGGGCCACCGCTCTCCAAGCTGCGGATTTGTTTCCTTCAGGTTGTAGTCATCTTCTGACTGCATGGTGTATGGATCACCTTCCACTCGCCTTTCCAGTACTGATAAACTGGGTTGCTGCAGAACTTGTTGCTTGTATTCACTTACTTGAGCGACCTGCTTTCCGGCCTCCGCCTTCGGCGCCTCTTCTTCTTCGTAAATAGCACCACAGTCAGGAGAATTCGAGAAGTGATTCCCAAACTCTTCTGAAGTGTCCTTGGTAGGTAGAGTTTTGTGATCAGGTAATTGGGGAGTCAGAGGAAGAGAAGGAAGATGAGGGATTTCTGATTGTTGGGATGGAACACAAACTTCAGCAGGTTGTGGGGTGGCAGGAAGAGGGCAATTGGTTTCAGAGAGATATACTTTCAGACCAATGTAACCCTTCCCACTAGAAAGAAACAACTTGCTTTGTAATGGATAATTTTGATAAACTGCTCCATTCTTGACAATGTTTGAACAAGGAAGTCTAACCCTACCAAGGAAGTTTCGACCAGGAATAGGTCTCCTCTCGTTGTACACTGAAACCTCTATGAATTGGTGAATGAAATTTTCGGTTTCGTGAATATCAAAGAGAAGTTTTTGGTTCCAAACTGGGTTCAGGTTCTTTGGGATAGTTTTGGTTTTGCTGAGTTGGTTTTGGAAGTCCACTTCTACAAAGGGGCTAGATGATCCTTCCCCGTCTTTGGGCATAAGATTGTGAGCATCCACCACTTCTAATACTAGTTTCATGGTTTATTATGTCTTTATTGGGACGAGGTGGCAGCTATCAAGAAATCTATAACTCGCATTGGAAGCAAAGAAGCAAAGAAGTTCCACTCATCAAGGCAATGCATCGAAAGGAAGGAATAACTATTTTTAGTGGAATAGCTTCAATTGCTATAGGTTTTCCAACGAAGAAAAGAATGTTTTGACATAGAAGCTGCCTGTCAGTTTTTGTACAAAACACAAATATATACCCAAGAAGGAAGCACCAACTTTATTTAAAGCGAATGTTATGTACTACACAGCTTTCTTTTACTCCAGAAGACTTATTTGTATTTGTTTGCCAAGTTAAATGGGGAAGGTAGAAGAAGAAATGCGGTTCCTATTGTGATTGGCTTATTCGTCTCCAAATTATAGCTTGTTGCAAAATGTTTCCCTTTCATGTTCATGTGAAAACTAAAACTGGCTGAGCCAATCCGACAAATATGTACATATAGATATAGCTTTTTCCTTTTCCATCACCTTGATCCAAAGCTTGACATCTTTGTCAAGAAAGGAATGAGTGGCATCCATTCTTGATTATTCCTTTTCTCTTTGAACCTTCATTTTAATTATCATTCAAGACATATAGATTGTAAGAATTCTGCATTCTATCTTACAATTACATTGTAGCTTAACTACAAACATGCTTTTCTTCGGTGGCCAGCAATGCCTATGTGAAGAAACTAGAAAAGTGATGAACAAATACCTTTCCTTTTGGTTTCTTCTGATTAACTTATTTACCACATTCTAACTTAAGATGGTTAATCTCCAATTATGCAATCAGAAAACGTACAAATTGATAAGGACTTCAGGAGAATCACACTCCAAAAGCTAACTTGTGAGAGTGGAGAATGTGAGATTTAAGTCCCGTAGCTTACTATTGGATCAAACTGTAACATTGGTCTCTCCGATAAGGATCAACGTCTTCGTTGGTCACGACCGACATTTCCATGTCATTACTTCATGAGTCATCACTCTGAGATCTTTGTTAATTACGACCACGTTGGTCACGGCTGGCACTCCCAGACCATCACTCCGTGGGCCATCATTTTAAGACCGGCTCTAATACCAATTAATAAGAACTTTAGGAGAGTCACACCCCAAGAGCTAGCTTGTGAAAGTGGAGAGATCAAAGTCTTTATAAATCCCACACCAAATTTGTATTTAATCAATGTAGGATCCAGGTCTTGTACCTTACAATTGGATCAAACTGTAACACAGATTTTATGATTCTCAGCTCATATTGTGGGTAAAGTTTTTATGACCTGCTCTCCCTAGAACCCAATTGACTATGGAGCATTTAAGAATTAAGAACAATGTTTATATTAACTGCGGTTCAACACGGTTCTTCGGCTGGTACGACTGGGGGATTACTTCAGGACTGCAATAGCCAGTGGTGTGGAGGATTTTTACACAATTTTGGAGCATGCCCACCCTTGATTGCTGAATTGAGGGGAGTTTACGAGGGGCTTAAATTGACTTGGGATTATAGTTATCGGAAAATAGTTCTGAAAGTGAATTCGTTAAAGGTAATCAATATTCTTTCCTCTTCTAAACGAATACTAACTGAGGATATTTTTTTGGTGCTGGACATAAAAGGCGGCGCTGGATTGAGATTGAAAGGTGCAGATTCAACACGTCTATAGGGAGAGGAATTAGAGCGCTGACAATATGGCTAATTTAGATATGCGAGCACGACCAGAATTACATATCCTTTCAGAACTTTCGCTGGAAACGTGATTTTTTGTACATCAGAACAGGCAAGGGACTTTGTGTATCGCTATGAGTTAATGTTGTAATTTATGTTTTTCTTTCCAATGTATTAAAAAAATCTCAGGTAATAATTAATAGTCGTTGGTTGGGCTTGGATCAGAAGAGCCTGAGGTCTTCCAAAACAGGTCGAGCCCATTATTTTATTGTTGTGAGTTGAAACACGAGAAGAGGGTCCGGTCCAACTTTTGTTGGGACCATGAAGCAATTGCAAGCTTATGAGCCGATATTACGTCACAATACTTTGTGGTTGGGCTACGGGCTGTAGTACCCGAAACGACGAATCACATAGCAAAATACGACATGTCGTGTGGGTGACATTCGTCACTTCTTCCTTGAAGCGGGACGGAACCGGACGGGACCCCTATTATTACTGAACTGAATCTATCCCTCGTTCGCTTTCTCTCCCGGTCGCGCAGCTACTAGACACTTCCAAGATTAGGGGAACTGTATTCTAGGGTTTGCGCGGGTCTCAGCCTTCCTTCAGACGAGGGAGGAGGACTTGATACTTCTAAATCTACACGGCCCAAGCTTACTTTCATCACTCTTCTGTTCATAAGAACCTCCCAAAATGGTTCGTTCCCGCGGCATAAAGCTTGCGCGTTGGCTATCTCGTCGCGACGTACTTCAAGAATTTTCTACCTCCGTAGGATTCGATATTCGTTCAATTTTCAATTCTTTATCGTCAATGATAATTTTCTATTATTTTCTCTGAGTTTGCTTTTCCCTTTTCAAGTTGCAGGCAAACAAGAGCGTCTGGAATGAGAGTTCGAGGAGATTCAGCACTAGGAATTTCCAAGTTTTTGGCGATTGTTATTCAAAAACCGGTTGGTTTATTTTTTTCTTTATCTCCTTTGCTTTACCCGAGACGGATTGTTGTGGAATTGGATTTCTTTATTGGAATTTTCTAGTTGCATTGATCTTATACTAATCGATATAGCCTTGTTCTTATTAACTTTCACGTTGCAGTTAAAAGTAGAAGCTGGTTGATGCTGGGGGCGCTTAATGGCAATTTGTGTGCAGCGAGGTCGATTCATGGAACTGGTATTTTCATATTGCTTCTTCATTTAACGTCCATGCTTGTCGGCTATTTCAATCCAAAAAAAACTTTCCCTGTTTTTACTTTAGTTGACAATTATTGTCTTATTGGCAAACACCAATAGAGAGAAACACACACTCTTAGCCGCATCTGTTTTCGTTTTCTAGTTTCCTGTTATTGATTGTCTCTCGCTCTCTTTCTTCTTCTTTTTTTTTTTTTCCAACTTTGGGACAGCAAATTTGTATAGAGACTATTATGATGTACTGGGTGTTAGCAAGAACGCCAGTCCTTCGGATATCAAGAAAGCTTATTATGGGGTTGGTTTCGTGCTCATCTTTTTCTCGTAACTTTCAGTGTTCTGGTTTGTTCGTTCTGCATCCATATTCACTCCGCTTCCGCTCCCCTCTTCCCTATAACTTGAATTTCCAATTTAATCTACTTGGTTTCATGGCTTTGATTGCTATTCCAATTCTTATTCCCCAGCTGGCTAAGAAGCTCCATCCTGATGCAAACAAAGATGATCCAGAAACTGAAAAGAAGTTCCAAGAAGTTTCGAAGGCTTATGAGGTAAATTACGAAGACCAGAAATATTGCCCATCTTGTCTTCAGGTTCTGTATATATTAAATGCATTTGGTCTTTTTCTTTTTGTTATTGTAGGTGTTGAAAGATGAAGAGAAGCGTGCACAATATGATGAGGTTTGGTGATAATTTTAGTTTATGATATACAATTTATTTTTCACTAAATAAACAGTTAGCAGCATATGATCTTATTAGTACTACAATAGGATACACAGGGCTTTAAAAACCGCCTTTTCTTGTATTTATGCACTTAAGCATATATATAAAGGCATCTCTTCTCTCTCTTATTCTAGAAAGTTACCATTGATTTGGATGTCTTGTTGCTTTTATGTTTGCATGTTTAAGGCTGATTTTCTTCTTCTTTTTTTTTTTTCCTAGCTGTCAAGCTCCTTGGGGCTTTTACTGATTTTTTCTTTCTGCTACCTTTTAAGCTCGGCCATGATGCATTCGAGCACCAAAGTACAACTGGTTATCAGCCTGGTGGGGCTAATCCATTTGAAGACTTCTTCAGAATGGATGATGTGATAACTCCTCTTACCTTTTGTTCTTCTTCTTTGTTTTTTTTTCTTTTTTGGGAGGATTCACCTTTGTTATGTTTATTCTGATACTCTTTCTGTGAATGGAGTTAGATATTCAGCAACATATTCAAACAGAAGCTTGGTGGTCAGGATGTTGAGGTGCTTATTACTTCTCTTTGTTGGAGATGTCATGTGATATTTGAGTTTAATTCTAGGATTCATATGCTTTTTTCTGCTATGTAGGTTTCCATTGAACTGTCTTTCATGGAAGCTGTTCAAGGATGCACCAAAACTATCACATTCCAAACCAATGTGCCTTGTGAAGCTTGTCGTATGTTTATTTCTTTTGCCTCCATTGAATTAATTCCTTCCATTCCGGTGATAGCGTATACTGTGCCAATCCTACTTAGTTTCCTGATTTTTTGCAGGTGGTGAAGGTATCCCTCCTGGAGTAAAACCTGAACTTTGTAGGCGTTGCAAAGGAACAGGAGTGGTGAGTTATATTGTATTCTCTTCATGAAAATTTATTTGATACATGATTGTGCTTTCTCTGGATATTTATCTCATTACCCTATTTACAGACATTTACACAAAAAGGCTTTTTTAGTCTTCAACAGACCTGTAATCAATGTGGTGGAACTGGGCAATCGGTATGTCACAAAACCTTGCTGCTTCATCCATTTATATCCATGTGTATGGATTGGTTATGCTTGCGATGATGAAGCTGTAATCCCTTACACAATCGTGATTTCTTAGTAGTGCGTCTGATAACTGTGATGGGAGCTGCCCTCATATTAGGGTTCTTGGATTAGAGTTTT
>JANIIA010000010.1:47848266-47862680 GCA_027478495.1 Erythroxylum alaternifolium | reverse complement strand
CCTGGGGGCGAGCTCTTCGGAGGTAGGCTTCGGGGTTAGATTAGGGTAAGGATGTACTTTAAGTTGGAGCTAGGCTTGGACGTACAGTGGGGCTTGGGTTCGGAGTTTTTTTTTTTTTTTTTTTTTTGAACAAGGGTTCGGAGTTAATATGGAGTTTGCTTTGGACGTACACAGGTTTGGCATTGTAGGCTAGGAGTTAGGTTTGGAATTGCTTGAAGTTAGGTTGGGAAATAGTTCGGCTTGGATTTGGGTTGTTGAGACGTAGATAGGGAGTTGCTAAACTAGGGATAAGATTTGAAAATTGTCACCCTTGGAGCTAGGTTTGGAATTAGGTTCGGACAGAATGGGTAAGAGGCATGGAGCTACATTTTGATTTGGGTTTGGGTTGTACTTTTTTGAAGTTTTTAGCTGGGCTTTGAGTTTTAGATGGACCTGAGACACGACTGTGCATAATCTTAATACTCCTAAGCCGGAAATATTTTGGCGAGCTAGATTCACGCGCTGATAGCCTCAATATAATTAATTAGTTGCAACGCCACAACAAGTCCCAACTCAAACGTCAAGCATCAGCAAGTCGAATCGTTCAGGATCAATTGAATTCGTCTCAACATCTTATTTCCACCTAATATCCTTCTGCTTATTTGATAATTCGCACAATTAGTCAATTACTTGACTACCTATAGAACTCGGTGGCCGCTAACTTTTTACGAAGTGACTACTTTCACAGGCTCGACAAAATTATACATTTGCGCAATGAAAATAACTAAAAAAATCTCTCCTACAACTTTCAAGCTGCGGCTTTAGCCTTGGGTTTCTGCTTCTTGGCATCCAACGATGCTAAGCCTTTGCCTAATCCGACAGGAGCTTGATTTTGCTCTGATGGTTCCTCCCCTTTAGTATCCACTGCAACATTGGATGGTTGGCCATTGGTTTCTTTCGTCACACCTGTTTCATCGTTCTCAACCGCATCTGGGGTGGTGCCTGAATTAATGATGTTAAGAAGCTGAGTAAGTGGTTGGACGGGAACAGCATGTGGCCGAGTCAAGAGGCCTCTTGCTGCTGCTTTCTTCCTAACTTCTGCTGCTGCTCGAGCAGCTCGTTCATCTACACCCCTGCCTCCTCGTGGAATGGTTTCACCTATTATTGCCGCATTAACAGATTTGTTTACTGAAGCACTAGAACTCCCAGAACCTCCAGCCCCTGCAGCAGCCTGGAATGCTTGAATCAAATCAGGGTGGGCCTATAACAAAACAATTTCAAGGTGAGAGATGGTATCAATAGAACTTCCAAGTAGGTTCATGCGTCCACAGCCACGATGTAAGGATATTTTGTTCCATGCAACAATCATTTATGTTCTAACTACCATGTAATAATGATATCCATCAAATCATTGACATTTAGTCAATCAAACTGGTAAAACCACCTTCAGGATATCAATTGCCTTTTGAGCAGAAGCAGCATCCAACACCTGGCCTTTCTGCTTCTGTGCATTCATCTGCAATGTAAAATTAGTCAAAACCTATTGAATACAATATACAAACTTAAATGCTTCTCAAGGTCCTGCATCTACCTGCAGTTCACGCATTTTAAATCTCTTTATCCAGTTCTGAGAGTCTCGGGTCCTGGAGTCGTCCTCACCTAGTTGTTTAACAAGAATATCATATGTTTTCTTCTCATGCTGTGCAGAGTGCAAAGAACAAAATGTTACCACCATAAGATTTTTTTGTAGCTTATCGCAGAACACTTAAAAAAGCCCTTGGAAGATACATGCCTGATGAGAAAGCTTGAATGCACCCATACAGTTGAATGCAATAGCAAGGGCGTGATAGCACACTGCAGTTTGAATATGCTCCTCCCCTAATAGTCGCTCATTCTTTTTCAATGCCTCCTGTAGATAGCGAAGAGCAGTATCCATTTTTCCAATATCTTGGTACATCATGGCCACATTTATAAATGTAGCCGCCACATCAGGGTGATTTGGACCTGATGACAAACTCAGCAAAAGCAGTGCACGGGACATGTGCTTTAATGCAAGTTCGGTTTGGTTCAGTCCATGGTAGAAGAGAGCCATATTACCATAGCTGCGCTACAAATCAAGCACTTGCATTAACACAATATCCGTAATGAAGATACAAAAGAGAAAGGGAAAAGGAGGAAAAAGAAAGTGACATGCAACATCTAACAGGGATGACTCAACAACAGAGGATAAAGTTAATATCGAAGAGAGTGTAAAGAACCTACCTGTGAGCAGTATCTGGATGATCTAATCCAAGGCATCTTTCATTTATAATTAATTCCTTATGTTGTTGTATAATAGCCCCAGCCATATCTCCAGCATGATAAAGAACCATAGCAAGATACCTAATGATTTGAAATCAGTTTCACATATAAGAAATACAATAATCATAAATAAGAATGTATTGATAAAGTTGTAGAACTTGATGTTGAATGCAATAAAACATGGAAAATAACATACTAATAGACCCTCAATTCATAACATGGAAGAAGGATGCATGCTAAAAGCTATAGCAATTGAGTTGAGAAGAGTACCGACAGCAGTTAGCAACCTCTCTATGCATGGGACCAGTGACCTGAAACACAATTCAACATAAGATGCCAACCTCAAGATTTTTCCACAACCCAAATAAAAACCATGCAATACCTGTTGAAGAATTGAAAACGCCTCCGAGAATGATGTGTAGGCTTCACTAAGCATACCCTGAATAAGATCCACGCAAGCAGTGTAATCATTTTCATAGGATTCTACAATACTAAACCATTTTCCCAGATAGTTATTTAGAAACTATAGATATGGATTTCCATGCCTAGTTCCGAAAGAGAAATTCTCAAAAATTGTTCCAGCACATGAAATTAAGAAAATAAGATCAAGTTCAGTTATCCAGCAGCAACAAACTTCAAATTTCCATAAATACTGGCAATATTGCAGCCTTCCTAAAGCTGACAAATTGACAAGTAAAATCAAGTGGAAATTTTGGTTTAACATAACTAAAAATTCAGTGCATACCTCAGCCAACTGAACTTTTCCTGTTTCCACAAGACCCTTAGCATGTGTACACACTGGAATTGAGTGCTTCACCACAGGTTGGAGATCTGAAATATCTGAGGTCTGGAATGGTGTGGGAGAATTAAGATCATATTTGCGAGCTGCAATTGTAATGCCCACCTGTTAAGGGAGTCATATCAAGGTGAATTTTTTAGCATTCAGGAATTCTGGCTCAACCCCATGAAGCTAATTACATTAAACTCTTGGACTCCAATACGAAGTTGAAAGTACCTTTTGGCAAAGATTACGTATAACTGAAACTTTCTTTACCCGTGACCTTGCATCATCTGGCAACTCAAACTACAACCAAATTGGAAAACCTTTATGGTCAATTTCAGCGTAATGAAAATTTGCCTCCAAACACATGCATGTATTGATTTACAAGTATTATACATACCAGCATGCACACACAACAACACAGAGAAAAAGAGATGGAGTAAGATATGTAAGACTGGTGCCTATATTTAATGGATGAACCCCATAGAATTCAAACTACCAGATTGTCTCAGCACATTAGAGCAACAAATATAACAGTCAAGCAGACCGGCTGTACTTTTATATCTTCCACAGAACTCATACATGAAAAATAGACAGAACTGGAGTTAAGAATGCCCAATCCTATACTATACCTGATACTTCAACTTTGCAAATTCCTGAATGTCAGACCATAGAGAGTTCGAGCTCATGTTCATATAAGATGATTGATTCTTTCTTCCAGATGCTGCTCTCCACCTCAAATGGCTTCTGGATGATTTTCCTGAAGAATGATGCTCAGCTTGATCCTGCAAAAAGTATCAAAGGCACTAGAAGATCAATTCTTTTACAGGAGACAGATGATAAGGAATAAATTGAATCAATTAAAAAAAAAGTGGTCCCAATATTCTATCCACATACTTTCCTATGAGTTCGTGATACAAATTTTGGACCTACAGGTTGACAACTTCCAAAGAAACAGTTGAAAAAATGTGAGACAGCTGGGCCAAGATCATGATCTTCTGTATCCCGCAGAACATCCTGCAATTGAAAAAAGATGCAGAGAACATTCAAAAAGTAAATAACTAGAGGTACAAAGTCAAAGCCTTGGGCAATCCCTGAAAATAAATCCAAATATAGAAAGTTACAAGACGCTAAAAACAAATCATCACCTTGAGGATGTGCTTGGCAGATCTTACTGCAATCTCATTAGTGCAAAGATCCCACAAATGAGACAAGTGTTTTATTCCATCAGCAACCTGAAGCAAACATGTTAATTGTGTTTAGGAATAAAATGAAGAAGGTAAGGACAACAATCACTTAACAGCATAAAGAGTCATTCCCAGGTGATTTTAGAAAAATATTTATCATGCCATATTAAAGTAGGTGAATAACTGAAGCTAAGATAAAAAGTGAGTACTTTTCCAATGTAGCGAACATTGATTCCATTAGCATGGAGTGCCTCAGTAAGCGTTTGTCCATCCATTGGAGACACTTCAAGGGTGCAAAGATCTTGGATGAACTTCGGAAGAACGGTATTGGCAAGGTACAAACTAACTTTTCTAACATTTTCTTCATCTTCTTCTACTTCCTGATATGTGACAAAAAATAACAACATAAGGACAAGTCCTGTGTGCGCTAGAATTAAAAATAAAGAGAATAGAATAGAAAGAAAAAAAGAAGGTTAGAAGTTCACCTCTGAGTTCCCACCCAATTTAAACTCTGTGAAAACATTAGGGTTGAAAAGTATCTCATCATATGCTCCAAAACTGTCACTGGGAACAGAAACAGGGTTTTCAGCAGCCTCAGTATTCCCATCTTTGGTTATTTCCTGCAACCAAAACAATTAGGCACTTAATAACTGTCAACACTGGATACATTCATGTCACTAATTTATCTATTTATTTCAGTTGGCACATCTATTAATCATCAATGAATATCTGCACAACATGAACCGGACATAATAGTAAAAGAAACCTAAAATAGTACAAGAAGGTTCAATTCAGTTACAGCTTATTTCAATTGTAGAAGTTATTGTATTTGAAAGCATTCAACTGCAAAATTTTCTTCAGTGGAATTATCATGTATAAATATCAATCAACCACAAATATGAGCACTCTTACCTGGCTATCAACCGAAGCTACACTCTCATTTTCTTCAAGTTTCACCTTTTTATCCACATCAGTCATATTTGAATTGTCATTCTCAGATTTTTGTTTATTCTTTGATTTTTCTGCCATTTGAGCCTTCACCATATAATGAAATAGAAAATTAAGACAATATGAAACATTAAACCAACAATCTGTCACTGTAAGCTACAATGAGTACCTGGCAAAAGGCAGCAATTAATTCAGGTCTTAAAATGCAAAATCGGGAGCCAGGTCCAGTATAGTTAGCATCACGAGGAGTCACTCTCATCAAATCCAGAAGATAATGCCTAGATTTAAAAAAACCAAAAAACAGGTTCAATAAAGTTTCTCGTGTTCCAGTTGAACAAAGGCATAGAGATTCAACAAGCAAAGTTACAACTACCCAATAGCATCTTGTCCTCAGATCTAACACACCAGAAACTATTCACCTATGAAAATTTTTACATGTCACTTAAATATTGAAAGATCCAATAAAGAAAATCTAACAATGAGTTTGACCCATAATGTTGCATTCATGGGAAAACTTAGCGCGCATCCTAAAAAATATCCTGACAAATATGATGTTAAGATGCAACAATTTAAGAAGTCTAGACAACTACTACAATGATTAAGTATTATAACATTTGAAAACAGAGATTATCCACAAGTTAAAACAAGGAAGAGAACAGGAAAAATTACCTGTCATCACTGCCAACAATACCTTTGCATTCAACAGGAGCTGCTAATTTGAAAGCATTTCCAGACCCATCTATGACTGTATGCTCTTTCAGATGAAGGTGTTTGGCAGCTTCTACCACCTATACCCCAAAGTCCATAACTCAAATCAACAGCACATGATTTACATCACAACATAACCCAAAAATTTCACCATGGAGAATTTTTGAAGTTATCTTGTTAATGTAATAATTTCAACCTTGAAAACACTTATTTACAAAGTAGAAGCTTCAAACAGGGTATGTGTCATTTTAAAGATGAATCCAACCATAACTTCCATCTCACCTTGGAATGAAAACCATCATTCCAACATATTTTCTTGCCATTGTCAACAGAACCATACAAAAGAGAGTCTGACTTATCCCCTTGAAGAATGCCAGGTAAAACACTCTACAACATATTATAAAAATGTCATCATTATGTCCACCAAAACCGCAAAGCATAATTATCAATTTAATACAACGTTTAGAATGATATCACAGCATGCAAGTAGATTGCTGAATTAGCATAAATCAAAAAAGTTCACTGTTCTTTTCTACAAACCTGAGCTACCACTCTATGACCTCTATAATCAATAATAGCCATGGCAAGATTATAGAGTCCAGGGATATCAGCTTCCTGGTAGGCCTTGGTGCCTTTTAAATCATTGTTTGCTGAAGCATATGTAGCCTGCTCGCTCTCAGTTAACTGTGTCTCAGCAGATGATTGCAGAGTCAGTTCCATGACCCCATCGCCTTTTTCCAAGGTTATTTTGTCACATCTGGCCCCATTGAAAGCTCCACCATCCACATGCAAAGGATTACTAGCAGCCTTTTGAGACGAACCAGGTGAGGAACAAGTGTTCTCGGTCTTTGATTTTTCATCTAGAGTATGTTTCTTAGACATATGTTCAAGGTCCGGATCAATGGCGAAACTGAAGAATATATTGTTGTGAACATACCTGGAATCAATGAAATCCAAACTCATCACTGTTAGGAAATACTATTGCCCAAAAAATTTGGCTTACAAATTATTTTATCATAGAAGTTCATAAACAATGTATCCACATGTTCTATATAATCACCTATCAAGTAGAACAGCAGGAACAAAAAAAGTTGATAAACTCCCACATAGAAAATGTTAGCGTATTTTATGTGTCACATACATATGGAAGCATTCTGGATCGGTTGGATTTATGGGAGGGATGCATCTGCTGATGACTCCAATAGCACCGCTAATTGCAGCATCAACAAAGTCGGAAGTTACCTTGTAAAGAGCCCTGTCTCGCAAGATCCTATAATGAAAATCATCCTAATAAGGGGCAGCTGATTGAGAGCTCATAGCATACATAACAAATCAATAACCACACCACACTGAGTGGTAACCCCAAAATGCTATGTGCAGATATCAATATACCTTTCCTGAGGGGTTGTATGGGGAAACTCTCGACAAGATTGCAGCTCCTCATTCCAATCTCTTAGCATGCCAATTAGCTCACTACCATATGAAAGATTTAAAGCATTCTCTGCTCTGGCAGCATCACGGTGATGATCTGGCAACAACAAAACCCAACTTTTTCATTCAGGTGAAATTTGAACAGAACTCCAGATGATATTGGAAATCTAAATTCATTTTTTAAGACAGTTTTTATTGAAGATTTTTGGGCAGCATTTACAATTCCAAAAATTAGGGTTGGGAGCTGTGGCTTGGGAACAGGGATTATGAATAAAGAATCATACTCAAGACATGAAAACCCAAAACGCAAAGTTATCAAGGTGGAAGAGGATAATAAAGCTCCTGATATCTCAAGTAGGTAGCTTGCCACCCAACTTAGAGCACAAAAACAAAAAAACAAAAAAGGACTCAAAAGCCAACTACTGCAATAGGTTCACTAGCTTCCCTCCTCAGATATGCCCAATTTTCTAGTAAATCAATCATGGAAGCGCAACAGTTTACATAGAAAACAGAAAAAAAAGGAAAGAATAAACTTTTCTTTACAACTTTGAAAGCTAAATCAATCATCACACAGCATAAACTTTGTGAATCTAAAACTTACCAGGAATCGGATATGATCCTAACCATGAATTTGGCGGGAGAAGAGACTGAACATTTTCAAAAGGATGTGCAGAAGCCTTCCGCTCCAAAATGTCACGAAAAGCTTCACATATGAACAAATAGAAGAATCATCAGTAGAGAATTACAGAAAAAAACAAAGCAATGTAATAACCAACAGCATGAATTCCAATCACCTTCCTTTACCTTTTTTGAACTTAGAGCTTATTTTTTGCAAGAGTCCAATAAGGGTGGTGGCTTCTGAAATAGCTTTACTAGGCCTAGGATCAAGGACATTTCCTGTGCTTGAATTGACATAGAACATTTTTGTTGTTCCAGTAATACAATATTTATTGCCCTCCGATGTTGCTATATCCAAATAAATCAAATCCCCAACAAGCCTAAAGAATAGCACAAACAAGTAAAAATTTAGAAGAAAAATGTCATTATCTTGGTATCTTCCTGTATACATCAATGCCTAATCCTTTTGACTATAAGATAGATGAAAAGACACAAATGCGTACCTTCTGTAGCTTGGAGGAGGATTAAATGATGAAAACACAATGCTCTCCACACAACTGATCTCTTTTGATGGACACGATAGCAGCTTACCAATGGACCCTGAGACATCCTCCATGAATCCCAGACCATCAAGCTCAGGAACATCAGTTCTCACAGTATCTGGATAGCAGTAAATAAATTATAAATATATTAACATATTTCATAACGAAATTAAGTGATATCACATGCTTCTCAAAGCTGTATACATAGAAAGATATATATAACAAGGTACCTGAACTTGAAGCCTTATTTTGTGCTATCTCATACTCGAGAGCAAGAGAAGTTGAAAATGAAGCATGAACTGTTGAAAGTGAAAGCAGTTCTCTGGTGCGGTGAACATGGGCTCTTATCGATCTATCATCATAGGGTGCTGCAAAATAATCACCATGTTAGAGTCCACGTCCGCTCCTTGGCACAAGAAAAAACAAGAAAGATGGATATACCAGCAACCATCTCCAGGGAGCAACCCCCAGTTGTAATATCAGCTACTTCAGAAATCTCATTATAATCTTCTAGCTGATGAGTGGAACCATCCTTTGTATGGAGCAACAAGTCATAGGATGTGAAGAAACAGGTCTCAGGAGCATCAAGAAGAAACTGCCTTATGTCCATGACAGAATCTCCCGGGTTCAACTGTAATGTATACCAAAATGTCAAGTTTTTTGGGTTAAAGAGTACAAGCATCACACTTACTTTTAAGTACTAAAGTAGACAAGAGACTTGTTCAAAACATTCTCAAGCATTATCTGTCATATAATATTTTCCAAACCGCGAAAGATACAATTTAGCTCACTTGAAGCTCAAGCTTCTCGCCACTTTGTGTTTTGACACAGACAGGATAGAGACGAAGATCGCCTGCAGCACAGCAAAAGATCAAAATTAAGAACATTCAACTATGACAGTATATATAAATTGTTTGAACATATATAATGCTTTGATGAAAGAGAAAACAATGACTGCTATAGAAAAAGTGGTAAAGCTAAAATAGTTGTGCAAATGAAACAAATAAATCAAACATTGAAATCCTTCTCATTTCCTTTTTAGAAGTGAAATGAGATGCAACTGACCGAGTTCACTCCAAAACCTAATTGTTTTAGAGGAACCAACACTCTCTCAGTAAATAATGTCCTAAGCAGTTACACTGAAATATCAGAAAGAACGTGGTCACATGTAGTTGTAAATAAGCATATATTAGTGCCTGGTCTTGAAGATGGCCATAAATGTTTTTCTCTTTAGTTTTGGTGCCATCTTTCAAAGAATCACATGTACTAGCACCAGTAAGCAGAAGCTACTTCCTTCAGAATGAACGTCTATGCAAAGAGTTAAATAATATAAGTGAAGTTTGCAAGGACGAAGCTAAAAGATTTCGCAACAAAATTCACCTTGCTTCTGTTCAGTTGTTGAACTTCCTGTTTCAGGCACCTGTACATCAGGTTTTGATTCACTTACATCTGGTACACCATTTGCATCAGCTTTCTTAGTGTCTGAAACAGCTGAGTTATCTTTCACAGCACCACTAGATGATATATCCGACTCAGAAGAGTTAACAGCATTGATTTGCCCCCTCCGGTTCCTCCCTTTACTAGACTTCCCCGCCATTTGACCCCCTATTTCAAAGGTTCTTAGTGATTAAGAGTCTTCACAAAGTTAGGACAAGAGTGCTAAATCGAAAAGCGAAGACATATCAGAGAGAAACAATTGGAATTTAGTATTTACAATAAACAAACTAAACTACCAGAACAGCGATACTAATATGCAACTAGACATGTTGTAAAAATGCGTTAAAAGCCCAAAGATATACAAGAGCCAATAAGCAGAATCCATAACCCAAATGCTAAAAGCCAGAGCAAAGCAACGATGTACAATAAGCAAAGAGTGAACAAAAGCTACAATCGACTGGTATACAGGGAGTAAGAAGGAGATACATACGAATACGAAGACAGAAGGAGAAGAAAGGAGGGCGGCTGCCGATGAACTGAAGCGAGGTCAAGGGTTTAGCCTGCAGACAGAGAGAGACAGAGAGAGATGGCGAGGTGAGGTTTTAGTAGCAAATGTGCTGAGAGGCGGCGAAATTTCTTACTCTTTCTGGCTGGCATAATGATTTATTTGATTTGAAATAGGAGACTCTGATGGGCTGGGCCTTTGAATTTAATTAGATCATATCGGGCCTCCTCTTTCAACTCTGTAATGGGCTGGGCTTTCAGATTTATTTAGACATAACCAGGCCTTCTCTTCTAACCTCCTCCTCCTCCTCCTCCTCAGTGGGTTTGTTTCACGTTCGGGCTATCTAGACCTGATCTGGCCCAACTCCAGACCCACAATTATAAAGAAAAGATGTTATTTTTTATCAATATATAAAATAAAATAAAATCAGGCCGAACTTGATTGAGTTGATCCCGCGCTCAAGCCACCTACCTCAGCCCAGCCTGGTTAAAAATTGTAGAAATTGAGTTTAGGATTGAGTTCAGCCTAACCCAATCCATTTTCATTTCTACTCCTATCCTATTTAGGGATGTCAATGAGCTAGGGCCGGACTATAATCAGCCCTTAACCCTCCTGTAATCTGGTCAACTTGAGACAAAAATAGGTCGGACTAGGTCGGACTGATTTTGCCATCCATAAATTCTCATCTCATTCCTTTCATTTTTCTTTATTAAAATCCAATGTATAAGTAGGAAATGAAAAACAATAATTACGATCAATAATTTTGGTACGTGTTGATTTCGAACTTATTTATAAAAATTTTAAAGTTTCCAGAGCTCAGACTTGAATTAAGAAATATAATTATATTAAAAATGATATTGTTTTATTTTTAAACAACACTAAATTTTTCAATAAGGAAAAACATTTAGGAGAAGAAATTTAAATTTTCAATTGAGTAAAGTAAAGTTTACTATTTTTGAATTTTGTCAATAGAGTTTTTCTGTGAAGAGCTTTTTTAAAAAGCTAGTTGACTATTTGGTTGTCATTTAAAAAATATTTTTTTGAAAGAGCTTTATACAATAGACTGTTTTGCAACATAAAAATAAAAAGCACTTTTAATTTTAACTATTTTTTTGTAATAAAAAATATTTATGCATATAAATATTATTTAAAATATATTAAACAATATGCAGGGCACAATTTATTAATTATTATATAATTTTAAATCACATGAAACGTAAATGAAAATATATCTAACCAAATCTTTTGTATGGATTATAACATAAGTAAAATTAATATAAAAATAAATATTAAAACATATAAAAAAGTCAAATAATATCATATAAATTTCAAAATAAACGTGAAGATGTGTTTGTGGGTGTTGTGAGAATTATATGTAAAACATAAGGGTAAAAGGGAAAAAATAGGCTCGTTAATTGATCTGAAAAATCTACCTAAAAAAGTGTTTTTAGGGGGTGTTTGTTTTCGTTTTTTTCCCCATTTCTTGTTGTGGTTTTTATAAAAATTAAAACTCCCTTTTAAAACACATTTGGTTGGTTGTTGTTACGTTGTGCTGTTTTCATGTTTAAGGAAACAGCAACTGTTTTACAAAAACGGAAAAAATACGTTTCCCTAATATATCACAATAGGTTTTCCTCAATTCTAAAGTAGTTGCGCCGACTATCTTCTGCATCTTACCTGCTACGATTTTTTTGTCACTCCAAAGATTTGTGTTTACGTTTGTTGCTTGTTACTGTACTGTTACTACGATTCTCCATGTATTTATCTGTGCTTGCTTTCGTGTTTATTATTATGTTTCAATGATTTCTCTAGTTGTATGCTGCGTTACTTGCGATTTTAGAAGATGAGAGTACAGCACGAAGGAATGAATGGATTTATTCATTGTTTCTACGATTTCTTTAGTTGTTTTGCTTGTGTGTTTTCATACGTGTGGAGCATGAAGTCTGACATTAGAGAGAAACCTCTTTATCGTTGGTTCATCAACAGCTGGAATTGAGTTCTATCATAAGTTGCTAACTAAAACCAGACAAATCATGCATGTGTTGTTCTCCAAGTAGGTTGAGGATTACACGTAACACTTTATTCCTTCTTTGTGCTCTGAGAATGAAGGGTGTTCCTTTGAAACCAAATAACTTCACCTTGCATAAAAAGCCCTCTTCTGCTATGACACGGATCAAGTTCTTTCTCTCTTCCTGCTTTTAAGCTCTACACTATGGCTTTTGGAGCATCTAAATCAACAAACTTCGTGGTCCTAATCCTCGATGTTCCGCTCTATTTCTTCATGAGGAGTTCTTTATTGTCACTGTGATTAGCAACCTATCCCATTAATAACTCATCACCGAGTTTTGGGTCTATGTTTTGGGTGGTTCAACTTAGAAAGAACCACGCACATGGGACGCCTGGTTGTCACCTTAAAAATATGTCTACGTAGGAGAGCTTATCAAGTGAATGAAAGCCATGTCGGTGGACTACAAATAATTAATCACCTCAACCAAACACGTAATTATCTAAGTTGACGACTATAGAAGAGCAGACAACTATCTAATTCGTGTTATAGAAGAGCAGACAGCTATAGCTGTTTTCTTCTTCCTCATATTTTTTAATGTAGCGTGCGGAGGCTTCTTTGCTTTTTGACTTATTGTCTTCACGTCAGTTAGTTATTGTTGCATGTGGAGGCTATGTTCAACGTTTGTCTCTTATCTTTGATTTATTGTAGCTGTTTTCTCTTTGAAGTTGACATCACTTGCAATCAACGTGGTGTTGTCTTTTTGCCTTCACACATTTAATATGGCATGTGGTTGGATGTAGTCTTCTTTTGTCTTGACGCATTTAATACAGCATTGGGTTTGATGTTGTCTGCTTTTATCTTCACGCATTTAACGTAGTATGTGGAGGCTTTTGATCATTAAATAATCGTTGCAAGTGAATAAAGAGAAGGCAATCAATGCAAAAGGCCTAAAGGGTTCTAACGTATACTATAGAATTTTCAGTGTGTCAATAGAGTTCAAATGTACATAAACATAGAGCAAACTCCTAAAGTCAAAAAAGCTTTAACGAACAAGATAGTTTAGTATATTTATGGATACCCAAGATTAGCACTAAACCAAATGAAACCACCACTGGTCCACTGCCCATAACACAGAAAACGAAATAAACAAAAGTCTCGGATAAGTCACATTGAATGTTGTTCTGGTACAGTTAAACAAAAAATGATACAGATCTGATTCTGAATACATCGACATCTTTTATATATTTTTATTTTTTTTCACGTTAATGCTCTCGTCACATTCTCATGGTTTTAATTGAAAGCACATGGTAATGGTTGCATAGAACTCACCTTAGTGCAAGGTTGTCTCTGATTAGTAATAAAGGCATATCTTTGATTTTCAGTTCTACTTTACATTTTGATCTAATTAGCTTTCACTGGTATTTTACATCAGAAATGGCTCAAACTTAAATGAGCTTTCATAGGCTTTCTCTTCACAAATATGGGTTGAGACTCTTCTTTAAATACTGTTATTCTCCAACTATTCACTAACAGCCTACTAGAATTACTATGTTCTCTAAGGGCTTTGTTTATATATTTTTTAGGTATTTTGTTGTGATTTTTGTAAATTGTTACGATTATCACATGTTTATTTTAAATCATATTTAGCATTTACTACTTTGTAAAAATTATTGTGATTGATGTCACTTATATGTTATTGCATTTAGTGATGGAAGGCTTGAATAATATGAATGATTACAATGATTGTATGGAAGCAAATGAAAAAGATGGGGTATGGAATGATACTATAGAGACATATTTAATCTCCTTGATAGTTGAAGAAGTGAAGAAGGGAAATTGAACAACTGCTACCTTTTCCAAATCTGGTTGGAAGAATATTAAAGTAGAGCTTTAAACAAAATTCAATAAGGAGTATATTGATATTCAATTGAAGAATAAGTATAATGGATTAAGGGCCAGATTGAAGAAT
>JANIIA010000010.1:47748894-47763904 GCA_027478495.1 Erythroxylum alaternifolium | reverse complement strand
CGTGTACCCGTTTCTATAATTCAACCCGTTATACGGAAACGGGATGTTATACATACAATTTAAATCGTTGTCCAATCACGGGAGCAGGTGGGAGAGAAGTTGATGTTAACAGACCAGTACTCTCATCTCCCATGAAAATTGACCCAGACACGGTTGAATACCTCGATCCTCCCCATCACGCGATCGGTGTGTGTCTCTCACTTCCTGTCAATTCTTCATTAAATGAGAACCCTGTCGTTGGACGTGAACCCAAGGTCTATAGTCATTGGCATTTACTGTGGAGTGCTGCGGTTCTGGTGCAACGGTCACGAGCGTCCTTCTTGCCTCCCCTTCGCTCGCGCTGGTGCTCGGAATATCGATGAGGGTTGGAACGTGTTGTTTCTTCGGGCAAGCGTTGGAGTCATGTCCCACTATCCCACAAGTGAAACAGAGCTGCGACAGGCCTTCGTAGGACACTAATAGGGTCTCGCCATCAAGCTCCACACTGGAACGTAGCGGGATGCTTAAGTCGATATCGACAGCTACTCTCACGAATTTACCCTGCTGAGCCTATAGGGTTGCTTCATCTATTTTCACCGTGTTGCTGACCAGATTCCCCAAAGTTGTGAGTATCATGGGGTGGTATCGTGCAATGGATAGTTCTGGAAATCTAATCTAGACCACAGCTCGAGTTATTTGTCCCTGTAATGGTCGAAAATTAGGCGTCCACCGTTGCACCAACAGCGCTTGTTCAAAGATGACCCATGGTCCATTAGTAAGAGCATTGATGAAGTCATCTTCTTCAATGAAATTGACGAGGACGTAGTCGTGATCCAGATCAACTATCTTCATGGGTCCTCTCGGGTTTCATATCGTCTTCAACCTAGAGCTTAATATACGATTCCCTATGCGTCTACCAAGGAGTTTAATGACAACTGCTTTGGCCCATTGTTGATCGGGTTTCGCTTTAAAACTATGGGATAGCGCGATGCCCCCTGACTCCCCAGGCAGTTGCATGATGTCACCGTCCTCGAGCTCGACTGGTTCTTCATCAGGCCATGAAACGTCTTCAGGTTTAATGCCCCCGATTGCGTCCCCTATCACAGTAGCGCTATAAGACAGTGGGGGCGTGGAGGTGGTTCCTCCTCTCTTTTGCGAATGCGCACTTTCTTTGCATGTTGTCCCTCTTGTTCGAGGGTTTCCATGATACAAGCTCGGGCAACACAACAGAAGGTAGGAAAACCAGGAAGTTCGTTAATGAACAGGGTGAGATAGGCTCGAACTCTAGATCGCAGGATAACTCATCTAAGCTATGAAAACATCGCGCTAGCCAACCTCACCACTTGTCTGATATGCTTTTGTTTCTTGCAAGTTGCAACCCACAAACAGTTGCCTAATTCATGTGGACGTCTTTGACTCCTTATGAGCCGCTTGGTGCTATTTGTATTAGACAGCTATTTGACGCAATTGAATATACATTACTTGCACAGTTGTCACGTACACTTGTTGTGGTTCCTTCATCAGCCTCGCACTTGTTTACAAGTATTGCTTTGAAGACTGCGAAGTTCGAACATATACGGACAGTGACATGCTTCTTATCGCCTACTCTACTCTACTCTACTCTCAATCAAACTACAAGTGAAGGGACCACGTCACGTCTGATCTGTCTAATGAATATTTACATATATGGTTTCTGTTCATTTAGCTACTTTCTGCCCTTTGGCAGCTTTCAAGGCTTCGAAACGACACAACTGCCAAACCCAAACCCAATGCATATGGTGGCATCTCACATTTCACTTTTTCTAATATTTAAATATTTTAACTGATTGAATTATAAAATAATAATCTATTTAATTTTTAAAATTTTCTATCATTTAAATTTAATAACTTTTATTTTTTTTATTCAATCATGCACGCGCCACCTCACCTAATTCCATTAACCAAATGTTCTGATTCAGACTACTTTACGCTCTCCTTTCGCACCCAAATAATAGTTTTGTCTCCCTTGCGTGGCTATTTTCTATTGGTTCAACTCTCAGTACCAATCATATCATGGCCCTTACGAAAACAAAACCCAAAAAATAAAAGTAAAAGTAAACTTATCGCGATATGTGTCAGTTTAACTCGCTCACGTCTCGCGTTAAACTGACAAGGCACTCAGAGAAAATGGTTCAAATCACATGTCCTTCTCATGTGGGTCCCAAAAACTCCCTTCACCTCCCAACCGAAATCTTTAAGTCGCATAGCCGCCAAGTATGGTGGCCGGCCGGCGAGATTCTTCGGCCTCACCCTTAGCAAGGTTCACGTGATTCCTCCGCCTAACCAGTGACCACGAAACGAAAGTTGGTAAGTATATCGATTGAAAACTGAAAGATCTTCACGTTGCGAATTCAGTAATTCCACATAAAATTCAAATTTACATTCAAGCAAGCAAATCAAACAATAACATCGGTTCGTCTTCCTAAATCTGTGATCTTCATCAGGAACATCAAAACACACATGCACGCAGAGTAATAATATCGATATTAATATTTCATTTCCGAGGAATAAAAAAGAAAAAGGAATTCTATAGATTTTTCCGGACGGTAAGAATTTGATCTTGATCTTCAATCGGTCTTTCTTCAAACTCACGGTTGATGATGATGATCATTGAAATATCTCTTTTCTGTTATTATCCTTCACACACTTATCGTCTAGATCCAGAAAAGAGAAAGCAAGATCGAGAGTATCGATCTCGTGACATTTTGGATTATAATTCGGTTTCCCGCTTTTTCAAACTTTGACGATCTTAGCTGCCTTGACGACGGGATTCTCTCTAGCGATGGCTTCGCGACCCGCAGTTTTGTAATCGTAGCTACAGTCATGTCGGTCAGAGTACCTATGCTCCGAGCAAAAGAGCTCGCCGCACCGGCATCGGAATCCGGTCAAACCGACCTTTCTCCGACATCCAGAGCACCGGTTGACCCCTCTCTTCGCCATCGCATCTAACGAACAACTTTCTCCATCGGACTGGCTTGTCTCCGGAGGCAGCAGATCTTTGACCAGTGAGCGAAACGAACTAGATCTGGGCGACTTAGCTCCCGAGAATTTGAGTATCCCACTGGTGGAGACACATGCGTTGGTGGACGTCACCGCCGTTGTGGTGGAGATGGTGGTGGGTGGTGTGGTGGTTGTAGTAGTCGTGGAGGCGTTGGAGCTGCTGGTGGAGGTGGTAGCTGTGAAACACTTTTGACACATATTATTCAAGGCAGGATTTCCAGTCAGGCCGCAGTTGTTGACGCACAAGGTTAAGGTTTCAGGAACCTTAAACTCCGTCTCTTCTTTCTCCGTCTTTTGAGCCATCCTGTAGATAAGCCCCACGAACTCTTGGCGGAGAAAATGTTTTGTCTAGAGTTATAAGAAGAGAAAGCTTATGAAGTTAAAGAAAAGTTGCGGTGGCCGTGGTGGTGGTGGAGAAGAAGAAAAGGGATATAAGAGAGGTAAAGTCGGTAATGGCAGACAGCGATGGCAAATGGGTTCTGGCACAAGAGACGTGTATGTATTGTATGAAACAAAAACAAAAGATTTCTTTTACTGTTTCTCGTAATTGCCCTTTACGTTCCTTCTTTATTACTTTTGTTTCCTTTCCATATCGGTCCTGACGTGTTAATCGTCATTATCGAGACTAAAGTAGTATTTTGCTTTTTGTATAAAATATCGGTGGGACCGCCGTTTCCACCATTTTGATTCCTCAACTCAATTCTATTTTAAACAAATAAAAGCTCTTCCGTCCGTTGTGATATTGTCGAAAACCTGGATCTCGATGTTAGGGAGATGTCAAAATTAGCCCGATTTTTGACCCGGTTAGTCGGATTACAGGTAAGTTATGGGTCGATAACGGGTTAACCACATCATTGCTTCTGAAATAATGTCGTTTTGAAAATTTTTTATTTTAAAAAATAAATAATAGGTAGGGCATGACCTTTGACTCGACCCGATTTATTAATATCCCTAACAATAGGTTGCACTGGTTAGAAAATTACAAATTTTGCCTTAATATTTTTAAATTTTTTTAATACAACATATTATAAGTTCAGAGATTCATTGGATTATTATTATTGTATAATTAAATAATTTAGATCTACTAAATTTTAATGTGATTTTAAAAATATTTTTTTAAATTAGTTAAATTTATAATACCTACTTTGATCCAGATTATCATATTTATAATTATTTTAATAACATTAGAAAGTAAATAATAATAGAGAATTTCTTAAATTTTTAATAACATATTAAATTGCAAATGACTAATGGTTTAAAAATCAGACTGGAAGTTAAACCGACGAGATAAGAAATTTAAGGTTTAAAAAGTTCAACTAATATTCAACCTTCATAAAACCCGCTGCAAATTGAATATAATTTAAAATTTTAAAATATGATTAAAAAAATTATCTTTATATGAAGAATTTAAAGTTTAATTAAAAAATATTGTTATATATAAATTAATTAATGTATTTTACTTTATAAAAAGTTTTAAATTTACAAAAGTTAATGAATGAATTAATAAACATATCGGTTTTTAACAATAAGAGTTATTAAAATAAATAAATTCGGTAATTGAATAAAAAATTTGGATGATTTAAGATTTTTACGGTTAAATTAGTCAAATTTTATTAATTTTTTAATTTTTGCAAATCACACTTTCATCTTATATTTGTTGGCATGAAAATTTGGTTTTCTATGACGTGTGATATTTTCTTGGAACTTGCATAGAAATTGAGGAATTGGAAGATTAAGCTAATTGTTAAGAGACCCAAGCGACCAGGCAAAAGGTTCAATGCAAGAGGACACAGGCGTCGTGTTCTACTTCTATGTGAGTGAAATGAAATTATAAACTAATTAATAACAAAAAGCCAAGGGCCGGTATGAAAGTTGAAGAACGTGAAGATGCCCCCCACTTGCAGCAGGTAGCGGCGGTGACAAGGAAGCTACGAGTATGACTACGTGAGCCGCCCAAACTGACCCATTTGGCTTTCACTTTCACCGTCGTCCTCGCAAGTCTCTCTAATCTCTAATCTCTCTAATCTCTTTAATATTTACAATAATAACAACAACACTAAGTGTCAGATTGGTTAAACTTTTGAAAAGTAAATAAGCACTTTTTATCGTAAAAGTTATTTTTAAGAAAATTAAGTATTTAATTGTAAAATACAACTTTTTAAGAAGCTCAAATTTGAAGCTTCTAAAAAAAAGTACTTTTTCAATTAAATTTTTTAAGTCAATTAATGAGCCTATTTTTAGTTCTTTTTATCCTTATGTTTTATACATAATTCCTACAATACTCACAAACACATTTTTACGTTTATTTTGAGATTTATATAATATTATTCGACTTTTTTATATATTTTAATATTTATTTTTATATTAATTTTACTTATGCTATAATTCATAAAAAAGATTTGGTTAGATATATTTTTTTTATGTTTCATATGATTTAAAATTATATAATAGCTAATATATTGTGCTTTGTATATTGTTTAATATATTTTAAATAATATTTATATTCATAAATAATTTTTATTACAAAATAAAATATAGTTAAACTAAAAAATACTTTTTATTTTTATGTTAACAAACAGTTTATTGTATAAAGCTTTTTCTAAAGCTTTTTTTAAATAATAGTCAAATAAGCAACTAGCTTTATAGAAAAGCTCTTCTAAAAAAATCTCTATTATTAAAAGCTCTATTGACAAAAGCTGATCTAAACAGGCACTAAGGCTACATTTAAATTTTCGATATAGTGAAGATAAGTATTTATCAATCGCAGTTTTCAAACACAATAACATGTTTGAATTTGTGAGCAAATAATCGAAAATTAGAGAAAAGTGTAGTGCCATTGCAAAAATTGATAAGTAAAAAAAAAGTTGTGATAGAAAAGTACTTCTGCGGTAGAAATTTTACTTTTTATTAATAACCTTCTGATAATTATTATTTTCTATTATATCCTGAACTAATAAAAAGCAAATCCAACGTCAATTAAATTTATTTTATTTATAATTTTAAATTTATATGACTAATAATATATTTAAATTATTTATACAACAATTAATAGTTTATTAAATCAACGAAATTTTTAGTTATTTTATCTCTTTTTAGCAATCACAATTATATTTGTCAAACACCTATTTTCACTTTTCAGCAGTTATCAAAACAAAACTTTCAAACATATAAATAGTTATTAAGAATAAATACTTATCATTTCAGCAGGTTAATTACTGTCATCCCTCTCCCAAACTAAGTCCAAGTAAAAATCCCGCTTAGATACAGTCTGAAAAAATCCAGTAATACACAACCTTACCTCTAACTAGTAGAGAGATCGTTTCTAAATAACTCATATGAATTAAGTGAAAATAAAAATAAAAATAGAAAAAGAAAATAAAAGTTAAATAACACATTAATATTTAATAAGTCTAAAATACCTACTTATAATACAAATTAATGATTCATATATTAATAATCTAACTTAGTATTTAAAATATTATTAGTATCTTTTTAAAAAGTATAATATAATAATATAGACTAATTTAAACATTTTAAAAAAGGTTTAGAGGACAATTTGTAAAGGAGCTAACACTATATGCTATCTTAACATTTCACATCATAATGTGGAGGCACTGTGAACGCTACAAAATCTTTGGACGGTGGCGGATGGGTCCACTCCACCACTTGACATGGTCTGCCCTACTGCAGTCTTTTGTAACTTTTGTTTGAGCGCTTCTGATTCTTTCTCCCTAAATACAGCTGCCTACATGTGATCATATATACCACCACTAGCCAATGGATTGATCCTGCCAACCAGACTTAATATACATTTCTCATTCTATGCATGAACAATCCAACTTTTGTTCCTCTAGTTTGGCTAGTACTGTTACCTTTAAATCTCCAATATACCACCTACCATATAATTCACAATAAGACTTCAAAGGTAAGGCCCAAAAGGCATAACTCGAGAGTGTTAGGTGAGCCTATATGCAAAAGGGTTAGTGACAAACCATGTAAGAAGTAACTAACACGGCAATGAAAGCTTCGCATTCATGACTTGGGTTCCAAAGATACATAACTCTAGAAGTAGGAATGATGTCTAACCTCAATATGATTTCTGGTAATGGTACATTGGGACATCTGATTTTAGAACATATAAAATGACTGAATAGCTGAGGAAGCTTCAGATTTTATCAAGCTTGTCTGCTTTCACAACTGGGTTTGCCTTGGCAATAGCATCTTGACCACTGGTTCTATAATCGTAGGTACAACCATGTTTTTCTGAGTATCGATGCATTGCACAGAAAAGGTTCCCACAACGGCAACTAAAGCCGGTCAGTCCAAGCCGTTTCTTACAAAAGTTGCACCTATTTGTACCCTCTTTTGGAGCCGCAGAAGATATCTTCACTGAGCTGGCCAAATGCTCTGCAGAATTTGCTTGAGCATCTGAGGTAAACCCAGCAACTAGGTTATCTAATGTCTTACTGGAGCTATCGCTGATCATAGGCTCGGCCGGTACTGATTTAACTTTCACTTCTTTTTGCTTTAGTACAAAGTCTCTATGGCACTTGGAGCACAAATTCATGGTTGCTGCATTTCCAAAGAACCCACAGCCATTAGCACAAAGCTTGGGAACCCCAGGGGAGGCTTGGTATCCTGTCTTTTGGTTCTCCATTTCCCTAAAATTAACATAAATTTCATCAACTTCCAATCTGGGATGAAGAATAAGAAGAAAAACGAGGGAGAAGCAACAAAACAATCATTAACTAAATATTGATCACAAGAAGGAAACACATGATTGCTGACATGCTTAAATTGGAAGAGAATAATTGAATTGGACCTCAAAACAGAACCCAAATCCACAGATTAACATAATTCTTTAAGCAAGGAATCTACTAAATGTTCTTTACAAGACCATAGTTTGTTATTTCAACCACAAAACCCAACTACAAACATTCAATTGCTTCTTCACCACTTAACCAGTAATGAGAACAAGGTCTACCTTCCAGCAAACAAGCAATAATACTTTGAACAGAAAAACTTATTCTACCAACTGAAACTCTTCAAGAAAACAACACAGAATTTCGATATCAACTACATCATTCAACTTGGGAAGTATTGAACATTTGTCTTCAGCGTCATTAACTTTCTTAACTACCTATCGAGGTGTTACGCCTAAGGTTTATGTGGTTGCATGTTAAAGGTTGCTTGCACTCATGGGACACGACGTCCGACAGGTAGAAACAAATGTCCAACCAACCGGCTACAAGTACACTGAAGAAACTAAAATTGCCCGACAATTCCCATTGACTCAGGATGAACATAAGAAGAAAAACATCTCAGTTTAGTTGAACAATAAAAGTGAAAGCTAAACGAAAACCAACATTGGCATACTAAAATCAACTAAATACACCAACCCAGATTTACGAAATCAAACCCATGAAAAATTAACCAGTATTTACTTAATTCAATTACAAGACACAACAAATTACAAATTTTTTATCAGAAGAGCACGTAACCGACCTGGCAGGAGAAATTCTTGATTGCTTGGAGCGAAGATGACTGGCTAACACTCTGATACGTTGGCCCACTCAAAATTTGAGACGACGTATCGGCATTAATCACCCAAACCCAGCGATTATTACTACTGAATCCCCCTGACCAAAAAAAAAAAAGGAAAATCCGATCATTAAAAGAAGAAATAAACACCAAGTTCTCTACTTCTAGGAAAACAGAGAGAGAACGGAACAGAGACGAGTACAGAGAACAGGGACTCGTAGTGGACAGTTTGGAGATTAGCGTAAGAAGAATAAGAATGACGCTGAGAGTGAACGTGGCGGGTTAGTGTTGGGACGAAGGAGAAAGGAAAGTGGGTCCCAATCTGGGGTCATTGATTGAGAAGGAATGGTATATGATTAGATACGTGATGCGTTTAATCAGAAGTCGCTCAAAGGTGGGAGAGTGAGTCAGTGTGAAACGTGGCAAGTGGATATCCAAACTTACCTGCTTGCTTCCGTTGCGTGGCCAACTCAACCCACTCGTCTTAGATACTTTTTGTATTATATTGTAATTACACACGAAAATTAATTAAATTGATTAAAAAATTAAATTTAAAACTCAAAACACTAACAAAATTAGATATAAAATTAATTTTTATATTATGATTAATGAGTATATTTGAGAGACTTCAAGGGTTAAAGATGTCAAAAACCTGAAGATTACGTAAAGAGACTGGAGTGGAGAGTAAGGGACGAGAAAGATCCAGGCTTTAAACGTGAACTCCTTCTTAGCTTGGTTTCAACGATGGCTTGTGACCGTTTCTCTTGTGTCTTTTTTGTCTAATGTCTTAGTTTTTAAAAATGGGTTTTAATATTCTTTTTCTATTTTTGTAGCTGTTTGGAATATGAACCCGGCCCAAGGTCTCCAGCTTTGACCCAAGTCCAATTAGGTAAGAGGTATCCTGATCTGAGCCCAACTTAGCTCAAATATGCCTTATAAAATTTAAAAAAAGCTAAAACACCGTCGTTTTATATTATTGCCGTCATCGTTACATCTAATTAAATCTTGTACCAATTCGAGGTTTTGAGAAGTTTGATAGTACGCAATATTACTCTTACAAAGTAAAGAATTTTTTTAGTAGACCCTTAGACAAATGTGACACAAAGAGTTAAAAAAACTTTAAGTATGTGATGCAAGTTTATAAGACAAAATAATAATAATAATAATAATAATAATAATAATAATAATAATAATAATAAGAAAAATTCGACCAACTGATCAAGCAGATGCCCAATTAGTCAACCAGATGTACATGATAGGGGAATCATGTTTAAATCAAACCAAACAAACAGGCAGAAGAAAGAGACATACAAGAACTAACAAATTAAAAGTAATAGACAGTATATGTGTAACAAAAAAGTTGAGATAACTAGACAATAATAGAGATACCATGACCAAAATCTTTCTACATACAAAATATAGATATGGGTTGAATTTAAAATTTTAATATTCTTTTTTATTTTTGTTATTGTTTTGAAACTGGAACTTGGCCTAGATCTTCGGCTTGGACCCAAGCCCAGTTGGGTCAAAAGTTGCCTGGTCTGAGCCCAACTCGACCTAGACATATCTTGTAAATTTTAAAAAAATTAAAACGACGTTGTTTTATGTATAACAGTATATAACTCATTAAATAATTTATTATTTGATTTAATATAGGCATTGTAAATTGAAGGTGAAAATAAGTTTGTTAGGAGTCATAAAATCCAATGTGTTACTTGAATTTAAAATTTAACTGATTAAAATTTTATTATAAATAATTATTTTAACAACTATCAATATTTAGCATATATAATAATTTATTTAGGGCCGTTTTCTTTTTTTATATTTATATTTTTAATTTAGTTTGAAATTTTATTAATCTAAATTTTTAGTTTTAGTTTTTAATTTTAGCTTATGCTAATTTTTAAAATTTTATGAAAACTACATAAAATGGTAGTTATTTTTTGTTTATATTATTTTCATATTTAAAATTAATTAAATAAACATTATTTAATTATCTAGTTGATTAATTATTAATAAGGATTTTAAATAATTTAATTTAATGTTATATTTAATTAAGTTAAATTATAAATATTTTAATTGAATTATAATTTTAAATTAAATTTTAATTTGATAATTAACATATATTTAAAATAAATATTAATATACAAAAATTTGAACTTTAAAATATTTATTTTAATAAAATAAAATAATTTAATTTAATTATAAAATAATATTATATAAAAGATTAAATAATTTTAGTTAACTAAAAATAATTTATTTTTGAGTTTTTATAATATGCATTTAAACATTAATTTTAAATTTTTTTGTTTATTCATAAATTAAAAATTACAATAAAAATTAAAAACAGAGTGTATATAATAATAATAATAATAATAATAATAATAATAATAATAATAATAATAAGAGAAGAGTAGACATAAGTTTATACTGTCGCGGTTCCGCCATAAATCCCCAAAATCCATCTTCCCCTCACTACAGCACTAAATTCCTGTTCGCCACCTCTTCCGTTACTATCCCCAGAAAACTCAAATCATTGTCGCCAAGCTTCCCTTCTCCCTAGGGTTTTTCTTCTTCTTCTTCTTCTTCTTCATCTTTCTGCAGGCATTTAACGGGATAGGGTTTTCATTGATTGATTGAGGACGAAGAAGGAGAAAGAGATGGGGAGCGTGGATCGAGTGGAGGAGAGAACATTTAAGATGAATTTCAGCGAAGAGGGAGTTGTCATGTTGAGAGATAGAGTGATGGATAAGCTCAAGGAGTTCATGGGCGATTACACTGATGATACTCTTGTGGTGGGTATATTTATTTATTTATTTATGCATATATATTACTCTAATTGCCTACCCTGTTGCTTGGAATTTGAAGTCTGTTTAAGTCATGGAATGGAAGTGGATAAACATATTCTCAAGAATTAAGCGAGCTTCAGTTGTTGTATTGGGGAGAGTTATTCAATACGATTCCTTTTTCGTTAAATTGTCTGAGCTTTGTTCTGGAATGCATTATACGCTTTTTTAAAAAATCAAATTTCGTTCTATGCAATTTCTCCTGGCAGGCATTGAGTTGTAATCTTGTAGTGATGTATTTTAGCATCTCAAGCATATCTATTCCAATTCTCCAATTTTAAAATGTATGTAAACCTTGAGGAATGATATTACTTTTGACGATTGTTTTAATGATGTTTCGAGTTTGTTTAGGAATGTGATGATAACATCGGTTCTTTTAAGATTATGTAGAGTTTACATTTATGGTTTGCTGATCTACCCGAATACTTTCTGTCTCATTTCTTGAGATTATGTAGTTCTTCTTTTATGGAGATTTGGCAACTAAATTTTCTCAACTTCTGATTTGAATTGCAAGGAATATGTGATCGTGCTGCTCAGGAATGGCAGGCGTAAAGACGAAGCAAGGAATGAATTGAATGTTTTCCTGGGAGACGATAGTGATTCTTTCGTGTCTTGGTAATTTTCTTGTGTGATTGTTGTTGAAAGACCTATGCTTTAGGGATCAATGGTCACATTTATATTTTTAATATTGTACGCAAAGATCTTATGTGTTATTTTTCATATGAACAGGCTGTGGGATCATCTTGCTTCTAATTTGGAACTATATGTTTGCCCACCGGAGTCTAATAATAAAGATGAAATGGGTAAAGCAAAACCCAAAATGGAAGACCAGGCTGGGAAAAATGAATCTAAAAGTATGGATTTGAAACTGGAAAAAGGTAATCCAGATACTTTATCTAGAAGACGACACCAAAGAGAATGGAAAGGATTGTTGAGGGATGATGTGGAGCAGTGTCCTCTTCAGAATTATGATGTTGACAGTAGTCATGTGGAAGAAAGTGCTCATCACAAATTTAATGTCACTGGAAGGTCTACATCTCATCCACATTCAGAAAAGAGGAAAAGGAGGCGGCATGATGAACGTCAACACATTAAGGTTTCTTCTCTTAACATTTTTAGTCAACCATCTTATCTCCTGTTAACCACTCTGGATTGATGTCCAACTTTTGTCCAACTTGAATTGTGAAATATACTGTGGCACAGCTATTAATTCTTTCTGCTTCCATTTGACAGTTGTATTTTGAGGCTGTAGTTATCTTAATAATGTATCTATTCTAAATACTTCACTTGGTAATTGTTATCCAAATATTTATGCAGAGGGAGGAGGTATCTCAAGCAACTGTCAATGCTCCTCGACGACTACTTCAGTTTGCAGTAAGAGATGCTGTTGGTACTGTGAGGTCATCTGTTTTAGCAAAACAGTCTTCAGCAAAGCGTCTTCGATCTGTGGTGTCTACTTCTGCTGTTGACTCGTCGTTGGTTGATCGTCCAAGGAGAATTCGGTCTATTGCAAGAGTTCCTAATGCATTGGCCACTGTTGTTAAAGCAGTGCAAGAGGCTGCCGAAGATGTTATGAAAGTTAAACCAGCAGGAAGTGTGTTTGACCGACTTGGCCACACTGCAGATGTTTCAGATAACACTGAACAAGTTGATGGATTTGGAGATCCGTATACTGACGATGAAGATTATGAGGAATTGGATGAGATTCAGGAGGATACCTATTTGGATTACCCTCAGAGAGGTGATCATGTGAGGAATGTGCGTAAAACGAATATCAGAGCAGGTGGAACTGGTTTATCGTCTGATTCATTATCATATGATGAAGGTTATGATGATTTGAACATTATAGGCCATAGGCCTACAAATGTTACAGAAACTGATGCATATGAAATGGATCATAGCCTGTCAACGATGCAGTATGGTGAGAATGAGAATCTTGCTGATGGTATGCAAGTAGCTCAAAGCAACAATCAGGATCAACTCGGTTCAACTGCAAACTCCTCTAGGAAAATTGTGAACATTTCCGGGAATATAAACATTTGGAAACAGCCTCATTATACAGAATCAAGGCAGGTTGCAGATTTGGATACTCGTAATTCTTTCCTTGGTGCTCGAAATCTGAAGGAAAATAGTGAACCTGTAATGGTTGATAATGGAAATGTAAGATAGTATCATGTTTTTATAGTTTCATTCCCTCTTGCTACTTGCTTATGCCCTATCCTTCATATTGGTAGCTAAATTTTGATGTTATGACATCAATGATTAACAGGTGAAACTTGCCACTGAAATTGACAAAGAATCTCAAAAGATCCTACCATCTGTGCCTGGTGTGTACTGCTTTCCTCTGTGTTTCCTTATCTTTTTTTTTGGCTTTAAATGCTATTATAAGAAGAGAAGTTTTTCCTGACTATTGTCTGTATGGGTATTTTCAAAACCTGTAGTGCATTCTTTAGTTCCAGCCTTTAGATGGGATGATATCATATTTTCCTATGTGAATCTCTTCCCTGTTTCTATATTTTTTTGTGTAACTTAAAGAAATTAATTAATTTTAGGTATGATATTTGCAGGTCCTTATACTGCTAGTCGGCCTTTGGAGGATGCAGTTTCTCGTACTATTTTTGTTAGCAATGTAATGACCTTCATTGTCCATTGATGAACCAATCATCTTAAAATGATGATACCTGTTTTTGATGATTTCATTGTGATTTATGCAGGTTCATTTTGCTGCTACTAAGGACAGTATCTCCAGGCATTTCAATAAATTTGGGGAAGTGCTAAAGGTGGTTATAGTTACTGATGCAGCAACAGGACAACCAAAAGGGTGAAGCATCTCATATGCTACTCTGCTGTTTTTATTTGCTATTGTTTAACCTTTATTGCCTCTCTGGACTAAGTGGTAACGTGATACAGGTCAGCTTATGTAGAGTTCATGCGCAAAGAGGCAGCTGATAATGCATTATCTCTCGATGGCACCTCCTTTATGTCAAGAATTCTGAAGGTTTGTTTAGCTACTAAATAATTTAATATTCTAGAGCTGATTGCCTTTTGCTTTTTGTCTTTATAGTCACGCATGAGTCTTTAGTTTATCTTTTAAGCTTTTAGTATTGGCTTATGCTAGACATAGATGATCTTCTGGTATTTGATACCTGAATAGTTAGATTGTCATCCGCATCAAGGGTTTTGAACATCATTTTCTTTGTGTAGGTCGTAAAGAGAAGCTCAACAAATCAAGAACCTGCCTCCCTCGTGACATGGCCTCGTGCTATACGTGGCTCTCCATTTGCAATGGCTAGATTCTCTAGAGTTCCGTTTCCGAGGGGAATGTCCGGTCAGTTTTGGCCTCGCCTTGCTGTGAAACCTGGAGCTCGAAGTATGCAGTGGAAACGAGATGCACAACCCACCACTGCTGATAACAGTACGTCAAATGCTGTGAACAATATTTTTTCTCCTACCGCTCGCAGTCTGACCTATGTCCGGTCAGAGCTTAAGCCGGCGGGTCCCACTTAGTCCAAAAAAAACACCTTATTTTGCTTTAAACATCCAATCTATCTTGGCCCTGAAACGCCAGAATCTTGATTTCCCCAATTGCTTCAAACATCCAATCT
>JANIIA010000010.1:47710358-47721108 GCA_027478495.1 Erythroxylum alaternifolium | reverse complement strand
GTTGGCTGATCACCAATGGTGCAGGTCTTGCATCATACCCGATTGACACAGTCCGCAGAAGAATGATGATGACCTCAGGTGAAGCAGTGAAGTACAAGAGCTCACTTGATGCATTCTCTCAGATCTTGAAGAACGAGGGTGCTAAGTCTCTATTCAAGGGTGCTGGAGCCAACATACTCCGTGCTGTTGCTGGTGCTGGTGTGCTTGCTGGTTATGACAAGTTGCAGCTGATCGTGTTCGGCAAGAAGTACGGCTCCGGTGGCGCATAAATCCATCCCAACTTTACTTCCTTTTAGCGTTTCAGATATTGATGAAAACTTAGCAAGCTGAGAATTTTGTCCTGGCAGATTTTTATTTCAAATAATTCGATTCTTTTGGGAAAGTTTCCCCTTGAACTTGTTATTTTGCGTCCATGGAATATTTTTATATTCCGGAAACTAGAAAACCTTTTGAGGTAACTTAAGTTATCAGTGTTTACTTAATTAGTTATCCTTCCTAATTACTCTTGCTGGAATATTGAGTTCTGGTTTCCTAGAATTTCTGACCACAAACGACAAGAGCTGAGTTTGTGCACTGCTAAACGTGCAACGCAAAGACTGATTATTGGCTAAGTTTCTATGTTCGCAAGGACAAGGAGACAACAGTTGCTTGTGTCTGTCCTTTTCTTCATCTCCTGTATTTATATAAACAGCCTTGTCTCCTCCCCCTGCTGCTGGAGTTATGGTTTTGCTGCGTTTCTTTGATTTTGGTACGGCAAAAATAGCCTTTGCAGTTCTAACAACCTTCACTCCCATACTAATAATATACAATACAAATCCCAACGTTAAGATGTCTTTAAGTTCCACATGATGTTTGTTGTGTTTAATCACTAAAATAAACACAATAATAACTACTTATTATTCTTCCTTTTTCTAATTATTTTAGGTTCTAGGCCTTGCGATGAGTCGGGTCTTTTTCTACCCGTATCGAATAAAATATGTTAAGCCACATCTTCTTTATGTAAAACTTGGTTTATTTAGTTCGGAAAAATCATACGCTTTTTTAGGCCTTGCGATTTTCATATGCAACTAAATTAGATAATTAGGTATAATCTCTTCAAGAAAATTGAGATTGTTAATGTACATACAAATTAAAGTAATTATGGGTTGTACTTACGCAACCTAAACTCGAAGTCAGAAATGTTAACGGGGGCCATGGTAGCCTGGCCTACAATTAAATGGACTGCGGGCTGGCTCAGACTAACTTGACCCGTAATTTTTTTGAAAAAAACTTTCAAAATGATGCTGTTTTGGAAGCAACGATCGGGTCACAGGTTGAGCTTGACCTTTTTTGACATCTTTACTCGAAATTGATAGTACCCTAATCTAATAATTTTTAATATCAATTTAAAATCTTAAATTTTTATTTTTTTCAATTTATAGGTCGATTAAAAAATTAATTTCAATCTAAAATTAAGATGAAATCAAATTTTATCTATTATCCACTTATATACGCAATGAGTGAATTAAACTCAAGTATTAATAAATCAATTCCATTTTTATTCAAAGTCTTCATTTTTTTAATTTTCACAAATTTTTAAGCAAAATTAAAAGTCAAGCTCGATCAAGCATAAAACACTCTACTCGAGTTTACGTTCGATCAAACTTTAATATCAGAATTTCAGTTTGACTGGATTTTTTATTTTAAATTAAAAGATAACTTCAAAATGATATCTTTTTTATATCTTTTTGAAATTAAACTTAATCTAAAGCTTGAACGTTTTTTAAAATCTAAACCCTATTAAATAAAGTTAAACTTATTAATTTTAAGCTCGGTCGAGTCAAACCGGGCCAAACCTAACCTTAAAAATTTAAACCCGATTAAATAAAATCACCCTTATTAATTTTAAGCTCGGCCAAGTCAAGCCGGGCCGGACCTAACCTTAACTGCCATCTCTGACTACGGTGCGATGCTGGTGGTTGTCTTCTCTCGTCTCTAATTAGGCTTTGGATTGGGCAGTGTGAATGCGTCAACAAAAAGAGCGCCAGAGACAACGAGAGAGAACAAAAGTAAGTAAGCAAGAGAGTGAAATAACACACACAAAAAAGCATATATGTATATATTTGCTTCCTCTTTCGTTTCGCATCTCTCTGCTATCTCCTTCCTCTCAAGGTCTCCTTCTCCTTCTCCTTCTTCTTCTTCTTCTTCGTCTTCTTCTTATCTCTACTTGTTTTTGTTCACTGTTTCTTGTAATTTCTTTCTTGTTTTGTTTTTTCTTCTGTGACTATGCTAATTGTCGACTAATCTCATGTCCAGTCTCGTCGCCTATCAGTTCTGAACCCAAATGAGGAGAACGTTTGCTGAATGAGGTATGGATTTGATTGTGGAAAACAAGGAGAGAATAGAGCGGCATTGGTATTCTGTTCTCTCTGTTTGGTAGCCTAGAAAATTTAAGGAAGATGAAGGAATCGAAGGAGGAAAATGAAGGGAATTGTTTTGTTTTTCTTTTCTACTGCAAATGTGAAAGGATTTAGCTTTCGAGGATGAAAGCTCTTGGTTTTGGCTCTTGATGGTTTAGCCAGTTCATCGTATTTCAGACGCTTTTCTGTGTCTCTTTCTTTTTTTTCTTACTTGGTTTGTAGGCAATTACATCTTTTAGCTTTGAATGCGAAGTCAATATTTCTCTGACTTTTCTCCGCTAATTAGGAAACCATTTAAGACTTCTGAATATACTTAAGAATCTTACTTTCCCTGGAATTAGAGCTAGATATGTTCTGTTGTTAACAACTCAATTAAATGTGTGTTTTTGCAGGAATACTGAGTTCTGGTTTCAACTTTTTATCCTGCTGATGTTAAATGAATGTTGATTCTGCAGGTGGATTTTGTTTGAACTGTAATTAATTGGGGTTCGAAATGAATGGCAACAGACAAATGGAAGCACATTACATAAACACCGGCTTTCCTTATCCTGCAACTGAAAGCTTCGTGGACTTCTTCGAGGGACTAACACATGTTCCTGGACATTACGCCCATACTGGACCTTTGCACGATCAGGTGCAACTTCTCACCTAAATTATACTCGGAAACAGAGACGAAATGGAATATTAAGTCAGGAAAGGGTAACAGCTCTAACCAGGTTTGATGCAAAAGAAATTATAGTTTATGGAAGAAATAAAAGAGGAAAAATTATTCAACCACAAGTTTTAATTTGGTGGGATGAAGGATGGGAATTAAGTTGACAACAAAGATAACAAGGGGTTTGAAATTTAGATTATGTTAGGATTCTTTAGTAGATAAGAAATAGTAGTAAGATAACCATGTTATGCTAGGATTCTTTATTAGATAAGAAATAATAGTAAGATAATTATGTTATTATAGCTTTAGATATGTTATCCTATTTGTTTCGAATGTAAAATTATAGAAGTTTTATTAGAATAGGATTTAAATTTGTTAGGATTTAACATATGGTTATTCATATGTTAGATGGAAATAAAATTTAAGCGAAGTGATTGGACTTCTGCCGCACATTAATGGTCCACTGTTTTCGTTTATAACTGCAAATACCCGTGTGAATCTAAAGAATGCTTTCATGGAGTTAAAATAGTTTGTCAGTAGTCTTCAGCTTTTGTTTTATTCCGTTGTCTTGCCACATTTTGATGTCCTTCTCCTGTTTGTTCTGATGCTGTTCTTCAGCAGCTTCTTCAGGAGAATGCATACTGGTCGCTCAACATGAATACATACAAGTTTGGATTTTCTGGTCCAGGAACCACAGCTTATTACGATACTCATTATGGAAATAATAATATGCCTAGAATGGACACTGCTGGAAGAGCTTGGGAATATCCTTCGCCTTCTGTGGTGAATATTGAGGAGCCCACAATAACAGATACAAATTCTGAAGGAGATACGGGTGTGCATTATGTACCATTCTTTTCACACTGAGTAGTTTTAAAACCTATTTATATGGAATATGGATTGCATGGAAGGCCTTTAGCCCTTTAATTATTTGAAACAGGAATAAAGTGGTTTCCTCTTCTTGAATCTTTGGTAGCATCTAATTTGGTGGTTATTTACTTTTGACTGATTCTTGAGATCTTATTTTTCTTATGCAGGCATTTCAAGTCATCCAAGTAGCAATAGTCTTCAGGTGCGATGTTCTCTCACTTATATGGTCTCAATGCATACTTGTTTGACAAAATTTTTGTTAAACCATATTCGCTAGATTGGTGGTTGCTGGCATGACTATTCCCATTCAACACTGAATAACATATCTACTGAATTCTAACTTTTTACTACCTTGCTATTATATTGAAGTGTCATAATAGTATTCTTGATTGCAAGTAATATTTAAGAACCGTCTTGTCAATTTGTTACTTTTGACTTGCTGTTGTTCTTTTGCTGCTAATCTTACGCTAGAGAGTTAGGATATGTTGTGTACTGATGTATTATATACTAATGCGATCTTCTGGTTTCTTTTTCTGTTTTTGTAGGATCAGGAGGTGTGGCAAGATGATATTGATCCAGACAATATGACTTACGAGGTTTGCTTTATGCTATTTCTAATGGTTTTGTTAAAGCTTACTGCATTCCCATTCATGCTAGAACTTGCATTGATCTGCTCATAGAAGAGTTAAGAATGCGTGCACAGTCTGACTCGGGTATCAGAATTAAGCTTGTTCATAGCAACCTAAGATTGTGGGGTTGCATCTTGCGTCCACACTTATTCGAACTGCTGACTTTCAATCACCTTTCTCTTAGAAGTCCTCGTAAATACTTTTTTGTTCTTTTTGGTAGGTAGTCCTCGTAGCTACTTGTTCTTTAATCAAGTTAATTGTGGTGTTACAGATGCCTTACTACCACGAATATGATTATCCTGGCTGAAATTTCATCTCCTCATGGAAGACTATAATTGTTGGCTCCTAAAGTTGTATTAATATTAGCTTACAGATTATGTTTAGTGTGTGAGTGATGTTGGAGGTTAATGCATACTCTTCTGTCCCCAGGAATTACTTGATTTAGGTGAGACAGTAGGTACTCAGAGTAGAGGCCTTTCACAGGAACTAATTAATTTGCTTCCAACCTCAAAATTCAAGTTCAGAAGCTTCTTCTCCCGAAAAAGATACGGTGAGAGGTAAACGGATCGCGTAATTTTTCTTTTCATCTGATCTTATTCGTTGCTATCTGTTATTCTCAACTTCAAATTTCTCAAGAGGATTTTTACATCCTGCTTTACCTCTTCAAATGATTTCTCTAATTCTAAGGACTTCTTTTGCTATCCCTTCCCTGTCCTTTATCTTTAGTTTCTCTTCTTTCATATTTGTCCAACAGATGTGTAGTCTGTCAGATGAGGTACAAAATAGGGGAATCACAAATGAAGCTACCATGCAAGCACATGTATCACTCTGCATGCATCACCAAGTGGCTTGGTATAAACAAGGTATGCCAAACTGTTGTATTAAAATCTTCAAGAACGGGCACTGAAACAACAACTTTTAGAAAATCTGTGTTGTTCTTGTCAGGTATGTCCCGTATGCAACAGCGAGGTATTTGGATGAGGAATCCAGACATTAGAAGATCAACAGGAACATATAGAACTTGTGGCTCTTTCCTTCTTCTTGATGGTTCAGTTACTTCTTTTTCTGTCCTGTACTCATAGGGGCTTACTTACCCTGAAAGTTTTTGTTTTGTTAGGACAACCTAGAGCAAGAGAACATGAACATTATCGTTACTTAGCTAGTCTGGACTGGACTTGCTTGTTATACACCTTTTCATTTTCTCCAACTTTGTCACTTCAACCAAACATTCCCTATCATAATTATTAAGATGAAATATTTCTTTCATTGCTCTTAATTTTTGTACTTAACCATATTTTGCATTTCTTTTGTGTGGAGAAGAAATAATTTTTTAAAAAATCGGATTTGCCATAAATTGGAGATTCCGCTCTTTCCTTTTTCCACAAGTACTATTTGGATTCTTTGCTTCACTATCTAAGCTAATTCAAGAGTCAATCAATAAACACTACATTAGTTGTGGAAGAATTCTTGTATCAAAATTGACCAATCCCTCTTTTCACGGCTGTCTATTTTCTTTCTACTTTCCTTGAATGCTAGACACAAAAATTTACAGCAATTTGGATAATAGAATTTGCAGGATTAACGATTAAATAAAATTAAAAATTTTGGACTAAGGATTATAAGATTAAAAAATTTGAAATATAATTAGAAGAGATTCTTAATAATTTGAAGATTAATTGAAAAAAAAGATTGCTAAATGAATATTGATTTATAGGAATTCATTAATTTACAAAAATTATTAAAATAAATCGAAAGCACGAAAATTTAATCTGCATAAATATTCATATATTAATTATATTAGCATAAAAATAATATTTTAACTTATTTTATATGAATTATAAAATTTTAACTATTAAATAAAAATTTTTATAAAATTTATCACTAAATTGAATTTGTTTAAAAATATTATATTTACCAAATCCTAACAAAATTAAGTTGTCATCAATTCTTCGAAATGCAACAGAAATATTTGAAATTGATTTTCAGTGCAAAATTTAAGGTTAAGCTCATCACCAGATGATAACCCACTTCACTTAAATCGGATGCACTATCGTCAATTGTGAACGATCGCCTTGGATCATAACCACTCACTTGATCCAACAAATTGGTTTAATCAATTAATTAACCAAATCCTATAAGAACATAAACAGATTGGCCTGGCCCCACCTTCTTCTTCTTCTCCTCCTTCTTCTTCTTCTTCCAATCCACTAACTGTTAGATAGACCATAAAGGTATTTTCTTAGTCAAAAGCAATCAATATAATCCATTTCCTGACTGGCTTTAATTGTTTTTTATTCTTCTGTGCTGCAGTTTTCAAATTTAGCTAATAAAACAAGAAGTCTTTTTGACGGTTGGAGTCAACAGTATTTGTCAAAGTCTCGGTCGGTTAAAGATCGTAAATCTTTGTTGGATGATAAGATTTTTTTGGGTTTTTCGAAAGTTTTTATCAAGATGAGAATCAAATCTAAGGTTCAGTATCTGAAGTGTAGGGTTTATTCTGGTTCAGAGATGCAAAAAATTGAAGAGAAGAGGACAACTTTAGAGTCCAAAGGGATCAAGTGATGAGACCAACAATGGATTCTGCTCTCATGGCTTATCAGGTTAGAGATATGAAACTTTTCCTCACCATAGTTCACAATTGCTGATCTTGATATGATAAACATAAAGGAACTGATGCAGTGAGCATCATAGTCCCACATTGCCTGAAAGCATTGGTCGAGATGATCTTATATATAGGCTGGGCAAACTTCACTAATAGATTAGTCTTTTGGTTTGGTGTGAGATTTATAACAACTTTGGACTCTCCACCTTTATAAGCTAGCTTTTGAGGTGTGACTCTCCTAAAGTTCTTATCAATGTCCTTCCAATGGCCGCATGTCCAGTGGTATTGGATGTTCAGTGGATGGCAACTTTAGGTCCAATCCAGACAGATTACAACAACCTCACCATGGTGATTCAAGACAAGGGACAATCAGCGATATTTCAAGGACTTGAATCACTTGACAACAGTACTTCAAATACTACAGGAACATCAACTGTAATATTGATAAGGACTTTTAGGAAACCCACACCTCAAAAGCTAGCTTATGAGGGTGGAGACTCTAAAGTTCTTATAAATCCCACACCAACTTTATATTTAATCAATGTGGGATCCAAGTCTCATACCTTACAATTGGATCAAACCGTAACATTGGTCCCCCCATAAGGACCAACGTCCTCTTTGGTCACGGCTGACACTTTCATGTCACCACTCCATGGGCCACCACTCCGAGATCCTAGTTAGTGACGACCACGTTGGTCACGGCTGACACTCCCAGGCCACCACTTCAAGGTCGGCTCTGATACCAATTGATAAGGACTTTTAGGAAACCCACACCCTAAAACCTAACTTATGAGGGTGGAGAGCCCAAAGTCCTTATAAATCCCACACTAACTTTGTATTTAATCAATATGGGATCCAAGTCTCATACCTTGCAATTGGATCAAACCGTAACATTGGTCCCCCATAAGGACCAACGTTCTCATTGGTCACGACCATGTTGGTCACGACTGACACTTTCACGTCACCACTCCACGGGCCACCACTTAGAGATTCTTGTTAGTCACAGCCACGTTAGTCACGGCTGGCACTCCCAGGCCACCACTCTGTGGGTATTGATAAGGACTTTTAGGAAACCCATACCCTAAAAGCTAGCTTATGAAGGTGGAGAGCCCGAAGTTCTTATAAATCTCACACCAACTTTTGTTTTTAATTAATGTGGGATCCAAGTCCCATACCTTACAATTGGATCAAACCGTAACATTGGTCCTCCTATAAAGACCAACGTCCTCATTGGTCACGACTATGTTGGTCACGGCTGACACTTTCAGGTCACCACTCCAAGATCCTTGTTAGTCATGGCTACGTTGGTCACACCACTCCAAGATCGGCTTTGATACCAATTGATAAGGACTTTTAGGAAACCTACATCCCAAAAGTTAGCTTATGAGGGCAGAGAACCCAAAGTCCTTATAAATCTCACACAAACTTTGTATCTAATCAACGTGGGATCCAAGTCCTATACATTACAATTAGATCAAACCGTAACATTGGTCCCCCATAACGACCAACATCTTCGTTGGTCACGGCCATGTTAGTCACGGTTAATACTTTCAGGTCACCACTTCATGGGCCACCACTCCGAGATCCTTGTCAGTCACGACTACGTTGGTCACGGCTAGCACTCCCAGACCACCACTCCGTGGCCTACCACTCTAAATCACTTAACAACAGTACTTCAAATACAACGACGATTGCATGTGATTTGTTTCTCTTTCTCAATTCTTTCTATTCTTTTTGACATAACGATATTCTCCCATTTTTGTTATCAAGAACTGACCTCTCAACAATATCTCTCTCTGGTGCTTGATCACAACTAGCAGAAGGAGAAAAAAGAAAATAGTTAAGGTTGCGACTAACTTTGCGATGACTTTGGGAGCCTTCATGCTCTGGAAAACCCTGGACAAGGTTCATGTTTGGATCGCCCTCCATCAAGACGAGAAGCAAGAGAGGTTGGAGAGAGAAGCAGAAATTCGGAAATCCTTCAAGTTGGCACGACTTTTTGATTACAAAGAGGAGGATTTAGCTTTAAAGGCGAGACTCTGGAATTTGTATGAAAGATGAAGGAGCCATCACAAGATTTCTCAGAGCCTGACCAAGAAACAACAACGTTTCAATGTGTTTAAAGGCAATTTAGAGTATATTGACAAAGTTAACAAGATGGACAAACCTTATAAGTTGGAACTAAACTGGTTTGCAGATATGACCAACCATGAGTTCATGCAACACTATGGAGGCGTAAAGGTTAGTCACCACAACCCTCGCCAGGAAACCCCTTCCATGCATGGGAGGACACAAAATCTTCCTACTTCAGTTGATTGGAGGAAGAAAGAAGTCGTCAATAATATTAAGAACCAAGGAAATTATGATAGCTGCTGGGCATTTTCAGCTGTTGCTGCAATAGAAGGTATCAATAAAATTAAAATGGGCCAGCTGGTCTACTTATTTGAGCAACAGTTGGTGGACTGAAGCACTATCAATCATGGCTGTAATGGAGGATTGATAGAAGAAGCACTCAAGCACATTGAGCAAACCGGTGGATTGACAACAGAGAGTAACTATCCTTATTTAGCCAAAGATGGTTTCTTTGACTCTGCAAAGATCAATGCTCCCACCATGACCACCAATGGATATGAAAAGGTTTCCTCGTATGATGAGAATGCACTCATGAAAGCTGTTGCAAACCAACCCATATCAATTGCAATAGATGCTAGTAGCAAGGCCTTTCAACTTTATCAAAAGGGAGTGTTTGCTGGAGATTGTGGCACAAAACTGAACCATGGGGCGACACTTGTAAGCTAAGGAACTAATTTGGATGGGACCAAATATTGGATTGTGAGGAATTCATGGGGAGTTGGATGGGGAGAGAAGGGCTACATAAGAATGAAACGTGGGGTTAGGGCAGTGGAGGGACTTTGTGGTATAACTTTGAATGCTTCTTACCACATCAAGAAAAGCTTGGACAATAAAACTAAATCTTCATCACTCAAGGGCGAGCTGTAGTAGAGCATCTTACACCATTGCATTTTTATCACTACCCACAATCGACGAGAAGACAACAAGTACACCCAAGTTAGTAGGAGCCAAAACCAAGGAAATTGTGATAGCTGCTGGGCATTTCCAGCTGTTGCTGCTGTAGAAGGTATCAATAAAATTAAAACGAGGCAGTAGGTCTCCTTATCTAAGCAACAGTTGGTGGACTACAGCACTGTCAATCATGGCTATAATGGAGGATTGATAGAAGAAGCATTCATATACATCACTTGTAGGCTATGGAACTGATTTGGATGGGACCAAATATTGGATTGTGAGGAATTCATGGGGAGTTGGATGAGGAGAGAAAGGCTACATAAGAATGAAATGTGGGGTTAGGGTAGCAGAGGGACTTTGTGGTATAACTTTGAATGCTTCTTACCCCATCAAGACAAGCTCGGATAATAAAACTAAATCTTCATCACATAAGGACGAGCTGTAGTGGAGCATCTTACACCATCAAATTTTTATCACTACTCACAATTGACGAGAAGACAACAAGTACATCCATGTTAGGAGGAGCCAAAACCAAGGAAATTGTGATAGTTGCTGGGCATTTTCAGCT
>JANIIA010000010.1:47681623-47691743 GCA_027478495.1 Erythroxylum alaternifolium | reverse complement strand
CAGAATTCTTGTGTTCAATAGTTGATTCCATGGATCCAAACGGCAACGTGCAGCCTCGTCAGAATCCGGCTGAACCACAATCCTTTTTAAATAACTAATTTTCTGACTTATCCTTTACAAAAGTGACTTTCTTTTTAAAGGATCTACGAGAGGAGAAGACTTTAAAACTATATACTAGCAATAAGTATATTAAGATAACAATGATGGGATGGCAGTGAAGCAGAAGTGCAGTCCATAATATCTTCCCATCAAAGCATAAGTTGATCCACTCTGCTTTTTACTACTATTACTATTTCATTAGTAATTGTATTGCTTACTTGCAATCATCACTTGATTAATGATCATATTCCATATATATTAATAATATTATTAATACAAATATTTAAAAAATCGGGCCAAAAGTAAACTGATAAAATAAGAGGCTTAAAGTTTAAAAGGTTCAACTAGTATTAAAACGTCGTAAAATTGACTAAGGATTGAATAAAATTAAAGAATTTGAAATATAATTCAAATAAATTATCCTTACCTATTGAAAAATTTGAAATTTAATTGATAAAAAAGATTGTTTGATAAAATTAATTAATTAATTTTAGTTTATAAGAATTTATTAATTTTAAAAAATTGATTGATTAATTAATAAATTGATCCGTTTTTAATAATAAAAATTATTCAAATAAATTGAATCGAAAAATTAAAAAATTAATTGAAAAATTAAGAAAATTATTATGTTTTACAAACAAATTTGAGGTTATAAACCTATCTGCCTACCCTTTTGCCTTTTCTTTCATTTGCTAAAGCGTGCTTATCTTGTCATCATTTCTAAGTTGTGAAAGAAGGGACAATTCGGTGTAAAGTTACGAAGACTACGAGGATATTGGGATCACAACTCCCGCAATTCTCGCTTTAAAACACAACAAACACCTTTCTTTTAAGCAATATTTGATCATTACCTTCATTTTATAAGGTTTTCTTCTTCATTATGATCGAAGAAATTATGGAAATTGGTAGTAGATCATATATATATATGAAGATCGAGTCATTGTCTCCTCATGAAAAGCTGGTACCGGCCCTTTTCTTTGTATCAGAATGTCTGTTTCAATGTCCACTCATCTTCAGAGATTGGACAGTGAGGACCATGAAACCTTGTTTCACTCCTACCCATTTCCTTACTACGTTCAAAGCCCCTCCACCGTGTCTCATGCAAACAGCGACAATATCAAGACCAACCATCTTGACTCCTCCACGTTCCTGTCATCTCCAACCAGATCAGACACCATACCTCTCAACAAGAACCCTGAGGTCTCAAGATTCACACTCTCTCGCTACTCGTCCTCTCATGGGTCGTCCAACAACTCTTTCGTAAATGACAAGAAGATGATTAGTGGGGACCAGAACCGTCTGGTGATTGTTGATGGTCACCGAGGAGTGCTTAGTGAGTTGGATGGAAAGGAAGAGGAACATGAGGATGATGATGATGAGTATTACTCTGGTAGGAAAGGCATTGGAGGTTGGTGGTGGAGGCATTGTTCGTTCAGTAGGAGTGATTCATGTGTTTGGGTTTGTCTGCAAGTAAGCTGGAGACTTATGGTGAGCTTGGGACTTGCTTTGCTCGTCTTTTACATCGCCACGAAACCACCACCACCCATGGTCTCCGTGAAGGTAAGTTCATTAATTGAGAGCTTGAAGCTATCTTATCTATGCAAGCTATCTAATCTTAGTTAAATTGAATCTTACTCAATGCAGATGGGTGGAGTAGGCCAATTTTGGTTAGCAGAAGGAGTGGATGGGCATGGAGTTGCTACAGAGATCCTGACATGCAATTCTTCAGTACATCTAGTGATTGAGAACAAGTCAAAGTACTTTGGTCTTCACATTAAACCTCCATTACTTGAAATGTCTTTCGGTCGCCTGCCTTTTGCAATGTCACGTGTAAGCATCATTTACCTCATCTAATCCCATATAGAGAGTTTCACACTCATCACAAGCCGCCCTTACCAGTATTTAAGATTTTGGTTCCTCTAGTAAACTTAACATAACGTATTGTTGGTTGTGTCCTTTCACAGGGTCATAAACTGCACGCTGAGAGCCGCAGCCGAACGTTGTTCAAATTATACGTGGGGACTAGGAACAAGCCCATGTACGGAGCAGGACGAAACATGCAAGACATGTTGGACTCAGGAACCGGACTGCCTTTGCTCATTCGCCTCAGCTTCAGCTCCAGTTTCAGAGTTGTCTGGAGTCTTATCAAACCCAAGTTTCATCACCAAGTCCACTGTCTCTTAATTATTCGCAAGTCGTACGACAGGAAACATAGGACTCAATCCTACAACAGCACCTGCACTGTTCTTTGATCCTCGGTATTTACGGGTCTTGTTATTATTATTCAATAAAATTAAAAGATAAAAAGAATTATGTAATTTAGAATTTTTTAAAATTTTTTGTTGTATTAATTTCTTCAAAAAATTCTATTCCATTAAACTTATGTTTCACTAATAGACTAATTAAATATTATTTATAGACTAATTAAATATTATTTACACGATGATATAATTTAACTTTTAAACTCGAATCGAATTAATTAAATTTGATTTAAATTAATAATTTATTATAATTATTTTAAATTATTAATTTCAATTAATTTAAAAAATAAATTAAATTATTATACCAATAATATTTGATTAATTTATGTATAATATTTATATTATTTATTTTTGTTTGTGCTTGTAATTATGTTTATGAGACGATTTTTCCTTGTTTTATGTGTAGCAATGATATTTTGGGTTTAGCTCGACCCAAGAGGTCAAGCTCAGGTTGACTGTTTCAAAAAAATGTTATCATTTTGTAAAAGGTAGTAAAAATTAAAAATTATGCTTAATTGAATGAGTCAGGCAATCTCTGGGACCCAACTCATTGCAATCTCTATTCAAGTGATTTAAAAGATTATAGTATCCTACAAGACAAATAGATTTCATATTCCTTAGTAACTAAGGTTTAAAATAGTTTGACTAAACAATTACTTCCACTAATACTACACTATGTTAATTAAATAAATATATTCTCATCAAAAGTTAGCGCACTAAATGAAATGATTATGTTGTAATGTCTTTTGCATGTTACTTCATACATTATACTTAGCATTGCATTATGTCAGCTAGCAATTTAATTACGTGTTCACATATGTTAAAATATTAAGTATGAGTAGGAATCTTACGTTAAAAAGAGATAGAATTAGTGAATGATATATAAATAAAATGGATCTATAAATTTAATCTCTTAAGATTTTGGGTTAAAGTGTGGTGTTAAAGTCCATGAAATTGCTCCCTCACTAGGCTTATTATGTAGATCTCTCGTAAAAGTGGTCTTCTCAGATCTAACAAGTGGTATCAGAGCTGATGGTTCGACAAAAGACAATTATAGAGATGGTAGTTCGATCCAGTGGTTTCTTCCCCACGAAGAAGAGCAAGGAGACTCTTGGTGGACCCAGACCAATAGAGTAGAAGGGCTCTTCGTGACGCTATATACTCAAGCTGCTAAGCAAAAAGGCTTTCACTCAAGGAGAGCCCAAGCCCAATGTGAAAGTTCACACTTGAAGGGGAGATTGTTGTAGTATAAGTGTGAGTAGGAATTTCACATTAGAAAGAGATAGAATTAGTGAAAAATATATAAGTGGAATAGACCTATAAATCTAATGCCTTAAGTTTTTGGGTTAAAGTTGGTGTCAAAGCTTATGAATATGTTTCCTCACTAGCCTTATGATGTAGATCTCTTATAAAAGTGGTCTTCTCAGATCCAACAACTTCCTTAATGAAATTTATAATTATTATTATTTTAGACATGTATTTAATAAATTAAAAATACATATAATAACTCATAAATTACGTATTTAAATAATTTATTTGACGAATTGATGATTTAAAATTAAATAATAAATTTGATTTAAGTATAAATAGAAATATTAACATATATTTATTTTTAATTAATCATTTTCTTAAAATTAAAACCTCTTAAATTAAAATTATCTTAAATAAATTTAAACTTTAAGCAGTTTGAGATATATATACACTCCTCGTAGCTACATATAATAATAATTATTTTTTTACCATATATTTAGTAAACTATAAAATATATGTAATAGTTAAAAAAACTATATATTTTAAACAAACTATTCAACGAGCCAATGAGATAAATTTGATTAAAGTATATTTATAAATTTTAATATATTTTTGTTTTGATGGATCATTTTCTTTAAAGTTAGAATCCCTTTTAATATAACTTAAATTTCTCAAATTTGCTTGAATTTAGGAGTGACAGTTAAGCTTGGGTCCTGTCCGGCCTGACTTGATTTAGTCCAAAATTAACGGGTTCGCCTAGTTTAACAAAGTTTTAGACTAGTTTCGATTCTTTTTAATTTTCAAACACCTTGGATTTGACATGATCTAAACCAGAAAGTTTTAGTAAAATAATATCGTCTTTTATTTTTAATTTAAAAATTAAAACATTGGGTCGAGTAGGGCTTTAGGCCACTCAAGTCCTATCCAGCTCAACCTAGCCAAGTCTGAAGTCAACAAATTTGACCTAGTTTGATAAGGTGTTGAGCCAATCTCTTTTTTTTTTTATAGAATTTTACAACAATTCGAGCATAACTTGATTTGAGACCCGAAAGTTGTATGAAAACGACGTCATGTTAATTAAAATAACATTATTTTCTATTTTTAAAATTTAAAAAGTAAAAAATTAAGTCAATCCAAACTTTAGACTACTCAAGTCCGACGGACCCAATCTATTACGTAGTTTGCTTAAATTATATTTTTTAGACAATAATTAAATTATAGTTTTAAGTTAATCATGAAACTAAAAATTGTTAGAAAAAGAGTTAGACAAAGTAATTGAATGTAAATATAAGATATAAAGTGGCCCTTTAATTATATTCCTGCTTGGTCTTGGAAAACCATTCCTCCCAAACTCACGTGAGCAAGTCTTCATCTCAGTTAAACCTTTGTTTCCAAGCGATGTGGTCCATATAAAAATCACTTAAAAAGATTGGAAGGCCTAGCACTACTTATCATCTGAAATATTTAATCAATGGTGGTCAAATAACCATGGGCAAGTAACGAACAATTCCATTATCAACACAAGGTGTCTGTCTGTTTAAGAAACGAGCCTGCACGACATGCACTAATGGCTATGCACGATAAGCCCTTTATATTCTAACAATCCACAGATAAGTAGAAGAATACAGAATGGAGAGAGCAACATTGGTGGACATGGCTTGATTCCACCATTGGAGATTGGAGAGAGCTCCCAATGGTGCATTTTTTGGACATAGGAGCAGTTCTTTTTTTAACCTTGTTTTATGTTACAAAGAAGTTTATGTACACCACTTGAAAGTTGAAGTATACAATATACTTAATACACAAGTAGGTATTACTTCATCATGCACTCACCGATTGACCCTCGTACCATATAATAGAGTGATTATGGCAACATTTCTCCATCATCTCTCTATCTTAAACTATCGTAACCTAAACTCCCTAATTAATTTCATATTTAAAAGATAAACTCGATTGTATAACTATTATTTTACTAATCTTTATAATTATTATAGATTAACATTGACTATTGCAAGATTAACATTTGTATCCAAGTACATAGTGTATCATCGTGAGTTGATGGTGAAGGGCTTATAAGGATATGTATCCGTTGATAAATGAAGGGTTTTGAGAAAGCTGGAGAAAAATTAGATTAAATAGTAATGCAATTAAAATATTATATCTCAATTCAATTCGCTAAAAATGACATCAAAAGAAGAAAGTATAGATACTTCTATAACCTTTTTAATGAAAACATAGAGGACAACATCTCCTTATGTGATCTCACCACCATCGAGAGTTTCGTAACTATGAGGAGTGGAAGCGGTAAATTAAAAGAACTTTGAGTAAGATGAAGAGTGCAAGAGTGGTAGAGCCCGATGAGATACACATTACTTGGCTAGTCAAGCTTTTTAATGTGATTTTTAAGTCAACTAAAATGTCAGATGAGTAAAGATTTAGTATGTTAATTCCTCTATACAAGAACAAATACTTAAATGTAGAGACGTCAAACTACTTAGTCATACATGAAGTTATGTGAGAAGATGATTGAGAAATGATGTTTCTATCTTAGGAGAACCAGTTTGAATTTATGCTAAAAAGGTCTAGGATAGAAGCTTTACATCTCCTTAAAAAATTAATGGAATATTACAAGGAAAGACAAAGAAATCTTCACATGTTTTTTATCGATTTAGACAAAGCATATGATAAAATACTTAAGGAAATCATGTGGAGGTATTTAGAGATTAAGGAAGTTCTTATGACTTATTTACGGGCTATTAGGGACATGTGTGAAAGGATAAAGACCAGATTAAGGACAATAGTAGGAGATATAGAGAATTTCTTTATCGATATTAGAGTACACTAAACCTTTTTTTGTTTATAGTAGTGAAGGATGAGCTCATCAAGAATATTCAAGGAAATGTGCTTTGGTATACATTATTTGCTGATGATATTATCTTAGTGGATAAGACAAAAGAGAGTGTTAATGTTAAGCTAAAACTTTAAAGGAATACTTTAGAGTCGGAGGGCTTTGAATTGAGCAGGGCTAAGAATAAGTAAGTAGAGTGTAACTTTTCAGGCCATAGGATGACCTCTGATGTCGAGGTTGAGATCGGTTCATAAGTTATATTATAGAAAAAGTGTTTTAAGAATCCAAGATTTATCATCCAAAATAATAGAGAGATAAGTGAAGAAATATTTTATCGTATCAAATTAAGGCGACTTAAATGGAGAAGTACATGTTAACCCATCAAAACAAGCACATATAGTTATAATCTAATGGTGGTGAAAATGAATATGCTCCGTTACCCAAAGAGATAAGATCTCGAATGTAAAGTTAAGAGACCCATTAAAGGTGGAGACCTATTAAAGATGGCTGGTATCAATGAAAAATTAAGAGAGATGAGGCTTAGGTGGTTCGGACATGTTAAGAGAAGATACCATGATACTCTAGTAAGAAGATGCGAGAAAATAGTATTTAGAGACTGTAAGAGAAAATATGAAGGTTTAAGAAGAACTGAGGAGAGGTGATCAAGAATGATATGGCTCAACTGGAACTTACCAAATACGTGAGAGTTGCAATAGAAAACTTTGACGTATTAAGATACGAATAAAAGATCTTAGTTAGAGAGGTCATTCTTGTTCTCTTAGGACTTTGAAACATTTTTTAAGTCTTATGTCTTGTATTTAGCCTAATTTTTTTATTTAGTAATATTTTCCTCATAATTATTTAGCATAAACAATTTCCTACTTAGCCTAATTATTTTCTTATAATGACTCGTTTGATCTATTGTTACACATGTCTTCTTTTTAGTCTGTGTATCTATTTCCTTATCTATATATTTTTTTTTTACATTATTCTATATTTATTGTGTTATGTATTTTACTACATATTTCTATATAAATACAGTATTAGTATTATTATTCTTTGGCTATATATATATATACTAGCTTTTTATTAGCTTATTTTATTTTAATATGTATATGTCATATATATACATATATATTATTTATGTGAGTCTATCGGAAACAACTTCTCTATTTGATAGGAGTAAGACTGTATAGTATTATGTCTCTCTAAATCTTGCACTCAGTGAACTATATATTACTAAATCTCTCCGGACCTCACACATAGCAAACCATCACAAAACGTTATTGTTGTTGTATTTATTATTTATATCTACTTATTATTACTCAACTTTTAAATTCCTAACTAATCTTCAAATTGAGTCTATTGTCAAAATATATATGCCCATCCCAATGGTCATTTGGGTTGGTGGAATTCTTACACGGCAGTGCTTCTTGTCTGTGCGGGTTGAAGAGTTGGTATTTGCTTCCTTGATTGGACATATATGCTCGAAACTAAAAACTACAATCATTACAATCGTGCATTTAGCTAATTACGTCATAAAAAAGATAAGACACAAAGGTCGTTTATGCAAATACCATGGCTTCCACACGAAAGTGGGATTGCATCTTCTTACTTGGAGGTTGTTCAACACTTGGACGCTTCTCGTTCGAAACGAGACACATTTGTCTTATTCCTCCATTTTTAATTCATTAATGGCTTTATCATATAGGCGTTGAAGTTAAGGAGCAATGTACGATATGTGTACTCTCTTGCATTTTCTTTGTAAAGCTTATTATTATGTTATCCAAAGACGAGCACTTCCCACGATTGACAAAACCTTGGGACACATTGTTCTTGTCCATGTTTCATAGATTTATGGGACAGACAGGATATACACTCACATTCTATTCTTGTGGATCATTTAAAATTGTTAAAATTACAAATAATTAAATATTATTATTGTAAAATTAAAACTTTTATTTAATAATAATAATAATATCTGATAATTAGATAGTTACCGACCCTATAGTGTATTTATTCCATTATATTAAATTGACCAAAAATATTATTTTTTTTAAATTTATAATAAAGAATTTCTGTCTTTGAAATATTTAATTATTTATATCATCCTCACAAAATTCAAGATCACCAGAGCCACTTATCTATGGAGTCGACAATGGACAAAGTTAGGTCATGTTAACCTTAGCATGTGAGTGATTGGAATCCTACGTAGCCTCCATTTGCTTTAAAGTTTTCTTGGTACCAACTAGAGCACTTAAATCTTGTACCCAAAAGATTTTTTTTTTAATTCATCCTCGACGTATTTAGTGCATAAGATTCCTTGTTTTGTGGAAGTTTGGAGAGGATTATCGATATACTATCATGCAACTTTACCTTATATTTTTACAAAGAATTATTTCCGTGATTTAAACATGCAACTTTTTGATCATAAATGAGTAACTTTTAATTCATAAAATGCAATTAATATTTTTTGGAAAAATATTATTTCAAGAGAAAAAATTCCGCTTTTTTATAAATCAATATTTTCTTATATTATTAGCTCAATTCATAGCTGGTGATTATAAAATAATTCAAGTTTTTAGAAGTATTTTAAGTTATATCACTATAAAAATGTGAATTCAGGCAATTCAAGCATTACCAATTAGAAACTAGATCGAAAGTTAAACCAGTTAGTAAAACAAGGTTTAAAATGTTTAATCATTATTAAACCGTCATAAAATTGGCTAAAGATTGAATAAAATTAAAGAATTTAAAATATAATTGAAAAAAATTATACTTATCTATCGAAGTTTAGTTGGGATAATAAATTTCATATCGAAAAGAAACAATATCTAACAATAGCATATAAGGTTGAGAATGAACAATCCTCTATAGGGCTTAAGTCTTTTAGATCGATCTCATTTTCAACCTAACTTGAAATTGAATATGGTATCAAAGCTTATAAGGCCCAATGGCCAGCAAAGATCCTGAAGCCTGAAAACTACAAATAATTCACTTAATAAACTCAAAAAGAGGTTGCAAGTGAGGGGGAATATTGAGATAATAAATTCCACATCGAAAAGAAACAACATCTAACAATAGTATATAAGGTTGAGAATGAGCAATCCTTCTTAAGACTCAAATCTTTTGGATCGATTTTATTCTCAACCCAACTTAATTTTCAAGAAAAAAGAGATTATGAAATGAAAGCTATTTTATTTATTTTTGTTTATAAGAATGTATAATTTACAAAAATTGACTTATTAATTAATAAACTGATAAATTTTTTAACAAAAAAGAGTTATTAAAGTAAATTAAACAGAAAATTTAAAAACCGAATCGAAAAGTTAGACAATTCGATATTTTTACGATAAAACTAGTCAATCCGGTTAAGTTTTTTAATTTCATACCTTCAATTTCATGAATTATTTATAATCACGTGTAGCTTCTCGATTGGAGGAAGATGAATCTTTTGTTGCCTCTTGTCTTCTTTCACACACACTTACAAGTAATAAAATAACTAATTAACTTAATGGTCAAAAAGGTGATGAGCAAGGGCGTCCTTAAAAGGGCTGTTTCAGGTTGGCTATTGGCTCCAAAAACCTATACCACCTTTGGTTGGTGGATCGATAGTTCGAGCTTAAGTTTCAATTCTCATCCGCCGTTACACCTCCGGTCA
>JANIIA010000010.1:47534671-47547353 GCA_027478495.1 Erythroxylum alaternifolium | reverse complement strand
TATGTTGCCAAACAGTCTACTGTATGAAGCTCTTTTTAAAAAGCTATTTTTTAATTGACAGCCAAACAGTCTACTAACTTTTAAAAAAAGCTCTTCTCAGAAAAGCTCTACTGACAAAAGCTCTACTGATATAAGCTCAACCAAACAGGCACTTAAACGTTTATAATTCAAACAATCGATATACATGTATAATTGGATCTAAGAGCAGAATCAGGGTGTACTTTTGACTCTTGTTCTTCTTCTTCTCAACTTTTATAAATAAAATTTTAATTAACAGATTTATAAATGCAAAAAGAATCATTCACATTCTTCTATTCAGAAGCTCCACACATCACAGGCTTCCCTCTCTCTCCATATATATACACACATCTTGAGCACTAGAAAGCTCAAAACTTTTTTTTATGTACAGCAAGATAAGAGATTTGAAAGCAAAAAAGGACACTTTAGAAGTGGAGGAGGCACTATGAGATCAAATGGGCAATAGATAGAAACTAACGTCAAAACAGAAAGTGCATGGAGCTCTTGTTACCTCCATGGGCAAAAACCCCATCAACTAGATTTTCTTAGCTCTGTTCCTTAATGTCTAGGAGAGGAACTCCAGGTGCATACTTGGATCACCATGAGAGAGTTGTGAGAGCTCCCCCTCCTTTCATTTTTGGCATCAACACCCAGCAGCCTTAAGAAAGTTATCATATGGACTCAATGTTGGTAGCTGGAAGTACTGATATTGTTGATATTCTGCCCCACAAGGAGTTGGAGTCGCAGTAACAAATGGATTGTTGTAATTAGGATTGAAATTTTGCTCAGGACGTGTATTTCCCTTCTGCAATTGCACCAAAGTTGTGAACATTGATTCATTATAAGGCAAACACCACCAACTATTCATGTTTCATGTGCATAGGTGCAGATGGCAGAAGCATGCATGCAGGGGTAAAGTTTAATCAGAAAGCAGAAGGATAATATTTCTGTCCGGGAGTTAGTTCAAAGCGGCGGATAAAACAAGTTACTTGGACCAATTTCACAGGCTAAGAATGAGGAAATCTGCTTTTATGTTCAGTTTGCTGATAGATTGAATTGGAGATAATGTAATTATACACAGCAGATGATTACCAATCATGTCAACATTTCACAGGCATTGCTAGACCATGAAAAAAAGCAAGGAAGTGGAGAATTTGTAGAACCTGCTCAATGTGAGAATCAGATGTTATTTCCTTTCTCTGCTGATGTTCATGAACAGGGATTTTCATTAAACTTTCTTGTCTTTGTTGACTAATCATTAAAACGGACATTTTCTCTTGTTTTCCTGCAGAAAGGTCTGCGCAATGCTTAGCCATGTCTATATATGGCATGTTCGGCACGGCTGACGCTGAAAGTCGTCCAACCTGACTGGTCGTTTCCGAGATCTGGACACAAATCGTCATTTAAAGATTAGAAATTCCAACTTCAGATTGAAGTTGTTAACCAGACATGAAACAGATCTCACAGTTAAATCAAGAATCTAGTGAGAGTTGGGTCACAAGTTAAGCTACAAAACATGCCATTCACATATTCTACTTGAAAGCTTCTCTCTACAAGCATAACAAAAATGGAATGCAACTTACCCCATTTAACAGGTCATCGACACTCAGAAGATTGGGAGGATTGGAGGGCAGTGGCTTATTACAGTCTGTTTGACCTTCAACTGTATCAGGTGAAACATTATCTTCGAATGTGAAGAGTGGAGGCTCAACCTGCAGATTAGGTCATCACGTATTACAGGACTGTAGTGGTGTTTCGGAAGAGAGACGGATCCAAGAATCACCCAAGACAATTACCTTATTAGAATGGTCATTTTTCCCAGATCCTATCTCACCATTTTGGTCTGGTATATCAGCAAACAAATCAGCTCCAAGAGGACATGCATCATCAGGTCTAAAATCGTTAAGCAACCTAGCTGTTAGACTCGACTCTTGCTGTTTCAAAACAGAAGAAAGTATTTTTAGATGGATTAATATCAAGACACTGATAGATACATTGAATCCTGGAATTGCAAATGATGATTACATTTGATGGTGTTCCCAGAAACTTCACTATCATGGCAGCAAATGATTCTTTTGAATGGTTCCCTGATATATCTACTGCCGAAAGCAACTTCAAAGCCTCTTCATCATCTTCTGTGGATCCAAAAACTTTGTATAGAGGATCAAGTTCAATATTAACAGCCTTTAACTTGGAATCATCAACCAACCGTAGGAAGGGATCAGCCTATCAGGAAGATGCAACGATACAGCAGTTAGAATAAAGTATGATCGCTTCCAAGATTTCAAACTTTGCTTCGCAGCTAATTTCATGAAAAAGAAACTGAAAAGAAAAGTCTAGATAAGGACGTAAAGTTCTGCACTTGCTCATAAGAAGATTGCACTTAGATGAAAATAACACTTACTATTGTATCAGTTAATGCAGCTTTAGCAGAAGCAACAATAGGGTTTATATTGTATGCTTTCGATGAAAAGACAATCATAGATGTTGCCAAAGTAAAGAGGGATCGACGACGTGATGGTTTCAGTGGCCCTGCAAAATTTGAAAAAGTTCCAACGTCTCAATGAATAGATGTCATATCAGTGCCTGAGAAGTAGTATAATGCCTGAAAACTAATAAGGAGATATATTTGCCAGAGGTAACAGGTTGAGTCAGTGAAGCAATTGAGGAGGTAAAATTTTACTCTACATAAAATCTCCTTCATCTCCATTCGAACTAAAAGATTAATTATAATTGTTAAATTTTAATAAAACATAAATTTTAGTCAAATTTTGAATTTAGAATTTTGACTCAAACTCTATTTAAATTCACTTAAACTCGTTCAAACATGTATTAAGTCTAAATTTTAGTCCAAAGCTCAAGCTTTGGTCTCAAACCCCTACAAAGAAACTAAAACCTGAAGATAAGTGATGAGTTACACCTTCAAGGCTGAAAATTTTATCGTCATTATCCTTGTATGATGATCATCTTAAGTGATTTGATTTACTACATAATTTTGCTAGGAACATTGTCTCAACTTTTAGACTTAATCTGGATGATATTTATTGAACCTGTGCCTTGTTAGATATCCCACAGACATCCCACAGATATTCTACATCTCACTTTTCATTGGCCATCTCTATTCACTTGCATTCAATTATATTCAGTTTTGTAGTTCATGTGAACGGAATCTTATTTGATTGACTTTCAATGAGAAGGACTGTAACCGAATCGGACATTTTGTGACTGGCTCACAAAGATCAAGTTTTGGTATAGAATTGAGGTCGGAGAGCCTACCTCCACTAAGAGCAAAGCTCCTCAGGGAAAACGCCAGCTGGAAACTTTGAATCAAAGTATCATTGCTCGAGTTCTACAAGATACACTATGTAAACTGAATCACATGGAAGCAAAAGAACAGGAAATAAACCAGGGGGAGTCTTCTGGAATTAAGACAAAAGGGTGTGGAGATTTATACCGAAGAAATCAGGAGTCAGCAATACCTTGGTTCTTGCAAAGAGTAACACCAAGCTGTAGGTATTTGCAAGTGCTTCATAATTCTCAGGTGTATTTAAAGGAGAGAGGGACTGTGCCCATATGGACGAAAGTAGAAGGGTAATCTGGCGACTGCTCATTTTAAGCGACACTCTCTGAGATTTTTTCAAGGAAAATATCAAAATAGAGCCAAATTCTTATGCTCAATGTGATCAGCAAATTGAGTACTGAATCAAAAATGTTAATACATACCTGGTCCTGTGCTAAATTAGTAGTAGGGTTTTCCTCAGTCCCAGTGGGTAGTGCATTTCTTTTTACGGTATAAACTCTGCTGTAGGATGACTTCAATCTGTTCAGCATTGAAGGGTTATTTGCTTTTGAATCCTGAAAAGCTACAGTTCTCTCCTTTCTGTCTTCAGATATGTTTGTTTGTGGGGAATGTTCTTTCTTTTTCAGCTTATCGAAGAGTGCAGCTGAAGAAGAAAACACTGACACAGTTCTTGAAAATGTCCTTTGTATATTTTGGGCCTTATTGGAGACAACAGCAGCAGAAGGACGGGGGCAAACACAACAGGGAACAAGAACAACAGAAAATATACGATGTGCACCAGCCCTGGTCTCATGGTCTTCATAGACCATAGCCAAGAGTAGTTGATGAAATAATGCCTCAGGAAAAGCCTGTAGGAAGCATGAACAGAAAAAATTAATCAAAGAGGAGAAAAACTAACAAGAATTTTGATCTTTTTATATCTGTGCAAACTGTAATCGCTATTTTTCGGATGCATCCCCAATCTCTATATTTTTCCAAGTGCAATAAGAACATTTTTATACAAACAGGTGCGTTCTTGCCTTGTTCTGATAGGACAAATTGGGCATGGATGCCACAATCTGAGCAGTGCGATAAACAGCAGAAATCAAGGTTCTGGCCATGACTGTAATAGTTGGTACGTTCTCCAACATTACAGCCATTATATCAAGAACAGGATCTGCATCTCCAACCTGCACTTTAAGTATCTTTCAGTCTTCGGGTGGATTTTTAGCAATTTCTAAAGTCTCCAAGTGTGCATAAAAAAAACAGTTGCTCAATCAGAATTGCTCATTTAACTGTCCGTTAAGGTATGCTGTAGAGCTAAAAATATCACATACCTTGGATGATAACTGTACTAGGCACTCATCAACTGCTTCTCGAAATCTACGATTCCATTCAATTACTTCAACTCCCAGATTGGAATCGTCCAGTGAACAGTGTATGCTTTTCCTTAAATGCCTCATCATATCACTCAATGCACCTATTATAGCTACAGAAGCCTGAACCTTGGTTTGTTTGGCTAGGCAGGTAGCAACTTCAACAATGTCCAGCTGCATTTTGGGCTTCTTGAGAACATTTTTGTGATCAAGATGCTTTATCAAGATGGCCAATACAAAGTGCATGTTCTGTCCTACAAAATGTAAAGGAATAATTCTTATGGAAAGCATTAACCAACCCAATCACCGGTTTTACAGTATTGCAGAGGATATAATTACCAGTTTTCTCAATCATTGATTGCATATCCGATAACACAGAGAGAGCAAGACCATGTTCAGGAGTCCATAGGTCATCATTATCAAAATAGCGGAATAGAGATTCAAGAACTCGTCGAACAGTTGTAGCTTCTTTGGCTAAATGTGCCATGTTATTCAGGCAAACCCTCGACCAAAATGTGGGGTTATTGGAATCCTCTCTGCAGTTTTTCAGAAGTGATGAACATATAAAAGAGGTTAGAAATTGACTATGGCGAACTCCACAATAGTTGCACAACTTAAAGTGAGAATGAGAAATTACAGAGATACGTTGAGTTGGCCTTTCTCATTGACAATCATCCTCCAAGAAGGAACCCTCATCATTGAATCTGATGGCGAAGAATCTTCTTTGACAGACCCTTCCTTATCTTGAAGACCATAATTGTCCAAGACAACTGAGACAACCTAGTTTTGGAAGGGAAAATCTCATCCATTAGTATAATCTTTCCAACATTCCCAATTTCATGAAAAATGTTCCATCAGAGAGAAACACATGCAATAATTCCAAACGGCATAGAAAATTTTCAAACTCAACAGCAGCATGAAGTGAAAGATGAGGAAAAATTTTTAAATAGATTCTTCTAGTTAACTTACATTGTCAAAATCTGTTGACATGTGAGAGAATTCACCCATGAACCACACCTATATGAAAATCATTTAGCAGGAACATAAACAGGTGTAAGAAATTATGCTGGAGGAATAAGATACGATCCTAACTGTAATTTCCCATAGACAAAACACTGTCTATACTTGTCAACAGGAAATTTCCGGTAAAGTACCTTGAGGCACAAAACTAAAGTGTCAGAAAATACTAATTCCATGAATTACCATTGATGAGAGTGCCTGAAGTCCAGCTGAACGCAATTCTTGTGCACTTGCGTCCTCGTTCAATTCTTGAACTAAAGCACAAAGCTTTGGTATCAAACTGTCTAAATTGAACACGTAAGTGCCATCACTCTGCACATAGGTAAGTATCTAATAAGCTTGGGGGTTTCCAAAGTAGCTAAATTTTGGATTATAGATGAGAAATATCCTTAATAATCATTGCGAAGAACATATATCAATTTGAAAATTGAAAAAATCTAGGTAATTCCTACCTGATTGTTGACAAAGTCAAAAAGAGTCTGGCATCCCAATATGCGTATTTCATCATGCCGTGCTTGATCCAATAGAATGTGCACGATGCTAAGCAAGCTACTTGCAAACAACGGCCTGCAGCATAATGCAACTAGTCAATATTTGCAGAATGTAATGAATGAAAGTAAGAAACCTTAGCAATTGCATCCAAATCCTAGAAGCCTCTTTTTCCCAAGGTTTAATGTTTGGTGACAGAAAGCAATCAAGCCTTGTTACTTGTACCAACAAAAAGGACCATTCCTACAGAATGAATCCTTGCTTTTGGAATAAAGCATGTAGACATCAATCATCTTCCGACCATAAACTGAATCCTAAGCTAGCCATGTGATATTTGGAATCTAAGCATAATAATGGCAACAAAACTTGAAGTCATTTCCTTCTGTCAATGCTTATCATCTATAGACATGAATAAATAGAAGATAGCCATTTTTCGAATCGTCAGGCACCTATTGTCTGAAGAAAAGCTTGAATATTGTACCTACAGAGACTTTATTGAAAGTAAAAGGAACTCTACTTCTTTTGTTGACTTGCAGTAAACTGTTAATGTTTTTGAGTTGTCTGTGACACACTGACTCTTTGTTTCCATGATGAATCAGATACTTGATCACCAATCAGAAAGAAAACCATCAAACTTTCTCCAGTAGGTTTATGACTAAGAAATCACATATTTATACTCTGATATTTACACAGTTTTACATGTACCATGTTCCAGCTAAGTAGCATCCGAGGTTTAATGGTTTTATCAAACCGGTCATTGTTTAACTCAAAGAATTGGAATCAAAACTCTGAATGGTGTGTGTTTATCTTCTGACGTAGTAGTTCGATAAAGTATGAAAATGGTCTAATGATGTTACTAGCATCTAAGCGTGCAATTCCAGCAATCAAATAAAAAAAACCTCCTGAACAGACTTTCACGTGAAGAAGCTATTATGGTGGAAAAACACTCACATTTGCTCTTTGCAAGAAGCCATCAACTTCCTGTAGATACACATCACGACTTTTACCGACTGGAATTGCTCGGTTCTCAAATCCTTGTAACACCTTTGCTCAAGATAAGTACTGATCTGCTCAACGCATTTGAAACATGAATCAAATGAGTTTTAAACCAAATTACACAGAGTATGTAGCAACTGGAGTATTAGTCTAGCAGATGAAGCAAGTTTGCATACAGTTCTTGGCAACGACGATCAGCAAAACCACGAAGGAACATAAATTTCTTATCCATCATAGTCACAAAACATAAGAACAACCCAAAATATAAGAGACCAGACTATTACCTTCGGAATCCGGAGAGGGTTTCTGGAAGCATATTCACAAAGTTTACCAATCTTCCGATCATTTACTTGTTCATCCTGGCAAACAAAACGTTGAGAGAATCCAAAAGGAATTGAAATAATAGATAACAGGATCCATACTATTCAGTGACAAAAACACATGCACAACATGCTAAAAACATTCAGCTCGATACAGACGCGTGACTTGTCAACCATACGTAAAACTTCCATTCCCTTTTCCTTGTATTGATCCAACTAGCACTCAATCACCCTGAAAATCCCCATTCCCAGAAACCTATCCTAAACCAAACGGGAAGAAGCTGAGGTATTACCGCAGCCAAAGGAAAACCAAATAAGAAACACGTCCCGTAATTTAACCTGAAGACATTAGAATGTATGTTCTAAGATTCCTTAAAACGTAATCTTCCATTTTCCAATTTCTTCTACTTTGAACCAAAAAAAAAAAAAACAGAAAGAATTGCTAACCGGAGAACGAGGGAAAATGTCAGCAAGCAACTTCTTGTATCGCTTAATCGGATGCCTTGACCTTGCACGTAATGCAGGACAAAAGAAACATAAGCTCTCACAAGCTGGGAACACGGTTCTTGAAACCACATCCATTTTTCTTTTACTTTTTTCACTATTCTACCACCCCGCAACCATCAAAAATTCCAAATTCCCTTTTCCCCTTCAGTATCCCCAAATGCCCTCTTCAAATTCATACATCATTCGAAGAACATACAGAACGTATCAAGATTCAGTGATCTACTTCTCATTAATCAACAAGAAAAACCGAAAAGAAGGAAACAGATTCGATTGTACAGAAAGAGAAGGCGTTTGGATTGAGGGGAAGGAGCGATCAGAGTTCCACAAAACTGATCGCCGATGATTCGTTTCGATTACGGAGAGAGATATGGCATCTATTTATTTACTAATTTTCATGTGAATTAAATAGTCGATTGATTTTCATTGTTCGTTAATTCTCTGTACTCTTTCTTCGTCCCCACCCGTTTCCTCATTTCTCTCTCTCTCTCTCTCTTTTGGGTGTGTCCGTCTATGTATTTATACTCTTCGTTTTTTCAACTGTAGGTGCGCGCCTTTTTTACGTTCATCACATAAACGCCCACCTTTTGCCGCCATTTCCAACCGCCCCAAAATAATCCTGAGCCTATTACACCTAGCCTTAGGATGATAAACTGGATGTGTCCATCCAGTTTATCATCCTAAGGCTAATGATAAATTAGATTTGAACACAACTGAGAGTTACCATAGCTCGCATGGGTAACTCAACTAGTCTTTAGGAAGGTTGTCCAATGTAAAGTCTCAGGTTCGAGTTCTCATAGTGACAATGTGAGAGTTTCATCTAATGTGATGGTTCTTTGTGAGCACTGAGCACGGAACCCCCTCTTTAAAAAATTGAGTGAGATTAAACCGTAATTTATCCCTCCACTATTCTGTCAAGCTAAGGTGTGGGGGCGTCTAAGGTGGGCAATTCTACCTTTTTTAGTGCAAGAGTAACCATAGGATAAACTAAAGTAGAACACGTTTAATCTTAGGAAGATAATTTGGACTCATCCGCAAGAGAAAATTCTGAATTGTATTCCTATTAAATGCATAATACAATGAACAGAGGCGCGTGCACGCGCGTGTATATATATATATATATATATATATATGCCTTAGAAACCTTAATATGAAAAGAGAAAGAAATCCTAGAATAATTAGAAAAGGAAAAATATAATAATTTTCAATTTGATATACTGTAGACCCTAAACGGATAACGGTAACAAGAGTTATGGCCTCAGGAAGTTGGACTTTCTTTTATGCGTGAATTTCTTCTTCCGATCTTCTCGGCTCATAAACTCCTCAATTATACGCTCCATGTCAAATATAAACCAAGTGCACAAATCAGTTATCTTTTAAATTAATATGTCAATGATTAGTAAAGACGCTTAGGAATGACTATTTAGATTTAATTCGTCCCGACTTGAAGTTAACAAATCGGGTTTCAATTGGTCATATTTTGAATTAGGATCAAGTTTGGAAGTTCACGCCAAAATTTAGTCGAAAGATCCTAAAAATGTCTTTTTTTGTTTGATATCATCCTAATGTAACTAACTAAATCATCATCATTTTGATCTCAAGTTTCTTAAACGTATTTACTAAAATGAATTATTAGAGATGGGTAAGGATAACTACTTCGGTCCTATCTATCCTTGTCAAAGTAAACGAATTAAGTTTTGATTGATCGAGTTTTGAATTAAGATTTGATATAAGAGGTTCGTTCAAAGTTCAATTGGATGGCTTGAACCTCTTCCTAAATTTGTCCTTATTAAAGTTAGTAGGTTAAATTTAGATTGATCGAGTTTTGAATTAAGATTTGATATAGGAGGGTTCGAAGTTTGATTGGGTGGCTCTAACCTCCTCCCTCAATTTATCCCTGTCAAAGCCAATGAGTTAAGTTTAGATTGATCGAGTTTCGAAATAAGATTTGATATTAGAGACCAGTTTGAAGTTCGGTTAGGTAAACCCCTCCCTCAAAATACTGTTTTTTTAATTCGAAATCATTTTGGTGTATCTAATTAAAACAACACAATTATGTTTAGCCCATCTCAAATTCTTAAATATATAAACTAAAATAAACCCATTTTATTTATTTTAGTTATTATCCAATATAAATCAAGTGCACAAATCAATTAAATTTTAAAATAATTCTCCTAAAAAATGATGTCATTTTATTTTGATATTGTTTTGGTGTAACTAACTAAAATAATGCCATTTTAGTCTTGAGTTTCTTAACTATATAGACTAAAAATAGTTGATCTAGACCAAATGCTCGAATTACTCCAAACGACATCGTCTTGATATATTTAATAAAAAAGATGTCGTTTTAGTCCATATATTTAAGAAATTTAATATCAAAATAATGTTATTTTGATCAATTATACTAATATAATATTATTTAAGAATAATTTGAACAAATTTATATTGAACTCAAGCCACAAACAATGAATGTTGGGCTTAAGCAAACATCCTTAAAGATGATAAATTAACTTGAAGTTAGCCTAAATACCTAAAGCTAACCTCACTCATTTAAAGGCAACAAATTAAATTTAATTGAATACAATCTAAATACTTGAACTCGTTCTTATTCATTTGAACTAGGTTTTATTTGATAGATTTTAAACATGTACTCAAGTCTTTATATATGAATAAATTTCAATATTCAAATTTTATCAGGTTAACTTAAATTTGATTAATCGTGATAATTTAATGTAATGTGACCACAATAACTATAAGTTTCTAGAGTCTTAAACAGTTCATCATTCTGTACAACTCCACATATGACGATATAAAACTGTTAATCGACCTCTCAACATCTTTGTTTTATTGATGTCTATTTGGCGTGCTTAACTGGAAAAATGCATTAAGAGTTTTGTATGATAAGAAGATATTATTCAAGCTTAAAGGTAAATTATGTCATTTAGGGATTAGACCAACTAAGCTATATACGGTGAAGCGTTGACTCATTAAATAAGTGTATATTCATAAGAAATTGGTGACAAAAATGAGGATCCTCTATTGGATGTACAATCTTACTAAAAAAGATAAGGTCAGGAATGTAATAGCAAAAGATAAATTAATTATAGCTAATATTATAGACAAATTAAGAGACAAGACTTTGGTGATTTGGACATGTTAAAAAGAAACACTCAAACGCTCAAATAAAAAATATAAGAAGATTGTACTTAAATTTTGTAAGAGAAAAAATAACAGAGGCCTAAAAAGAGTTGGGAAGAGATGATACAAAAAGTTTAGCCTAAATCCTTTTTTTTCACCTACCTAGCTTGATTTAGTAGTTGTTTATTATTATTATTATTATTATAACATTTTTCTCTCTGCTCGTATTACTAAACCTCTCTATACCCCTCTTGTTAATTAGATTACTACTATTGTTATTATTATGGTTGTTGTTGTTTATTTGGGGATTTCCTTCTTTTAGTTATGAGTTTAATTGTATTTCAGAGATATTTTCCCTAATAAATTCTTATTTATTAACGTATACTCTTTTTTTTTTAAGAGATTGCAAATAGAACTATTATACTTGTACGATTTTAAAGTTGTTTTATTATAACGATGGATTAGAGATGGTGAAACAATTTGAGACACTTTTCTCAGTAAAAGACTAAAATATATACTTTTAAAAAGAGGATTATAAATCTTCTCATATACATAATTTTTTTTAAATTATATATTTTATGTAAATAATTTAATAAATAAACAATTTAAAACAAAAATTGGATTTCATTGTTTTGATACCTAAATTCTTATAATTTAATAAATTCAAACCTTTAATAATCAAAAATATATATCACTCTAACCAAAATCTAGCGTTAAGAAAATTTCTTAGAAAAAACTTAAAATTCTTTTGAAAAGGTATACTTCAATTGCCATAACTAAATTTTCAAAAATTAGATAACCGGTAAGATAAAAGATTTAAGATTTAAAAAGTTCAAATATTATTATGCTATAACAAAGTTGGCTAAAGATTAAAGCTTGATTTGGGAGAACAGTAACGTTTAATAACCTGCTGAAATGATAAGTACTTGTTATGTGTTTGAGATTGCTGTTTTTGTAACTGCTGAAATGTGAAAATAGGTGTTTGACAATTGCGGTTGCTAAAAAGAAAAAAATGACTAAAAAGTTAATGGATTTAATAAATTATTAATTGTTGTGTAAATAATTAAAAAAATATTATTAGTTATATAAATTTAAAATTATAAATAAAATAAATGAAATATTTAATTTACTAAAATTATTTTATAAATATATAATATTTTAAAATACATAGTAAAATAAGACGATACGTTGGACTTGTTTTTTATTAATTGAGGGTATAACGGAAAATAATAATTATCATAAGGTTATTAATAGAAAGTAAAATTTTTACTGCAAATGTACTTTTCTACCGCAATCCTCTTTCTACTTATCGATTTCTGTAGTGACACCACACTTTACTCTAACCTCCAATTGTTTGCCCGTAGATTCAAACATGTGATTGCGTTTGGAAACTTTGGTACATAAGTACCTATCCCTACCGCACTGTAGATCCAAGCGCAGCCTAAATAAAATAAAGAATTTAAAATATGTTTGAAAGAAATTGTCCTTATCTATCTAATAATTTTAAGTTCTATTAAAAAAAATTATTAAATAAAAATTAA
>JANIIA010000010.1:47515641-47531412 GCA_027478495.1 Erythroxylum alaternifolium | reverse complement strand
TGCTTTTTCTTTGTCTTGCGAGATTCACTATTTGGTCTTCTCAGGTGGTTTCTGGGATATACTTGTTGCGATGCCTGTGGAAGATTGTTTGTGAAAGGAAATTATTGCCCTGTCTGTTTGAAGGTCTGCTTGTTTTATTTTTAAGCAGCATATTCAGCATTGTTTGGTTTTGATGGTTAAAAACTTATTGTTGTGAGCTAATATGACTTTAACTTTTGGATGTTTGAATCATTTACAGGTTTATAGAGATTCGGAATCCACACCTATGGTTTGCTGCGATATTTGCCAGCGTTGGGTGCATTGTCATTGTGATGGTATTAGGTTTGTTGCTACCATTACTTAACAAGTTATAAACATGTTAAATCTCAACCAGTTTGTTTATGTTTAGGCAAGTGGGTATACATGTCAAGAAATAATTTGGTGCTTGAATTACATTTTTTTCTCCTATTTGAGACATTATTTGTATGATTGATTTTACATGTTTTTGCACAATTTTTTGTTACCTTGTATCAAAGGGTGGTGTACAACTCATTCTGGAATAAATGTTTTGCAGTGATGAAAGATATATGCAGTTTCAAGTAGATGGAAATCTCCAGTATAAATGTGCTACTTGTCGTGGGGAGTGCTATCAAGTCTCTCTCTCTTTCTCTCTCTCTTACTTATTAGGTCCATTATAAGCTTCTTGTCATATTTTTGCCATATTCATTTCATTAATTGGATACGGTTTGTTTGCCAGGTGAAGGATCTTGAAGATGCTGTACAAGAACTTTGGAGGAGACGAGACAAAACAGACCGGGATTTAATTGCGAGCTTGAGGGAAGCTGCAGGGTTGCCAACTCAGGAAGATATCTTTTCTATGTCCCCTTACTCAGATGATGATGAAGAAATTGGTCCTGTGACGCAAAAGAATGATTTTGGTCGTCCTCTAAAGCTCTCTCTAAAAGGGTTAGTTGTCAAGTCTCCTAAAAAAAGCAAGGAATATGGAAAGAAATCTTGGAATAAGAAGTCTTCTAAGAAAAATGATCCTCATACATTTTCTATTAGTAAGACAGAACTGCTTCAGCAGGATATTCGTTCTTACGAAACTAGTAAGGATGAAACTAAGGATGGAAACACAAAAACATATGAAAAAGGACTAGATGTATACGCTTCCACTGTTACAGGAGTGGTGAACAACACTGAAGGTATTTGCTCTATCAATCAGCTAGGAGGTTTGAAACACAAGTTTGTTGATGAGGTCATGGTGAGTGATGGAGAAAGGAAATCCAGTGTTATTCGAATTGTAAATAATAGGCCACATGACTTGGATAGTGGGGATGATGCCGAAAGAAGTGGTAGTCAGTCACAACCTTTGAAACCGAAGAAGTTGGTTATAAATCTAGGTGCTCGGAAATTAAATGTTACCAATTCTTCAAAGTCTGATGCATGGAGCTGTCAACGAGAACAGGACTTGACTTCCAATGGTATGCCATCCATGTAATTCATGTGAGCTTTGGTGAACTATGATGGTCTCTTTTGATGCATACCTGTGGTATTTCTTTTAATAAATATCTTGGTAAAGTATTTTGACTTATTAGTTCCTCTGAATGATTATACTTGTAAGGGATGAAATATCGCAGTCATTAGATTAGTATTTTTGATTTTCTATGGAATAGTAGTCCCTGTCTCTTTACTGATATGGTTATGCATTTGATCTTTCATGCGTAGGTAGTGAAGTTACAGGCCAACACAGAACAAGCAACAAGTATTTGGCAGAGAGACATGATGACACTGCTAAATTTGGAGATGGTGAGTGGCTTTCTTCAATTTGTTTGTCTTTTCCTCAATACCATTCCTTTTTGCTGCTAGTGGTTGCTTTTCGTGAACGTCATAGTTGTTACATTTATATCATGCAGCTGAGAGAGTTAATCACTCTGGCCGAATGAGTGGTCTAAAATTTGCACGAAGAGAAGGAAATTTAATCAAGCTCGGAAAATTGAAGTCTGAAAATTCAATCTTAAATCCTAACTTTGATCGAGGTAGTGGCTCTGATGGAGGTGAAGCTATGCGATCGGACCAGACTCATGTTTCATCAAGTAAAAGAAGCATTGAGGGCAACAGAGCTGCAGTTGAGCCCGTGAATGATGTCCCTACTGTAAAAAGCAACAAGGTATTGTTGGGAAAGCGATCAGAAACTAGATCTGATACAAAAACTGAAAGCAACGATGACTCTGGTAACTCACCAATCTTGAATTCCTTGCCAAAAGATTCCAAACTTCCACTCAGATTAAAGATTAAAAAACCTAGCATCGAGAATCAGAATTCTCCATTTCCTCCTCCCGAGGAAGAGAAGAGTATAAGGGGTCAAAGATCAAAAAGAAAGAGATCATCAAACTTCATGATGGTATTAAATGAAGCTGAAAATGCCACACAATCTCATCAGGACAGTGAGATGATGGGAGCTAATTGGATATTAAAAAGACTGGGTAAAGATGCAATTGGAAAGAGAGTTGAAGTTCACCAGGCATCTGATGATTCCTGGTGAGCTTCTTGTTTTTCTTTTACTCTCCTGAATATCTCTTTCTCTGTTTGTTTTGCTTATTATGTTTGTCTGCCTTCTTGTTTCTGATCTTGATCTTTTAATTTAGGCATAAGGGTGTGGTGTCTGACATTGTTGAAGGTACGTCAGTGCTCTCTGTTACTCTAGACGATGGTAGATTAAAAACCTTGGAACTTGGGAAGCAGGCTGTTCGCTTTGTTCCACCAAAACAAAAGCGGTCAAAGATATGAGAGCTTGATCCCTATTTTCAGTTAATGATTTAATCTCTAGATTTCTTCCCTATAGTAGGTGAAGAGTTTTGTCTCCATTTCAGGGGCAGAGAAGGTTAAAATTGTATTTTCTGGTTACTCATTACTGCTGCTTATTTATGTGCAGTGGTAGTATTGTAAATGAAGGCCATTAGTTGCTTGCATGATCCAATGGTTCTCTGTACCTTTAGGGTTTCCAGAGTTGAAGAGTATGAAAATTCTACTTCTAGATCTTTTTAAAGTTGAGATTAGCAATGATGTAGAAACCCCAGCGTTTGTATTCATGGTGCTTGGAATCATTTATCAGGGAAAGTGTACTAACTCTTATGACGTTGGTTAATTGTGAATGTTTAGTGGAAGTGAGGTTACATTTTCACTATGAAGGCAATGGTCTCGAATCTTAAAATCGATTCAAGTTTTAATCGAAAATTTTAAATCCATTTGTTTGGTTAAATATAAGTGTTTTTTTTTTTCCAGTTTGATACCAATTGGAAGAGGCTTGAACTAGTTTATTAGAAGTGTAGATTTTTCATTTTTTCTTTATTATGCATTGGGATAACATGTAGGATTGGTAAAACCTATCTTGTCCAGTCTGATTCGCTGATTTAGTGGTTAAAATATTCGGGTTAAGTTAGATTGGAAATTGGGTTGGTTTTTTTTTGTTGGAAATTTTGAGTTGAATTTAGATTTGATTTATTTGATTCCATCTTGCTTGAAGTTTGAAATTTTAATTAGTTTTTAATAATTAAAGAAAATATTTAGCTCGAGTTGAATCATATTTTAGATGTCCAAATCTAATTAGATTCAGCAACAAAATCCTCAAAGATTGGTAGTCTTCAGAACTGATTTGTAGTCATTCTAGTCAACTTATACTTTGTTTGTTACTATGCTTTGCATAGTCTTGCCTAAACATAACTAGAGATGTTAATATTGGTCCAGCTTAATTCGTAGTCAATGGGTTTAGTTCGATCAAATTGGTGTATGGGCTGAGTAGGTATAACCTATGGATTGGCAGGCTAGGTCATGGCCCATGGAACCGTGGACGGGCTGGATTGCAGGTCAGCCTGTGACTCGTGGGCTGCCCACCATCTAAATATATTTTAATAAATTTTTTAATTAATTATTAAAATAATTAATAAATAATTTAAGTAAATTAAAATTTTATAATTAACGTAATTTATAATTTTAACAATAACTTTTAACTTATTAACTTTTTATATAAAATTTTAATTAATTGAATTAAATGTCCTAATTAATCATATCATTACATATATTTCAATAATTTTATTATATCATAATTAATTAATTATATGTTATAATTCAATCTTTAACTAATTTTATGACAATCTAATATCTGTTTAATTTTTAAAATTTTACAATAACAACAATACTTAGTATAAATTCCACTGAGGCATAGAATTTGAAGAGATCTAATATTACGTAGCTTTACTCTTAACTAGTAGAAAAATTATTTTTAAATTAACCTTTAAAATTTTAAATATTTTATATTACCGGTTTAACTTTGAATCTGATTTTTTAAATATTAATTTTATATTGTTTTTAATATTTAATACTATAAATTTTTTTACGTTATATATTAATATTATAAATATTAACTTTTCGATATTTAATATTTATAATAAATCCAAGACTAAACTCTCTGTTAACTCTTAGCGCCCGCGTTTCAGTGATTAGAGGTAGACCAGCTGCCACTTAATGCTTTCGTATTTGCTCGGGATAGGAGACGAGAGGTGTGCGTGTATTGCCTCTCCACTCGCTCGTTTCTCCCATTACTCTCAGCAACACTATTGAACCGTAGCCGACGAATCCTGTTTCGATGTAATGCTGTTTTCCTGCCTTTCTTCTTCCTCGCATTGGTTTCGCGCTCTCTCTGTTTGATAATACGTCTGGGAGAGATTTCTCTTCCGCTGCAAGTAGCATGGAGGTCCAGGGCGGGGTTTAAATGTGTTTGTGTTAGTTTTGATTTTGGAGTTCTTGGAACCTGGGAGCGTATTTGAGAAATTGGGGTCGAATCGTGGGCTGAGCTTACCATTTTACGAGTGGACTTAGTTATTCACGACTGTTATGTTAATATTAATTTAGAGATTTTGCTGTTGTGGGTCGCCTGCATGATGGAGTTTTCTTTCTAATGGATAGGTGCTAAAAAGGAGCAAGCTTTCTTTGCTAAGAAGGATGGCCGCGTTTTCTGCTTATTCTTTTGTTTCTTCTTTTACGTTTCTTCATTCTATTGTTCCCAGGACAAATCAGACATTATGTTTAAGTGTGTGTTATAGGTCTCCAGCCAAGTCAAGGAGACTCGCTGCTTATTTACATACAAATCAATTGCAAACAAAACCCGAATCAGTTGTGGGGCAATATTACCCTCCATTGTTTAGGTCTGCACCTGCATGCTCTGGTTTTTTTATGTGAAATAAAACAGTTTTTCTATTTAAGTTCTGATTTTTTTTTTTGCATAGCGTTGCACCGATGATGGACTGGACAGATAATCACTACAGAACTCTTGCTCGGCTTATATCAAAACACGCATGGCTCTATACTGAAATGTTGGCAGCTGAAACAATTGTTTACCAAGAAGGGAATTTGGTACCTAAGCAAGCAATTTAGTTTTCCCGATAAGGGTTCAGATCTTCTTCTGGGTGAATCAATAAAGAAAGTAGTCCTTAGAGGTTCCTAATTCTCTGTTTCTTGTTTGCCAACGATCAGGACAGGTTTTTGGCATATTCACCTGAACAACATCCCATTGTTTTGCAAATTGGTGGGAGTAATCTAGAGAACCTGGCAAAAGCAACTAAACTTGCGAAGTCATATGGCTACGATGAGATTAATTTCAAGTTATGGCACTTTCTAACATCCTCTGTTTGTTTTCTACCTTATGTTCATTTGTTTTATAACTTGCTGAACCAAAACTGCTCATCTTGCCTTCAAAATACACCAGTTGCGGTTGTCCTAGTCCGAGGGTAGCCGGGCATGGATGTTTTGGCGTTCGTCTTATGCTTGATCCAAAGGTTTGGCGGTTGAGCTGTTTACTTTGTTGACTAAATCAATAATTCTTTTCTATTGTTTCTGTTATTCCTTATGTCTCGCATTCCCATTTCATGTTTTCAAGGGAAGTTTGTTGGCGAGGCCATGTCTGTAATTGCTGCTAACTCAGATGTTCCTGTTAGCGTTAAATGCCGAATTGGTGTGGATGATCACGATTCTTACAATGAGCTTTGTAAGTTTCATATCTTTGCTCTATCTCTATCTGAGCTGAAGCAAATTCAATATGTATCACTTTGGAGTTGTTTTGTGGAGTCAATGGTTGGTTAGGATATGAGAAGAAGAGAATCCTATATTCCAATGTTCTTCAAACACATAGTGTGGCTGTTTGTAACTTGCAACAGTTTTTCTTCAAACACATAGTGTGGCTGTTTGTAGCTTGCAACAGTTTTAACCCCTAATGTCTTCACAGATTCTTATCCTAAGGTTGCTACTTAGCTGGGATTGTATCTTGACATTGTTCCTTATGCCCACTACAGGTGATTTTATCTATAAGGTATCTTCTCTATCCCCAGTTAAACATTTTACCATACACTCGCGGAAGGCTCTGCTCAATGGTCTTAGCCCAGCTGAAAATCGAAAGATTCCTCCCCTGAAGTAAGAGCTTAGTTCAAGCTTTAGTGTAATTCATTCTTCATTCGCACATATCTTTACTTGTAGTCAATGGTAATACCATCATTACAACAGAAACATAATACCTATTTCTTTTATTTGCAACTGACTACTTAAAATTATACAAGTGCAGATATGAATACTATTTTGGCCTGTTGCGTGATTTTCCAGACTTACAGTTCACAATAAATGGAGGGATAAATTGTGTTGATGAGGTTTGGTATCTATATTTTCTTCTCAACATATTCTTTAGTATAAAATCCCATTTCCTACTTTCATAGGCTTTGTACAATTCAGATTTCAATTATTTACTGTTATCCTCCTATACTACATCAAAGTGATTCCTGCAAATGGGTTATGTCATAGGTGAATGCAGCATTGTTGGAAGGAGCACATGGTGTTATGGTTGGGCGTGCTGCCTATAACAAGTATGTCTATAAGAATTATTAGCTTTTTAATCTGTAATTTAGTCTCTGAATTACCTTCCAAAAGTACCTTCACCAAAATGAATGGTCTTTGTTAGGGCATTCCTAAACTATGCCACTATATTATTGGAAGTGTCTTGGCATTGTCCACTGTATGTGTTATTCATCTCTTTTCAATCAAATTGAATGAGAAAAGGCGTAGGTTTTTATCAAGGTCCAGGTTTGAGAGCTTAGAGCAGCCATATCGTGTAGGAATGCTGAATGGCAGTCATGTCCGCATAGTTTCAAACTATCTTTGCTTGATTAGACCTTGACCTTTTTAGGTCGTTTGCCAAACTACTGTCAAAGTCAAAAGCATGAATTGTCGGCAACTATACAGCAAGCTTGTTTAAAACCAATGCCGTGTACTCTTAACTCTAGTGTTTATCATACAGGAAGCTGTTTTAAAGGCAACGCCTTATACTTCGCTCCATTGTTTACCATATTGCCCTTAGTGATTACTAACATAATACTCTGTTGGCAGCCCATGGAATGTTTTGGGTCATGTGGATACTGCAGTTTATGGTGCACCTAGAAGTGGTCTTACCCGCCGTCAGGTTTAATAGCTTATCTTCTTATGCATGAATGCATCCAAATGATGCACCCTTTAACATCTCATCCTGTAACTTTCATTTCTTTTTAGGTCCTTGAAAAGTACCAAGTGTACGGTGATTCCGTTCTGGGGATCAATGGAAATAATAGACCAAATGTCCGAGATGTCGTCAAGGTAACGGGATTCTTTCACTCGATTATAATGTTTGTGGCAAACTTTCTTCTTATGAACAAAATTAAAGGCTTGATTATTTGATAGTTATGACCACCTGCGAAAATACTGGCATTATGTTCTTTGATTTTCCTTTTTTTTCTTCTCTTTTTTTTCTTCATTATATAAATTCTGAATGTGTTCAATATGATGCAGCCTTTACTTGGATTGTTCCATGCTGAACCGGGAAATGCCGTGTGGAAGCGCAAAGCTGATGCGGCCTTCCAGCATTGTACGGTATGTAGTAAGAACAAACCAACTTAGGGACTGTATTGGCCGTGGATTTTCTATAGAACTGTCAATTGTCATGGGTTATCCAGATATATCCACGCTTATGAAATATGCTGCTTCTAGCTATAATAGATAAGGTTAGAGCTCAGATGAGATGGGCTGAACTTGCTGACTATTTTGAGCCAGAAACTTGAACTGGACTAGAGGGGGAGCTCTTCGGGGTTATCCCTTAAAGCTTTTGCTTACATGTTTCACTTTGCAGACAATCAAATCCTTCTTCGAGGAAACTCTAACGGCAATTCCGGACAGCGTCTTGGATTCACCTGTTGGGACGGCACCATCAGGCCGCAAAGGTCTCTTTACTAATGTACGTGGATTGTTGCCAGCTCCGTATGAAAGCAGAGAACGGACGGTAGCATATGCTTGGTCTTAACCTGCATGCAGCTCTCTCTAACCCACCTATATCTTTGTTTACCCGTTAATTAGGTACAATTGTTTGATTTGGCCGAATTGGTCACTGTAAGGTTATGTAATGTAGTTATTATACTGTGATAGGGCCTTCATAGGACTTATTATTTCCTTGAATCGTTCGATTCGGAACACCAACATTTATGTTCTTGATGCCTTTAGTCCAAAACTAAGTATATGTAGAGACTAGAGAGAGGGATGCACAAATCTCAAAAGATGAAACGATGTAATATTTTTTTTGTATGATATTTTTTGAGTATATATATTAATCGGATATTTGTAAATTTTACAACACCACTCGGTATGACTGGAGATATATATTTGTAAATTTTGAATAAATTATTTTACAAAATAATAATTATTTAAAGTTAAGATGCCGATAAGTATTAGAATTTTTAATATGGGTGAAGTGTAAAGCTCGTTAACAAGAATTGAGTTTTGGTTAATCATTGACAAAGTAACTAGAACTATTCAATTGGATAGTTGACTTTTATCACTTATAAGCCCTTTAACAATTTCATGTTTAGTTAATGTGGGATATTCTAACACTCCCTCTCAAGTGCAATTGGGACTAGAGATTCAATTGTCAGTTGAAATAAATGTAGGGGTAATCGGATCGGGTTATTGGGACTGGACATTCAGATGGACAACCGAAAAATTAATAATTCAGACCAAACCTGTTTTGATACTATATTATAATTCTTAATATGGGTAGAGTGTAGAGCCCATTAACAAGAATTGGGCTTGGGTCAACTATTTGCGAAAATGAGTAGAACTAGTCAATTGGATAGTTAAATTCTTTATCAATTTCATGTTTAGTCAATATTTGATACTCTAGCACTCTCCTTCAAGTGTAACTGGGAGTAGACATCCAGTTGTCATTTGAAATAAATGCAGGGGTAATCGAACCGGGCCGCTGGGACTGGACTTCCAGATGGACAGTCAGAAATTAGTAACCTGGACTAAACCTACTCTGATACCATATTAGAATTTTTAATATAGGTAGAATGTAGACCCTATTAACAAGAATTGAGCTTGGGTCAACTATTGTCAAAATGATTAGAACTAGTCAATTGGATAATTGGCCCTTACCACTTATAAATCCTTTAATAATTTCATATTTAGTCAATATGAGATACTCAAACAAGAAGTTTATATTAATATATTTAATCTGTTTAATTAATATTAAATCGCCATAAAATTAATTTAAAATTAAATAAATTAAAGAATTTGAAAAATAATTAAAGAAAATTACTTTCACTTATAAAAATTTTAAATTTTAATTGTAAAAAGAAAATTATTAAATAAAAATTAATTGGTTGATTTTAGTTTATAAAAATTTATTAATTTATAAAAATTAGCAAATTAATTAATTAATTAATAGGTTAGATTTTCAAAATATTAGTTATACCGGTTGACAATAGAGATTAATTGTGCAATTAGGATATGGTAGAGATGGTAGGTTTGAATTTAACGAATTCTATTTAAGTTAATCATTTTTGGAGCCAAATGTAATTAATGAATAGTACAAGGACCACTACATATCTACCAATTAAATAACGACACGTCCATGTACGACTTACTTGGGTCATCGTAAGCTGACAAAATCTAAGTACGATTTTGCTTCGGCGTTTTTACTTCTTCGAAGATGGAGCTACTTGACTGAGTACACAAGATGGAATCGTCATCGGAGCCGACGTGTTATGTTACTTCGTGCGACGTCTCAACCAACTGGACTGTCGCTGGTGGCTCCGTTGTAAATTCCGTCACCTTCGAGTCCTCTCTTTCCCTAATCAATGAGACTGATCCCGAGCAGTCCTCCGCCGCATCGCTTCTTGTATTTTGCCCTCCTTCACCTGATCCAGACCCCTGCGAGATCACTCGTGAGTTTCCAATTCTTTACAAATGACTCGGGAGAGATTTTTTTCTTTTTTCTTTTTTCTTTTGTGTGTTCTAGTGTTTGTTTAACAGCTTCCGACGTTGAATTTTCGAGGGTTTGGTGCTACTGCTGTTTGGCCACCGAGAAAAAGCGAGGGAAAATTGATGATGGCATAGATTTTACTTTTAGTTTTTATTTTAATACTAGTGAATTGAGCAAGATTGAATCTAGATTACTAGGATATGCTTGCTCACCTGGAAATTGAAATTAATGGAGAACTTAGGGGATTTGACTGACTGTTGCCTCAGGAGATTTTTTTTTTTGGGTATGTGTATGTGTGTGTTCTAGTATTTGTTTACCAGCTTCCGACATTCAATTTACAAGGGTTTGTTGCTGCTGCTGTTTGGCCACGGAGAAAACGAGGGAAAATGGATGGTGGAATAGACTTAGGGGGTGCTTGTTAGTTGATATGGGAAGAAAGGAAAGGAAAAGGAATGAAAAAGAATGTTGGTAATATATTATGATTGGACGAACAGTATTTCTATATCTCTTTTTGGAGCAATACTGCTTACTTTCGAATATAGTTAGAAATGGAAATCGATTCATTATAAATCTTATTACCATTTTTCTAAGTGAACCAAGCACAACTGTAAAAGGAGATGTTAGTTTTTTAATCATATTTTAGTTTTGATTTACTTTCTTTAAAAAATAAGTTAAAATTTTAAATAGTACGTCATGAAAATTGATATCTTGGAAGATTTTTCTTTTTCCATCCTTTGCCCATTTCTATCAGTTGAAAGAGACAGTTTCATAGTCTTTTTGTAGTTGATGAAGATCTTATCCATGCAGTTACTTTTGCAAAAAAACATGAGATGCGACAGGTTTACGTACGAAGTACAGCTCGAGTTTACGAAATTTATTGTGCCCCTGAGCTGCAAAGTAGCAATGATTATCTGTGTACTGTACGATGTGGCATTGCTGCTAGAGATGGAGAAGTCTTGTGCACCCGTGATAGTGAACAAGGTGTCTTGCCATATCTTGCTGACTCTTCGAAAGAACTAACTGGAGAAAAATTGCAAAATGGCAATAACCTTACCCCAAACGAAGATGATTGGATTGAAGTGAACTCTGATACTTCCCTCGATGTTACTAATAGAAATGGTTCTACATCAAATTCTGACACAAGGCTGTTGAGAAGTTCTCAGGTGTTTATTTGCTTAATAATAATTTTTTTTTTTAAATTCTAGCTAATACTATTCGTATTTGGTGTCATCCATAGTTTTCTGTTTTGTTACCTATAAGGCTAAAAATTTACAGCATTGTTAAAGCATCGTCCTCTCCCTTCTACCTGTTCGACCCATCATTTCCTCTCTGTCGTCAGGCTTCTTGTGAATCTTGATTTTCAGCAGATATATATTGACTAGAAGTTGTAAGAGAAGAGTTTCACTGATGGAATGATTGAGTTACTCATTTAATGAGCTGATTGTATATTCATGGTATTCCACTTTGACTGGGCTAGGTTATGTGGGGAAGCTATCATTAGGGTTCACTTTTCCTTTTCTGCGTGTGGATCTGAACTTGCAATATCTCATCAAAGTTCATAAAAGGGCTTGCTGTGTTGTCATTTCATTTCCTTTGCTTTTGCTATTTAGTTCATTTAGTTCTTGTGTCTTATTGATACACTCCCATATCATTGTAAAAATCTCAATACTATACCTATCTGCTGTTTGCTAGCAAGGTTCATAAAATTGGTTGAAAATATTGAGTGGCAAATATTGGTCCTTAAAACCTTCATCCTTTTGTTGTTTTGCTCCTAGCAACTTTAATATTGGGTGAAGAACTAGAAACAAACAAATTACCTAGATCTTGAGTGTCTTTCGACCACAAGAAAAAGGGGACCTTCCAAATTGGTCTCCTAAGGAATTAAATTAAGAGTCTACAAAGCTGTAATGCACCAAAAATGGAGTTTACTAATTTTCTTAATTTTGAGCTTACTTGAGTAGGAAGCGTGGTCTTTTTTTTCCCCTCTTCGGTCTAATGTGCTTAATATGATGAAACTTTCAGGAATTTTATGAGGCTACAGCAGAGTTTAATGATACAAGTCCTTGTATGTCCCTTACGCTCAGGCTGCTATCACTTCAGAATAAAGGTTGTGTATGTGTTGATGAAGTGTATGTGTTTGCCGATCCCATTGATGAAACTGATTTGTATAACACAGTGGGTGGGGTTGGGCACCCTGCTGGAGGTTCATTTATGGCCATGTTTATGCCTTCTCTTTTGCAGTTATCGAAATTAAAAGGTGCTAGTCAAGATGATAAATACAGATTTGATACAAAAGAATGGCAGAAGTCAGAAGATACTGAATCAGAAACAACAAATACTAATGAGGCTAGGAATGAACTTCAGCAGAAAGGGAAGTCCAATTCAGATCGACATGAGTCGACAAAATTGTCATCTGAGCTTATGGCCAAACCTATTCAGCTTGAAAATCTCCCACAAGTGTCAGGTACAAAGGCTGAGATTGATGCTTCTCAGAGTCACTCTAATGGTGTTCTGGACCAGCTTGTATCGCGAGTTAATAGATTAGAAGATATCCTGTTGAGGTTTGAGGAAAATATGCTGAAGCCCATTAACAGCATTGATGAGAGGCTTCAGTGTGTTGAGCGGCAACTTGAAGTTCTCTCAAAGAAAGCCCAGAATGGTGAATTACTCTCTTGCACAAGAATTTCTGCCCCTGAGTTCTCATGCAGTGAATCAGAAACCAACTCCTTTTACAACAGTGGAAGTGTCTGTGTCAATTATTTGTCATGTGAGGGGAACAAGGAGACTCCAGGCTTGCCATCTAACTCTCCTATTGCTACAACTTTCTCAGTTGCGTCTGAGTTACACCCTAGTCTAGTAGTTACTGCCCCTGCGTTTTCAAACTGTGATGATGAGGAAGAAAATGAGGAAGTAGAGCAAGTGAAGGAGCCTCCAGAGGATAAATACCCACATATAATGTCAATTGATGATGCTTTAGCTGCTGCAATAGCAGGATTCGTATCGTCAACTTCTATCCAGTGTGAGAAATCCTCTGAAATCCCTGCAGTTCAAGCGCAGGAGTTTGCAAATGAAGAAGTCAGTATTGGCAATCCTGTTTCACCAAGTGTTCATTTCCAAATGGCATCAGACCGTGATACTTGTGTAACTTACCTTGGTCAGACAGAAAACAGAGGTGCATTTTCATCATCCTCCCATATTGCTGCTGTTGAGAGCGACAATGCCATATGTCCTGATGATGGTATCTGTGTAAATACTGGAGAGCTGTGTCGTGAGGAGGAATGTGATTCTCAGGGAAGTTGTATTGATCATGCAATTTCATCAGGGACTCCTAAGATGAAAAGAACCGGTTCTTATCAGTTAGCAGATAATGTTGACGACAGTGAGATTGTTGATGGAAAGAAGAAAATTTTAGTTATTGCAAAAACTGATAGTCTAGAAGAATTTCCGGAAAGTAAGATCTATGAGGACTGTGATACTTCCCAGGGATCAACTACGTCTGATGCAATGGTCAATACTTCCGAAGTGGAAGGGTCTAACCAAGACAACTCAGAGAATCATGATGAATTCTCAAAAGCAGTTTCCCTAGTGGATTTTGAAACACCAATCCTGGAAGTGACATTTACGCCTCAAGAAAATCTTAGTTCCAGGTCTCCCCTTGAAGCCCTTTTGGCTGGTCTGCCTGACTTGAGGGCTGAAGTTCCGTCAGTTGATGGAATTCCTAACGATGGTCCTCAAATTTTCGATGAAGAATGCAACTTAATTTCAGTGGAAAATTGCCAGTCTACAGATTATGCTAATAATGGCGACGTATCAGTGGATGTGGACTATTGCAGTGTCAGAGAGATAATGACCTTGAATGCTGAAGCGAAAATGGAGAATTTTTATGGTGGCAACAGCCAGAGAATGACTGGCGAGAGCCTCATATGAAAATGAATGGTTAATTACAATTATGTTATGTACATAATATGTTTTAAGAATTGTTTGGTAGGTCTCATGTATGTATGTTTTCTTCTGGAAATTGGCAGACCTTTAAAGCCTCAGATACATAACAAGATCAAATAATCTTTCTGGCATTCACTTTCAGCTGTAGCATCCCACTGATTTGCGTTTGTTGTTTGATAGAACTTTTATCCTTATTCATAAGAGCGGAAACTAGAGTAGGCCAAGAACTGATACGTACCCTGTGTTTTTGACCGTTTTATTCAATCCGGCTTCCTCTCCCCTGGCAGTAAGGGGTGGTATCGGTAAAGGGACTAAAAGGTCTTGAACAACCGAGTCAGCGGAACAATTGAAGGTGGCAAGGAAGGGATTAAAAGGTCTTGAGCAACTGAATTAATAGGACAATTCATGCCAAGAAGTAAGGATGGCATTGGCCGGTCCAGTTTTGGGAGGCTTGAATGGGTGTCAAACTTGTAGTTTGAGTTCGAGTTCATCAAAACTTAAGAAGTTCGAAAGTGTTTGATATTCGTAGTTAAAGCCAGTCCAATTTTGAGAGGTTTGAATGGGTCTCAAATTTGTAGTTTGAGTTCGAATTCGAGTTTAATCAAACTTAAGAGGTTTGAAGGTGTTTGATATTTATATTTAAAGCCCGGTCCAATTTTAAGAGGCTTAAATGGGTGTCAAACTTGTAGTTTGAGTTCGAGTTTAATCAAATTTAAGAGGCTCGAAGGTGTTTGATATTCATAGTTCAAGCCCAATTAGACGAGTAATCTAAAATTTGATCTATATAAATATTTTTATTAAATTTAAAAATGTATAGAACAAAAATAAAAACAATCTCCTAGGCCTTGCTTTGTTGGCAATGATTTTTGCTTGGGAAAGTAATCTTTTTCCTAAAATTTACATTATTATGTTTGGTTCATTTTTTTGAGTAGTTAGGAAAGTAAAATCTTTCCCAATCTAGGGAAAGTAGTAACACTTTCCTTGGATTTTAAATCCTACGATTCTCTTGGTATTTATATTACTTTTCTCAAGAATTTAATCTAAAAATACACTAGCCAATTCAACCCTTCCTTCTCTCTCAACTCTTTTATAATAATAATAATTTAATAATAATGATGATGATAATAATAATAATAATAACAATAATAATAATAATATAATTAAAACAATTAATAAAATTAATAATAATAAGAATAATAATAATACTAATAAATAAATAATAATAATAATAATAAATATAATTGATAAAAATAATAAATTAATAATTAGTTGAAAATTAACAATTATTATTATTATTAAAACGGATAATAAAATTAATAAGAATAATAATAATAATAACAAATAAAATAAATAAAATTAATTACAATAAGAATAATAATATGTAGAAAATAATAATAATAATTAAAAAATTAATAAGAATAAACAAATTTAATAATAATAATAATAATAAAATGTAATTGATAAAAATAATAAATTTGGTAATAATAAAATTAATAATAAGTAGAAAATTAATAATAATAATT
>JANIIA010000010.1:47493807-47515457 GCA_027478495.1 Erythroxylum alaternifolium | reverse complement strand
ACTTCCCACTGTTCCTACTATCTACTGTGACAACGTCGGTGCTACCTACTTATGTTCCAATCCAGTCTTTCATTCTCGTATGAAACATCTATCGTTGGATTACCACTTTGTTCGCGAACAGGTCCAACATTGCATGCTCAAAGTCCTTCATGTCTCATCATCCGACCAGCTCGCTGATGCTCTTACTAAGACCTTGTCTCGTCCTGTGTTTCTTGGCCTGCGTTCCAAGATTGGAGTCACCTCACGGAGCTCCATCTTGCGGGGGCGTGTAGTCAGTATATAATTAAATGTACATTGACTAGATTGTCCTTAGGGGTTTACATTGTAATCTCTATATAAACACAGTCATCATCAATAACAATGTACGTCAAATCATATTGGCTCGTTACCTCCTCTAACTTGTAGGCGGAGTGATACTCCAGCAGCTTGTAGGTTGACTGGTACTTCTGTAGCTTGAGAGTTGACTGGTACTCTCGTAGTGTGTGGCCTGCACAATCAACGAGCAAACATCATTTTAAAGGTAACTATAAACAATAATCAACAAAACAAAAGGATGCAGAATTGGCAGGCAGATTATCTTAAAGCAAATCGAATAAATTGATACCAAAAATAGTGTAATAACTACAAAGATAAGTGAGCAATAATACCAAAGAGGTGTTTTGAAGCCTGTGGGCTAGATTCCTCTTATGGAAGCCAGCGGAGTTAAGGTGCAATACGCTAAATATTGGATTATCTTCCGAGTTTGTTAAGCACACACCAAAGCAACGAAGATACCAACAAAACATGACTAATCGACCAAATATCTGATATAGAAGTCCGAAAACTAGCAATGTGTGGTAACATTACGGGTGCAAGCTTATCCTCTAATTGCGGGCCTTAGCTTGATCAACAAGAGGAATCAAATAGTAAGTACAATTCCTCCGCAGTTAACACTTTACACTGGCTTTTGAGAATGATTCAAAGGTCAACCTTTTGTTCTCAGCTGTTAGAATTGACTTCACGATGTGAAAAAACAAAGAAAGGGGGGTTGGTCGTACAGCAATTTAAGTTTGACTCTCAAATTCAGACAACCTAAATTTCTGGAAATGGTGGTTTAAGGTTAAGACCTGACTCCAGTTTTCCAAAACTCTTATCATCTTCACATTGGATTGGAGCAAACTTCCAGAGTGTGGTTGACTTTGTTGAATTGAGAGTGCCACTTAACCAACATAACTGCTCTTTTAGACAACAATATTCAGTTTCTTTTACTGAGAGAAAGTATTATTTATAAGAAGTCAAATCTCATCATTTAAGGGTTAAAAGTGTAAATTTGGCTTTTCGATGTTATTATATAAAAAAATGACAAATATTATTTTTTAATATAAATATTAAAAAATAATATTTGTCATTTTTATATAATATTTAAAAATTATATATTTATAAAATATGCTTAATTAAAAATATTCAAAATATTTTTAAAAATTGAGAATTTTTTAAATATGTAAAACAATACTTAATTAAAACATTCTTTTATATCTTAAATAAATTCTTAAATTTTTAATATTTAAAAATTTTAAGTTCATACATTTTTAAAGTAAAATTAAGTATTGTGTTATATATTTAAAAAATTCTCAATTTTTAATTTTTTTAAAAATATTTTCAAAAACTTTAATTTCATTTTTTTATACAATAATTTCAACTCGACCAACTTTCTGACCAACAACACAAATTAAAATTATTATCTCGAAATTGTTCTCCTCTATCACTTTTATCTAATGATTAAAAAAATTAAAATATTAAGTCAGTTCAACTATAAAAACATTGAATCTTGATCCTTTTATTTTTCAATTATATTTTTAAACTTTTGGTACAATTTACTTTAATAATTCTTTTTATTAAAATTTTCAATTTTTTAAATTAATAAGTTCATATAAATTATAATTAATTAATTAATTTTTAATTAGCAATCATTTTTTAATTAAATTTCAAATTCTTTAACGGATGAAGTGCACCGCCACAAGAAGAAAAAGAAGAGTCTGGAATGTTGCCTATTTTTTGACCAAACATAGTGAAATTACCCTTTTGCTCTTAGTTTATGTGAAATTTCGTCTCATCTCTCTCTACATCATAATTGTGAGTTTGGTGTTAAGATACGTTGTTCTTCATACTTAAATATGCATGAAACATAATTTAGATGAATGAAATAAGTTACGGAGAAATCTCCTCAAGCTAAAACCGAAGTGTGCTTCATATGGTGATATGTCAATACTTGTCCGATAACTATTATTATAAGCAAATTTTATCAAAGATAAGTGTCGGTCCCAGCTTCCTTAGAACTCCATCACACATGTTCTCAATATGTCCTACAGTGTCTGAACGGCCTCTCCGATTGATCATTAATCTAAGGGTGGAAGATAATATTAAACTTCAGTTTAGTCTCCAAAGATTCTTGAAATTTCGATTAAAATTAGAAAGTTGACAATCTCTTTTAACCATATTTTTAATTTTTTAATTTATTTAATTTTAATTGACTTTATAACAATTTAATACCGATTGAATCTTTTTGACCGTAACTTCGGTCCGGTTTTTAAACATTGCTTTTTTATGTTACAATTTAGCCCATATAGGTAAATTACTATATATCCCCAGTTGCTTCCAAATTGTTCTTTTCAATCTAATGGTTAGATCATCCACTATTGCGTAACCCTTTCACATTTCTACGTTAGCACTGTTACTTACAAGTTTACCTCTTCTCTTCTTCTGTATCTGTATCGTTATCTTTATCCGTATCTGTATCTGGTTCAAGAACACTAATAGTAAGTTTGGTAGCTCCGTCCTGAAAACCACAAAGTCAAAGAAGGCCCATTGCTTTTGATTTTAACCACGGCAAGGCAGCGAAAGGCTTCCTCTTCTCTTCTGCTTCTTCCTCCTCTTCTTCTTCCTCTTCTTCTTCTTCGTCTCTTGCTCTTTCGCTCCAACCAAACAACACGCAATCTCCTTTACTGTGGTAGTTAACTCACCTAAAATGGTGTTAACTTCCCTAACTTACTTACTCCTACCAAACACTTCTGTATCCTTTTTTCTTTCTTTGACATCATCTCTGAGCTCGCTTGTAGTTGTATGGTCATATGCCTGATAGATACATTACTGCATATGAATATGAATAAACGAGTTTAATCAATGTTAATGTAATATATTAGTTTGATAATAAGTTATAAATTTTTAAGAAAACCACATAAGCAAACTCCTGCCCAAAAGAAAATTTCTATGATATAACTGTCGTTTTAGGTTGATTCGAGGGAATTAAATCTCCTATTTCGGTTATAGTGTTCCTATTATGTTTCATTAAATTTTATCCACATATTAATATGGACCTTACATAAATATATGGATAAGATTTAATAGATTAAGATTAAAACAGAATAATTAGAACAAAAAATTTAATGTGAGATTTCAAGATAAGGTCAATTCCTGCAACGAAGTAAGACCCTCTTACTTCATCTCAATTTTACATATAAATTTGTTAAATAATACTAGGGGTAAAAGTATAAATTTATATTTTTAATTTAAATATTCTTTATAATTTTATTTAAAAATCATTTATTAGATAAAATAATAATCAAATATGCCTTTTAAATAGTTAACTTGATTTCAATTTTAGTTAGGGCTGACAAAAAGTCAATTTCAAACCAAATCGGTTTCAGACAATTTGGATAAAGGTAAAAATTTTATGATCTTAAACTGACTCGAAACTAATTTTTTTTACCAAGCTGACCCAGAATCGAACCAGATTAAAAAACACACAACCTAGTTCGGAATCGATTTGTCTTATTTTAATTAATAGCAAATGACCATTAAATTGTACCATCTTCTTTTCATCTCTTGCCACAATGAAAAAAGGGCAAAAAAGAAGAAAACGCACTTCAAATCAAAATTCAAAATTACGTAAAAAATTTTCTTCGCCAAATTTTGAAATAATAATTTTTTGCCTTTTTTAAATTCGGATCGGACAATTTTAATCAGTTTTAAATGTTTGGTGCTGACTAATTTTAAAAATTTGGACATTTTGTCCGATTAGGTCAACTCAAATCTATATTTGATTTTAATTCGGACAAAAATCAATCAACCCAATTTAAATTCGGTCAAAAAAACTCTAACATGTATCTGATTTTTTCTATATCGGACATGGTTGAGTTATCGGTTCAGACGAAATTTTGCCAGACCTAATTTTACTTATAAATATATAAGATAATATTTCGGGTAAAAATATTAAATTATACTATAACTTAAATACTATTTATATAAATATACAACCAAGTAAGTAAATAGAAATTATTAATTAATTTTCCATTTCCAGCATTTCCATTTTTGTCTTTACAAATCTAGCAATCTTCCTATAACTTGCTTCCCCTACGAGCTCAATTTTCAAAGACATGGACAAAGTGTACAATGTTGTTTCATCATCTTCAAAGCCTACCAAACTAGTGTATTATTATTACCAAAACCTGTTCTTTATAGCGTAGTACGTTACTATACCACCAAGTTATGTTGGTAAACAAGCATATGAAGACAAGCTCAAGTTGGTTTTTTTTTTCCAAAAACCTCCTGCTGGTCTGAAAAAAAAAAAAAGTCGGCTACCCTCCCAATAACCCTTTCGTCTCAATTTCTAACATTCAATTTCCATACCTTGATGTGTCATCAGTAACATTCTTTGTGTAGCCATTATCATTACTACTCTCAAACCTGGAAAAAGCTCCACCAGTTTCCTCTATATATATAGGGTAGTGCACGTTAGGACAAAGCATTCCTGACAAGTCTGTTCTGTTTCCTGTTCTTGGAAAGACTAAGAAACATGAACCCACCAAGCTTTCTGCTCTCGTTTTTCCTCGTACTAACCTATTTCACCTCGTGCCTTGGCGTTTACCATGAGAAGAACTCACACACCGTTAGTTACCGTTCATTACCAGCATCTTCAAGTCTGCTAGACAGGAAGTCCAGGACTTCGAACAGGCATCGACAACAAGCAAGAGGTTATGCAAGTTCAGTGAACGTTGATGAGTTTGGGGCTAAAGCAGATGGAAGTGATGATAGTGAGGTTAGCAAATGAAGAGTTCCTTCGGGTTCTTAATGTCACAGATTGTTTCTTGATTCTTAAGTTTCCAAATCATTATGGTGTTCTCAGGCATTTAAGAAAGCTTGGAACACGGGCTGTTCTTCTTCAGGAGATGTTGTTATTATCGTTCCTAAGAACAGGATATACACTCTCAAACCAGTCACCTTTTCAGGTCCTTGCAAATCAAGGATTATATTTAAGGTGAGCTCTTAGTAATGGAAATCTTGTAATAACGTAAAAAGGATTCATCAGTTTCGTTTTTCCAACATTTAAGAACAGAACAAATGAGCAGTTCTCTCAATTAATAACTTTGAATTTTGCAATGCTAGATTCACGGAACGATCAAGGCTTCTGCAAAAACAGGGGACTACGCAAGAGATAGGAGGCATTGGATAGTGTTTCAGAATGTAGAGAATTTCAGGGTTAAAGGTGGTGGAACCATCAATGGCAGTGGAAAAATATGGTGGAAAAACTCCTGTAAAATCAACGAAAGCTTAGTATGTGTTAGATCCTTGGATCATTGCTTCTCAATTTCCATTTTTCTGTTCTTAAACAAAGTTTTTTGGACTAATCTTTGAATTCTATTCTGTTTCAGCCTTGTATAGGTGCACCAACTGTAAGTTCCACTGTTCATCTTCTTTCAGTTACAGAAAAGCTTCCTTAGTTCTATGTCTGACGAGAAATTACTACTTCTTGCAGGCTGTGACCTTCGACGAATGCAAGAATTTAATCGTATCCAACCTGAAATTCTTAAACGCACAACAAATGCATCTAAGTTTCGAAAAATGTCTGAATGTTAGAGCTCTGAACCTCCTGGTGACTGCACCAGAGAAAAGCCCCAACACTGATGGGATTCATGTTACTGGCACCCAAAACATTCGGATCCAAAACTGTGTCATAAGAACAGGTAGTAGTACTACATGAACTGTAACCACCAACCAAAGGTTTTCAGTAACATTCATGTCTTAAAAGTATCATAATTTACTAAACAGAAACCTGAAAATGTGTTAACTAATTGATCCTTTTTACTTCCATTACAGGGGATGATTGCATCTCTATAGTAAGTGGGTCTAAAAATGTTCAAGCCACAGACATCACCTGCGGACCTGGTCATGGAATAAGGTTTGCTCGCAACCTTAACCTCTGTTCGAAACTTGATTCATACACACAGAACCACTCAGCTTCTGTTCATGATCATGCTACTTTTGCAGTATTGGTAGCTTAGGAGCAGGTAAACAAGAAGCCAGAGTTTCAAATGTGTTCGTTAACAGAGCAACTCTTTCAGGAACAACTAATGGAGTCAGAATCAAAACTTGGCAGGTAAGAGTCAATTTCACACTTTTTTGTATAGGTGTACCGAAGCACTACAAGAAGAAATCAACACAAAACCAACTTTTTTCTAGGATTCTTGGTAGAACTCCATCAACCCATTTTCTCTTTTCATATAAAGAACTGAATAATACAAAAATGGAGGTTTCTGTTTCATTGTAGGGTGGATCTGGATTTGCCAAAAACATAGTGTTCCAGAACATAGCACTGAAGAACGTGAGCAATCCTATAATTATAAACCAGAACTACTGCGATCAGACAGAACCCTGCAAGGAACAGGTAATAATAATTGAATAACACCCCCATGATTGATGACCCCATCTCTGAATTTACCAACTAATCAATGGAACGATCGGTGTTTTGATTGGTGTCAGCTATCAGCTGTGCAAGTTAGCAATGTAATATACAGAAACATAGTGGGAACTTCCGCTTCTGAAGTGGCTGTGAAGTTCGATTGCAGCAAAAACTTCCCTTGTCGAGGAGTTGTATTGCAGAATATAAACTTGAACAGTCAAGAAAGTGGTGAAAGAGCCACAGCTTCGTGCGACAATGTCAAGTTTGCTAAGAGAGGAAGGGTCTCTCCACAGTGTTCTTGATCAGATCATTAGTCTGTCTCCATGAAAAGGATGAAGAAGCAGCTACAAGAAAATTTATTATTTCCTAGGAAAGAACACTTGGTTATTACTTTCTAGTCTTATTTGCGTTTATGCCTTGATGATCTTACCAAGTGTACCTCATTCAATTGGATAGACTTCAATGTAAATAGTAATAAGTTATAAATCATTGTCGTTAGCTCTTTACAATGCACATTGAATAAATCTTAAATTACACATTTTGAAAAAAATTCTTTAATATATTTAATTAAATTAGCAATATATATAAAAAGTCAACGTATCCCATACGGTATTAGAATTTTTGATATGAGAAGAATGTAGAACCCGTTAATAAGAATTGAACTTGAGTCAACTATTGCCATAGTTGAACGTTATCACTTATAATCTTTTAACATTTTCATATTTAGTTAATATGAGATACTATAACACTCCCCCTCAGGTGCAACTAGAACTGGATATTCAGTTGTCACTTGAAATAAACGCAGTGGTAATCGGATCGGGCCGTTGGGACTGGACATTCAGACGGACAATCGGGAAATTAATAATCCGGATCAAAGCTGCTCTGATACTATATTAAAATTTTTAATATGGGAAGAATGTAAAGCCTATTAACAAGAATTAGGTTTGAGTCAACCATTGCCAAAATGGCTAGAATTAGTCATTTGGATAGTTGACCCTTACCACTTATAAACTCTTTAACATTTTCATGTTTAGTCAATATAAGATACTCTAACATACAAAAGGCTTTTCGTTTTGTGAAAGTCTAGAAATGATCATAATATACACAGTCTTACCTTTGTATTTTTATAAAGAGACTATTTCTATGTCTTAAACTTTAATCTTATAGTCACAAAGAAATAACTTTATCAATTATCCCAAACCTCACCCATGTAAGCAATATACATAAAAATGTTGTAATTATCGAAAAAAATAATATAAAAAACACTAGACAAATAGGAAAATAGATTATCAGTTTTTATAAATTTGTTCTAATCGTATTCTATTGATTTTCATTTTCACATTTATCTAACACCCATACAAATATGTGGTTAAAAATAAGTGATGTAAGCATAGGAAATCTCGTACTGATAAATAAGAGACCAGATCATCTGTTCCTATTATTCTGTTCATCAGGGCATACCAACTTTGAGAAAAGAGAACTTATTTAATTTAATATGATAGGGTGGGTGACGTGGCAAAAGGGTACATTTCCTGATAGACAAAGGATCTTCGTACAACTGCAGTTGGAATCTTCCATTAAGTTGCTTATTTATTTAATATTTAAATAATTATCAAATAAAATATTTTATTAAAATATTAAATAATAAATTATTAAAAGATATCAAATTAACATTTTCTAATTTTTAAAGTTTTTCTAATCTAGTATTAAAATTTTTTATATGAATACTTATTTAATTAAAATATTAATTTTATTTATATGAAATTTTAAAAATTAATTATTAATTTTAAAATTTTTGATTAAATTTGAAAAATCTCAAAATCTCTTTTTTTTTTCACAATAACTCCAAATTTCGGGAATGATTCTTTGTGGTAACACGTGGCAACAGCTTCACCAACAAAACAATATATCAGTTACCGGACCAACCAGACAACTTAGTGTTGTGTTTTAACTGTAGATTGTCGTGTGGGGAATGGCGGAGATACCAGAAATGGAGAAGGAGCAAGCGAACGTCGGCGGCGACGGTAAGGTAGTTGAAGTGAAGCCGAATCCTAGTAAGGGTCTCACGTCCAAATTCGTAGACTTTTTGGAGAAGTTGATCGTCAAATGGATGTACGATTCTTCTCTGCCACTCCACTATCTCTCCGGCAACTTCGCGCCGGTTCGTGAGGAGACTCCTCCTGTCAAAGACCTCGTCGTCAAAGGCTTCTTGCCTGTAAGTTACGGTTTTACATATCTGATAGGATTGGTGGCTTATGAGTCGTGCAATTCGATGTTAGTGAAATTGAGTAGTGAGTGATGATTGGGAGTTGTTTGATAGCTCTCTCCTTTTTTTTTTTTTTACCGGTTTCAGGAATGTTTGAATGGGGAATTTGTGAGAGTAGGTCCTAATCCAAAGTTTAGCCCTGTTGCTGGATATCACTGGTATTATAGCTGTTTCTGGAATTTTTACTTGATTCTTATCAGATACAGATGTTTAATTCTGCATTTCTTCTAACATTTCTTCTTGGGTTGGTTTTTGTTGCAGGTTTGATGGAGATGGGTGAGTGAGCTTATGAAAAGAAATCTCCATTGATTTATATACTGTATTGTGTTAGTGAATGTTTGATGAGTACAGAAGTGAGAAACCAAACTGTTGGATCACTCATCCACTGACATTTTCTTCTTCTTCAAAGAAGTTGTTATCTGTTTTGCTGCTTTAATAGTTCAGTTGATTTAACTTCATTGGACCATTCCTTTTTGATTTGTTAAAATATCTTCTTTTTTCTATGTACTTAAATCTTTTCCTGTCAAATTGGTTTTGCAGGATGATTCATGGCATGCGCATAAAAGACGGAAAAGCAACATACGTTAGTCGCTACGTGAAGACTTCACGACTTAAACAAGAGGAGTTCTTTGGAGGTGCCAAATTTATGAAGGTAAAGTACAAGTTCTGATGTATTATGATATTAGCTGTTTCCAATATGGTGTTGATGTTTGAACTTGGAACTATATCTTAGTAATTGAAGTTAACTACAATAGTGATCATTTCACAAGCTCAGTGTTGATTTTGTTTAAGTTACAAGTCATTCGTTGTATAAGCAAAGATAGACAACTTTTTGATGTTGACTTTAACTAAGTGCAAGTTCTTAACTCATGCCTCTTGTAAATCTCCAGCATTATCCAAACAAACATATAAAGACCTCATGGTAAAAATGTGTTCTTTGGGGTGTCATATTTCTATTTAAATGGTCATTTGCAGATTGGAGACCTCAAGGGTCTATTTGGACTACTCATGGTCAACATGCAAATCCTCAGAGCAAAATTGAAAATATTGGATATGTCATATGGGAATGGAACAGGTAAATTTTTGTTCTTAAGGCGATTATTCACTATGTTCTGCCTCTCGTTTGTCTGAGAACTATTCATGAGAAATGAAACGAGCCTTTTACTTGAAATGCTGTTTTTCTATGTTAAAATTTGAAGTGCAGAAGTGAGGAATCTGTCAAATATTACTTGTTTTATCATAAATCAAAAGGAAAACTGTTAATGTAACTCTCTTGCAGGCAATACAGCTCTCACTTATCACCATGGCAAACTTTTAGCACTTCAAGAGGCAGATAAGCCTTGTAAGCTTTGCTCTCGGTCTCAATTATGTTCTAAGAATTCTTGGTATCAAATCTGTTCTGTTTGCATTATCTAGTAGGGGAACTAATGATATAGCTGTCATCTTGCAGATGTGATCAAAATTATGGAAGATGGAGATCTGCAAACTATTGGGATGTTGGATTATGACAAAAGATTAAAGCACTCTTTTACTGCTCATCCAAAGGTTGATCCATTCACTGGTAAGCTTTATCCTTATAGAACTAACCAAATTGACTATCAATCTATAGTGAAGATGCTGAAATACAAAATCCCTGAATGCAGGAGAGATGTTTACTTTTGGCTATTCGCACGAACCGCCATACATCACGTATAGGGTTATTTCAAAGGACGGTTTCATGCACGATCCAGTACCTATTACAATATCAGAGCCCATAATGATGCATGACTTTGCAATTACAGAGAACTATGCAATTTTCATGGATCTTCCTATGTACTTCCGGCCAAAGGTACAGCAATTTCCCACTTTCTGTTTTACATCTTTGAAGGAGTGTGCAGATTAGTTTCTTGATTTTTATGTGGTGGATGTGCCTAATCCTTTAATAGTCAAGAAATGCAGTACTACCTGATGAACAAGATAAGCCTTACTGCTCTTATGCTTCTTTTTCAGGAAATGGTGAAAGAAAAGAAAATGATATTCACTTTTGATGCTACAAAAAAGGGCCGATTTGGTGTTTTACCAAGATATGCAAAGGATGACAGCCTAATTAGATGGTTTGAGCTTCCAAATTGCTTCATTTTCCACAATGGTAGGCGGTTTTGGATGCTCTTGTCTATTTGATTGTCAAAAAACTCTACCCTTTTTCTCTTATCTTGATTACTTTAGGCATGTGTAAGAATAATTCTGCAAAATACATACTTCTGATGCAAGAACCTTTAGGTTCTCCTAATCAAACCTGGTTTGCAAAACAAGCAATTAGACGATAACACAGAAACAAGAAGTTAGAAGGTTGTAATTCTTGAATTGATAAACCCTTCCATTACTTCCATAGCCGTACTACATACCATTATGGAATAGATTTTACCTGTTTGTCTTCATGGAGTCCTTAACATCTAGTTACTTTGAACGTGACAAAATTTTCCTGCACTCGTGAAATGTGATCCTTCTTTTTGATGATCTCTCTACTAGCCAATGCTTGGGAAGAAGAAGACGAAGTTGTTCTGATTACCTGCCGGCTTCAAAACCCGGATCTAGACATGGTCAATGGCACCGTCAAAGAGAAGCTTGAGAACTTTTCAAATGAATTGTAGGGAAATGATGACAAAATTTCTCTGTTCTTAAATTAGCTTTCTACTTGCATATCTCACTATGATTGCTGAAAACAGATACGAAATGAGATTCAACGTGAAAACTGGAATCGCTTCGCAGAAGAAACTCTCAGCATCTGCTGTTGATTTTCCTAGAGTAAATGAGAACTACACTGGCAGGTATGCGGCACCTTAGTTGATAAACATAAAATGTTCACTCAGCAGCCCATTTGCATATTAAAACAAGAATGCTTTCTGATACTCTCTTATGGACGCAGGAAACAAAGATATGTGTACGGGACCACTCTAGACAGCATTGCAAAGGTTACTGGAATTATTAAATTTGATCTACATGCTGAACCAGAATCAGGGAAGACAAAGCTTGAAGTTGGAGGAAATGTTAAAGGTATCTATGACCTTGGACCTGGTAGATTTGGTTCGGAGGCTATATTTGTCCCTCGAGATTCTGGTACCCACATTGAGGAAGATGATGGATACTTGATATTCTTTGTGCATGATGAGAATACCGGGTAATTCTTATTCTTTACCTACGGCACTCTTTGCTTGTAGTTCATGATCATGTGACATTCCTTAGTTTCATGTGAGATTGTGAATTGAAACTCACCAAAATGCCATTAACTTCATACTGCAGAAAATCTTCAGTTAATGTAATTGATGCGAAAACAATGTCATCAGATCCGGTTGCGGTTGTTGAGTTACCCCACAGAGTTCCATATGGATTCCATGCCTTCTTTGTGACACAGGTTAGTGCAAGTTTGGTTTCATCGTCAGTTAGTTTCTAAAGTATGGATTGAACTGAACATCATCAAATGTTGAACAGGAACAACTTCAAGAACAGTCGAAGCTGTAATTGCCCATCATGAAGAAAGCTATGACTCGCTGCTTAGGCTATAAGTACCAGGAAACAAATCAGAGTGCAGAGCAGATTCATTCGGTTTATAAATATGTATGTAATAGCTCGTCAATGCATATGACAGAAGCTATAAAACTTAATCTGAAACAAGGTCTATGTGATTTCGCACGGTGAATCAGAAAAACATAAACAAGTTTTCATTATGAAGCATTTGTTATTTCGGTCACCATCCTGGTCGAAACAGGAAAACAAAACCAGTTCCCGATATGGAAGCGTTTGGTATTTCTTCATTAGCTCATTCAATTTTCACATATATCCGAGGCAGACCAAGCCAAATTTAAATAAGACGGTGCAAAATCCTTATACAACCGGTACAAGTTTTATGACTAGAAACCTACTGTCAATCAGTTCCTTGACAGTAAACGAACTGACCTTAAAACTGCACCTTACCTTAGACTATGCAATCAAACGTTTTGGCAAAGATCATAAGTTAACGATTAAAGGACAAAAGAACCAGTCTTTGTCATTGTTAAGCTGTCAGGTTTGGAAAGGAGAAACGTTTCAGTAACAAGAAACCAAAGTCTTGAGAAAACAGAAAACTGCTCAAAACTAACAGTCAACAACTAAGAGTCTACTTGGTAGATACAAGAAAGTTTGCTAACTTTTTACAGAGAAGTGAACGGAAGAAATGATGCTTTTATTTTAAAGACTTCACTCACAGTGAAGTCTGTCGCATCCTCCAACTTCAACCCCTTAAATGCACAAGAGTACTGAAAGCCAAGAATGAATTGCCTGGAGAGAAACTCAAGCTGGATATGAGAAACCCCTCTAGCTTTGATTGCCTGCATAAACAGGGCCACCCATAAGACAAACAAAGGATTCGGTTAGATCAAACTTAAAATAAATATACGTGACTCAGCAATCGAACCGGTGTAGGAATGCTGAAGGATGGGGAATGCCCCATTTGACACCCCATTCCCATACGCTCTCTGACTCTGCTGACCCAACACATTTGTACCATTGCCAGTCGATGAATAGATTGACAACAGTTCATGGCCACCACCATTACAATTGGAAGATGAATGTTCTTGAATCATGGATCTTTTACGTTCTTGCAGATATCGGGGGGAATCTGAGTCTCCTGTACCATTTGAGGAGAAATTCTCTGAGCCTGACAAGCTGGTGGACTGTCTCGTAAGATTGGAACCTAGACTCACATTTTTATTTGACAATGGATCAGCAGCATTATCATGCTTCTTTGTGTTAAGAAAACGGCCTCCAACACCTCTAGCCCGTCTCATAGCATGCTGATGTCTAGACTCGTGAAGATACGGCTGCAATGAATAATAAGGGGCAAAATAGCATAACCAGACGATTAGAGCCTAACATGATAGACACTAAGATATTTCTTACCACATTGAAAATCAACTAATAAACTAAATGGATTGTGCATCTTTATGGCACTCCTGTGAGTCAATCGTTATGTCATCATTTGTTGGACGCTTCACTTCATCTGAAGTTGTTTGCTTCATATAGATCCTTTAACTTCAGATCTCTGGTTTCAGCGTTCAATTATTGTATCATTCCACATTTTCATAAACTATGCATATTTGTGAAACTCATCTTTTTCTATTTGCTTCAACTTCAAATTTTTTATTTCCCAAGTTGTCTCAATAATGTCAATAAAGTCAACTAAATGACACAGGGGGTATTCAAAGATTAATTCTACCAACTTTCTCTTATTTTTAGTAACTATGTAAATGATAAGGCAAAATAAAATCCATGCTCGATGTATCTTAAAATGGAAAGACGCCTAAATTAGCAAAAGAAAACATGAAATAGGAAGCAAGAGTCCAAAAACACTTGATTGTTAAAAAGACTAAAACAAACCAAGACAGATTAAAAGGCAATACGCTTTTATGTTATAATGCCAAATCTGAAAATAACCCAAACATTGCCAACAAGAAACATCACCACAGATATCACAGACCTTTCTCGCTTTTACCACTTTCTTCTCAAGCTCAGCCTTCGCACGTGCCTGTCTTCGCCTCAATATACCATGAAACTGCTTTGCATTTACATAAACTGGTTCCTCTTCCATGTCAAGGGGTAATGGCATTCTTCCATGGGACAGTCCATATAACTGTGGAGGCACCTAGTAATAGATGAAAAAGATATCACGAAATTAAATCCACTGAAAACAAGTTATAATGAACTTTTTCTTTGTTGCATAATAACAAGAACTTTAGCCATAAATATAAATGTTTCTCTGGTCGATATTATGAACCATATTAGCAGGAAGGCAGCAACTAGATCACAGAAACAACAATAAGATAAAAGTTGCTATGTAAGTCAGCTTTAAATACTTGACCATGGAAGTTGTCCTCAAGTAGGGTTTATTTATATGCTATAGTATTCAACTTAGATTTGATTGTCTTCTTTCTTCAACCAATAACCACCAAAAGCACGCACATAGCGACATAACAAACTTTAATAGCAAAATTTTGGATCCAAAACTTTGAAAAAGAATTGAGCATCTCCAATGAGATTGTTTCAAAAGATATATTTTTCACCTAACTTTGATAGGTTGTTAAAAGTAAAGATATGAGGTAGAGACAAAACCGTTGCACAATGAATGAGTTGCTATACCATCAATAAATTCAAAGTTAAGTTTGAAATCAACTCAAATACAAATGTCACACACGTCACGTTCGTGGTGCAAAAATCTTCCCCGTTATAAGAAAACGACAACTATGAAAAGCTAAGATAATTACATACCATAGTTTGCAGTCCAAAAGGAGTCAACATTCCCCGATATTGAGGATCTGATGGATATGACGACAAAACCTGAAATATTGAAAACATCGAACTTTAATGTCTGGAAACAAGCAGAGAAAAGGCATACAAGCATTCTATTCTAGGGTCAGCAAAAGAACTTTTGTGTGGAAATGCCATGAGACACCCAACAAGTGTTTAACAGCAGACATATAGAAGAAAGGAGTGTAATATTACTATTGAGTGACCGACAAGTTCCATTTGAGAGGTTGGTTCAAGTTGTCCACTCATAGGAACAGCTGCTGCTGATGGTTTCAGTTGGTGCCCTGGTCCATTACTTCCATCTAGACAAATGGAAATCAACCCCACAGACCCAATAAGGAAAAAGGAACAAAAAGGAGGTTTGCATTATTAACATATTTGCATTAATGGTACATCCTAAAGAGTTCCCTACACAATCAATTTTGCGACATACCATAACATGCAAAATATGAGACCTAATTTAAGAAATCCAACAGTATCAGCAGTTGCAACTTAAAAATAATAGACACTGATTCATAATGCTGGTATATTGCAGAGCTTTGTCTTAGTTGTAGAAAACATATCCCTTTATTAGAAGATAATTAAAATGCCCCTTAATATCTAAGCACACAATTCTTCCGACATAAAAAAATGGAGGCTTTTAATACTGATTGTATCACGACTGTAGCGCAGACTTCGAATATCAATGCGTTATTACCCTTGTCAATGAAAATAATTCAAAATTTTGATAAAATAGTAAACCTAAATAGAGAGAGGAATAAAAAAGGAATGATCTTTGGATGCAGCATCTTTTCACAGGAAAAGACTAAAATTTAGCTTGCAACCACCATCATATCCTCCTATATTACCCTTGCAAATGGTAAAGAATTATTCTACTCTCTCAAATTCCTTGTTTGACTTCACTTTTTTTCATTTTTCATCAAATTTGATGGATTTTGCTCCCTTAGCCAACATCTTGAAGAAGGTGAAGTGAGAAGATAAGTTTACAACATGAACAAGTAGTTGAATTCCAAGTCAAGTGAAACAAACTAAGTAATCAACAAAAAATGCAACCTCTCTTGCACCCATTGTAAAAGGTCTTTCCCTTTCAAATTATAAATTTTTTACATTTAGTGTGATTATGTTGCTGATCTATGGAGAGAGAAAAAATAATAGAGTTGCTTTGTTAACATAAGTGAACAAGTATGAGAACTGTCCCAGAATGCTTCAGCAAAATTTTCACAAAATAACAAAATATTGAGGATGACTACCAGATTGTGTTGATACAGCAATCTGCAAATCTTTATTGAAACTAGCTCCATTATCCAACCCAGGACTAGCTTGTGACTGAATTGCTCCCTGTGTTAAATGCTCCACTATAGGTGTTGTTAAGGTATTTTCACCAAAGGAAGTATTGTTTCCAACTCCACGCCACCAAGGTTGACTATACATGGCCGATTGTGGTACAACATGTCCAACTTGGTCTAACCGACGATCTTCATTATCGGGTTTTGCCGGCATTATTTACAGTCTCCGCCTGGGAAAAGGTCACAAGCTAAACATGCTAAAACAAGATTAAAAAGTGAACCATAAAGTTTATGAGTTTGCATGTATTTTATTCACAAACCAACTACTCATCCAACAGTCACAGGAAACCTGAGCAGCGCATATCAAACTTGACTCATTTATGCATGTTCAAATACACAAATGATAAAAAAAATTCTCCACTAGTTTGAGAAACCGAATCCAAGAGAAAGAACTAAGTAAAACGCATGCCAACAGGTCCTCCAGCGTAGAACAGAAAAACCCATATCAAGAAACAGAGTGAGAAGAGCAACCGCGTGCAGAGCCATGGATATCCACAACGACATGATACCAGATATCAACAATTTTGAAAATGTTCAATCCTGTGTTCCTTCGTCCATAAGTAAATACGATCTATTGCACAACAAATCCATCATTCTTGTCTCTACAATACCACTTACCTCCCTGTTCCAGTTCTTTTATCGGAAACGGGAAAAAAAAAGAAAAAAGAAAAGTCCACTTTTTTGATGAATTTTTTTGAGAATCACTTTTTTGATGAATTGCTTTTTACTCCGAAGGAAAAATCGAAATCCGAACTAACAAATACAGCATATAAACACGAAATCCACTTACCTGAAGCTAAAAACTTCAAAACATAACTCAATAAAGCTGAATTTCTCCTTCAGTAATCCCTAACTCCACTCAGAATTCTGCTAAGTTGTCTTCTAAACTAACAAGAAATAATCAAATCAAAGTCAACAACTACAATTACAAACAACTGTTGCTCCAACTAAGCAGCCACTTCTTCTAAATCTGACCAAGCCCTCTTTTCCACCGAGCTCCTCTTCTTCCAGCAAACCAAACATAAAAACTCCCGAAACAAGACAGAAAGAGACCAACAAAGAGACGAAGAACACCGACAACTCACAGCAACCGCGAAACAAACAAAAAAACCAAATGGAACAGAAACAGGGACACAGAGAGAGAAACAAAGAGAGATAGAGAGAGAGAACAGCTTACCGATGACAGAAAGAGCCTCCAAAACTAGAATTCCGGTGAGAAGAATCTAAGCAGAAGCCATGGATTTTTGGTCCAAAATTTCCTTGCAACCTTAAGAGAGACAAATATCGTTGATAGAGAAAGAGAATATAATATTATTATTATGTATATATATATACATATAGAGAGAGAGAGATAAGAGCAAAGAGAGAGAAAGAGGAAAGATAAAAACTCATGTATAAATTTGTCTTTTGCATTTATGATAATTTATAAAATAATATTTTATTCATTTATTGGTTCCTTCAAAGGTCATTTTCTTGTCTTTTCTAAGGAAGAAAACGATAAAATTCAGGACTTTGAGCTGTGAACTTTTCCGTAATGACAAAAGTACCCTTATCCTTTTTCCACACTTTTTTTATCTCCTCACCAATTTGACGATATAGTTTTAAAAATCGGATCAGAAGTTAAACCGGTAAGACAAGAAATTTAAGGTTTGACCAATATTAACTTGTTATAAAATCAATTAAAGATTAAATAAAATTAAATAATTTAAGATATGATTGCAAGAGATTGTCGAAGAATTTGAAGTTTAATTGAAAATAAAAATAAATTAATTTATTTTAAATTATAATAACTTATTAATTTACGAAGATTGACCGATTAATTAATAAATTGATAAGTTCTTAATAGCAAAAACTATTAAAATCGAACATGAAAGTTAAAAATAGAGCCGAAAAGTTAAAAATTAAAAATTTTTATGATTAAATTAGTAGAACCGATTGAGTATTTTAATGCCTTCTTATAATGTGAATTTTAATTAATTGCTAAATAAATCAATTGCATATACGACAGTTGAGTTGAAACAGGTTAAAGATTAAATAATTTGATATATGAGTCAAAGAGATTTTCGAAGTATTTGAAGTTTAATTGAAAATAAAAATTAATTGATTTATTTTAAATTATAAAAATTTATTAATTCACAAAAATTGACCGATTAATTAATAAATTGATAAGTTCTTAATAATAAGAACTATTAAAATTGAAATTTAAAAATTAAAAATCGAATCGAAAAGTTAAAAATTAAAAATTAAAAATTTTTATGGTTAAATCGATAAAATCGATTGAATATTTTAACTCTTAATTATAGTGTGAATTTTAAATCATTACTAAAATTAGTTGCATGTACGGCAGTTGAGTTGAGTTGAATTGAAACTGAATTGTTTAAAAAGGAATATTCTGGTTAATCAACCATCACGAGAACAGAAAAAGATACGGCAAAGTACATGTATACTTGTTCGCCTGTTTCGGGACAACGAAAAATAGAAGATACGTTCAACTGGAGGTACACACCAAGTCCCGCATATCCATAAGGTGTCCTAAGTCCTAACCCTTTTTCAGTCTATTTTATCCATGTTTATATTTTTATTAAGATATTTATTTTTATGTTTTTATTCATGCATATTATTTATTTTTTATTATTATTAACTTTTCATATCTATTTTTATTTTATTATTTTAATAGTGAATTTATGCCAGATAAGGGTTATTAGCATAAATAATATAATAATCCAAACATCTTACACAGCTAGCCCTAATTAGATCATTTAGAATATGCTGTTGGACATTTTTGTTATTTCTCATAAAGTTGGACAACATTTAATTGTAATATTTGGTTTTTAAATAGATTATCGGTTAAGTTATCCGGATAAAGATAATAAAGTGGCTCAATAAATGATCTAAATCAATGGATCAAAGTCTAAGTAGAAAATAGATCCCGATTAGTGTGAACCTGGTCTATATCAACTTTGTGATGGGGAATCTCGATATGAAAGCTATATATAAAGATTAAGGTCTCCTCCAGTTGCTCGTATTAATCGTAAGCATAAAGATTCTCTTATCCGTTAAGAGAGTTTACGTATTGAGAAAACTGTAGAAAGATCTTGACAGCGTCCAGGTGATAGATTTCCATGAAGACGACGGTAGATTCGGGCTCTTTTTGACTTCAGAAAGCTCGTTTAAAGTTTAAGAACTGAAATCAAATACTTTCTGCATTTCTCTGTTTTTTGTCCTTTTATATTCGATCCGAGATATGTAATTAAGGTACCATTACGTTTTACATTTTCTTCTGTTATTACCTTAGGTATACTTTTCCTTATCTTGTGAATACTTATCCTTATAAGGTCTTTATATAAACATTGCATCAATGTCTCTGAAGATAGTATCCAAAAGCAATGAAACATTTTCTTTAATATTTTTTATCTCTTTTTTCTTTGTTCCATTAGGGATAAAGTTGTGTACTGCTGGACATCTATGTATCAACGAAACTTTCATTAGGGCATTGTTGTCGTTAATAATTTAAGATAATTATTTAGTTATAATTTAAGAGTTGAATTAGATTGTTATATAATTAGTGTTTAATTGGTTCATATGTGATTTTTTTTTGAAACGGAAGAATCTACAGTCATTATCATTTGAATGTAAACTAAGTAAATCTTCGGATTGACGCAATAGCCTATAAATCATGCCAACCGAATACTTTACACGAAACAATACATGTACGACAGTTTCGATGTGATATTTATATTGCAAAAGTTTATCATCATTTTAAACTAAATTTTCAGAAAATAATTTTTAAAAATTTAGCTAAAAATTTTAAAATTAAATACAAGTTTTGTATGTTTTGATTACAAAATTAATAATTAATGGAAAATACAATTGATTAACATTGAAATGAAATCCGAGGTTGGTGTGGTCGGATAGGAGTGGTAGGAATAATAATAATAATAATAATAACTAGTCTTTATCTTGTGGGAGCTTCCTTGAGCTTTTAGTAATGTTCGAGTACACAATAACTTTTAGTTTTGGTTACTAAAACAATTATGCAAGTTCTTTGGTTGGTAAGTTACTTTCACAAATTCTGCATTTCATCCCCATCACCAATTGTCGTTCTGAGTGGGTCAGGCGTTGCTAGCAAATCACCAATTCCAAACCATCTTTTTTCCAACTAGTCTTAGGCACTACTAAGTCACTTATGTTTCAAACAAAGCAAAAGCAAGTAGGTGACCTTAAAAAACAAAGAAACAAAAAAAGTGTGTGATTTGGACCATTGGAAATTTATAATTATTATTTAAATTAATTACAAAAAAATCTTAAAATTTACCTAATTTTATAATATGAAAATATTTTAATTCTCAATTTTTAATAAAAATAACCCAATATTTAATATTTTATTATTGTGAATTACACTGACAAATCATATCAAATCCGTACTTGTGACACGTGACTGTCACATAAATTTATTATTTATAAATTAAACAAAATTTAAAATAGTTATATACTGTTATAATTATTTTAAAAGTTTAATATTTTTAATTTATTAAAAGTTCCCATATTAAAATTTAAAAGTGTGTGATATGGACCATTCGAAATTTGTAATTATTATTTGAATTAATTATTAAAAATATTAAATATAATCAAATTTATGATATTTTAAAATAATATTAAAATATTTTAATTCTCAATTTTTAATTAAAAAACTTATATTAAATATTTTATTATTGTGAATGACACAACGAATCGTTTCAAATCCGTACTTGTATCACGTGACTGTCACATAAATTTATTGTTTACCAATTAAACAAAATTTAAAATAGTTATATACTCTTATAATTATTTTAAACGTTTAATATTTTTAATTTATTAAAATTTAAAAGAGTGTGATATGGACCATTCGAAATTTGTAATTATTATTTGAATTAATTATTCAAAATATTAAATTTTACTGAAATTTATGATATTTTAAAATAATATTAAAATATTTTAATTCTCAATTTTTAATAAAAATAACTTG
>JANIIA010000010.1:47472595-47483782 GCA_027478495.1 Erythroxylum alaternifolium | reverse complement strand
AAACACTCATTTTTCCTTAAAATAGCTTTTGCGGTAGAAAAAAGTACTTTTCTACCTACCAAAATCTCAACCAATAGGTGCTAAATCAATTAGAAATAGAATCAAGTTAAGTGAATATAATGCTCATTTTTTCAACAATTCAACACATCACTTAAAAAAAAGTCTCCAATAAGACCCAAGCCTCCAGTGAAAATTCTTAATGACTTGAAAAGATAAAACAACTCGATAAAATGTAAATGGCATGGGACTGATCGACCTATTTGGATGTTTGTCAAAGAGGACAAAATTGGATATTCCTTCAGCAATGAACATATTTTCTAGGTTTCTAGAAAGCGAGAGTATGTTCAAATTGATTATTCATTAAATAACTTAATTATTAATTTACAAATTATTATATATTTTTTAGATTGATCTTGTTATTTGTTTTTTGAGTTTAAATTATTTATTCATTAAATGAATTATTTAAAATACGTAATTTATAAATTATTATTATGTAAACTTGAAGAATTATTTAATACAAGCCTAAAAAATAATGAATAAGATTCTTTAATTATTGACTATTACTAATTAGATAGGTGAAATAAATATTTACAATTAACTTAATCCCCTAAATTATTCTATATTCGAACATAGTAATATCTTGATCCTATATCCAACTTCTAGAAAAAGTAATATTTTTTTAAAAAAGGTCAAAACATGGATCTATATCCAACAAATTATAAATACTAAAAAATTGTTTTAATTAGACCAATATTAATATATGAAACTGTGGACAAAATGAATTGAAAATTACTTTTTTATAAAATTTATTAAAAATTATTTATAAAAATGATAAACTAATTTGAGAAATTTCGAAAATAATTATTCAATTAGTAGGAAATTACTTAATATTGATTTGGGACCGAGTCAAGAAAAAAATTCCATTAAAAAGACTCATCATTTTTTTTATTGAAGTAAGTACAAATAACTTGTAATTTCTCGAGAATCTACTCAATGAAATTTTATCTTATATATTTTATACATAAATAAAAAAGAATAATTTATCAAATTCTGGATTAAACTTTAATAACAGATCAGATCTCACTAAGAATGACAATGAGTCAGGCCGAGCTAAGGCATGCCCAGGCCCCGTCTAGCCGGATTTTGACTGATGGGAGCTCAAGCCTAGCTTGACCTGAGGCCCGATTGAAACTCGAGATAGTGGGTTCGAGCCTGAACGAATCAGAGTCCAACTCGAGCCCACTTAAGTTTTTAATTAAAAAATATCAAAAACGACCTCATTTTGTATATAAGAATCTAGTCTAGGTCGGGCTAGGCTTGGATAGCTTGATTTTTCAAAACAATTGGGCCTTAGGCTTGGTCGACTCGGTCCTAATCTGTTGACTTCAAGCCTAGATGGGTCGTGCCCGAGCCCACTTGCCAACTCTAGACCTCACTAATAATAACTTTTTTTTTCGAGCAAACATTCAATAATAAGCCAAAACAAAGTAGATGTGGAGTTATAATATAGAAGAATATTCTGATTGTAGTGCGTAATCTTTTTGATTATGTCACAATGAAATATATTCTGTTGGGAATTTGAAGTTTTAGTTCAATATGTTCTAGTTGAGTTCTCCCCAGTAGTTGCATGAATCTTGCAAAGGATCCACCAGTGGGCAGTATTCCAACTTATTATTATTATTATTATTATGGTTGTTATTTTGTTGTTATTGTTATTATTACTATAATTTGCAATAAAATTTATATTTTTTTCTTTTGTTAACCCATGAAATTTCATGAGTGAGCCTGAACTGTCGATGATATCTTTAAGTCATTATTGCGCTAAGATTATTCCCCTCTCATGTTGTGTGAGACCCCAAGGTGCAGCTTAGCACTACCACTGAATATTTAACACTGCTACATATATAAACGGGAGTAAAAGCCTTAACCTTGCTTAAGCAAAGATCAACACATTAACACTGGACTTTGGTCCCCAGGGGAAAGTTTATATTTTTAAGGAATCAATGAAGTCTTGAGGACAGCTCAAACCATACCCTTAATTATTATATCGAACCTTGATTTATTTAATTCTACAAATTCCTATATGGTTATATAATTGACTTTTAAGGTTGACTTTAACATAAGAAGATCCGCCAGTTGCTTCACGTTGAGTTCATATCACTTGTTTTCATTATCCTGCTCTTATCCTATTTTATGAATATCTACATATTCATTTTTTGTGGGTCTCATTAAGTATGCTTATTAAGGACGAACGGGATGGACGAACACAAAATCCATCCCGTTCGTCCATTTGATCCGAGGGCTCCAATTTGTTAACGAGTAAACGATAGCATATGCCGTCAATAATTATCCTTATTTTAATTGCAGTTTGTACACTAGTTGCTGACACTTTGTCATTATATGGTAAAAGAATAGAGTATGACTTTGTCCCTTTGCAAAGGTCACCATACACAAGCACAGGGAAAGGGAGAAATATCACATGCAAAGCTCGCAGCAGTAGCCACCATATCCAGTAAAAGAATAGAGTATGGCTTTGTCTCTTTGCAAAGGTCACCACACACAAGCACAGGGAAAAGGAGAAATATCACATACAAAGCTCGCAGCAGTAGTCACCATAGCCCATCACGGTAGGGCACTGCATGTTAAAAGATGTCTTCGTTCTAATTCAAGCGTTATCTTCTTTATTCTCTTGTACTGCAGTGTAAATTCAGAGTGTTTTACACGTCGAGTATGGCTTTGTCTCTTTACCCATGGCCTGGAAATAACACTAGAGATCACCCTGGAATGATTGAGGTAACAGAACATTTTGGAATTGAGGTGTCTTCTGTATGGATCTTAAAGTAACAAAATCATATTCTTGAGGCCATTATCATATATATGCTTTCTGGTTTTCTTGGGCCAAAGTGGAAGGCTTGACGCTGAGGGTAACGAGCTGCCACGATTGGTTTATGTCTCTCGTGAAAAGCGTTCAAGTTTCCAACACCACAAGAAAGCTGGTGCTATAAATGCGCTTGTATGTATTTGATAACTGTTGTCTTGGACTTTATTCCTTTTAGAACTGTTCTAAGATATAATGAAAAATGCATTTATTACAGGTTCGAGTATCTGCTGTCCTCACAAATGGGCCGTTCTTGTTGAATCTTGATTATGATCACTACATAAATAATAGCAAAGCTCTGAGAGAAGCGATGTGCTTTCTGATGGATCCCAATCTTGGAAGACAAGTCTGTTATGTTCAGTTTCCCCAGAGATTTGATGGTATTGACAGGAACGATAGATATGCCAATCGCAATACTGTTTTCTTCGATGTAAGTCAAGAATTCTCAATTTATCTTCGAAATTTCTGTGTTTCTCTGGCATGTTTACTGACTGTTAATCTCAGGTTGAACCTAATCATACAAGGAATGAAATTCTTAATTCGCTTATCTTTTCCTTGCCAACTTCAGATAAATCTGAGGGGTTTGGATGGTATTCAAGGCCCGGTTTATGTGGGAACCGGATGCGTCTTCAACAGAACGGCCTTGTATGGCTATGAACCTCCTGTCAAACCCAAACATAAAAAGCCAGGGGTCCTATCTTCGCTTTGTGGTGGATCAAGAAAGAAGAGTTCCAAATCAAGTAAAAACGGCTCAGACAAGAAAAAATCAGGAAAACACGTTGATCCTACTGTGCCAATTTTCAGCTTGGAAGATATAGAAGAGGGGGTAGAAGGTACTTGAAATCTCTTTTCCTTGTTCAGCTAACTAGCTTCGTCTTTAAGGTCTGATATATGTTCACTCGTGCAAACTCTAGGTGCTGGATTTGATGACGAGAAGTCATTGCTTATGTCCCAAATGACTCTGGAAAAGCGTTTCGGTCAGTCTGCTGTTTTTGTCGCCTCTACACTTATGGAGAATGGTGGCGTTCCTCAATCTGCAACACCTGAAACTCTTCTTAAAGAGGCTATCCATGTTATTAGCTGTGGATATGAAGACAAAACTGATTGGGGAAGTGAGGTATGCAGATTACATTTATGCTTATTGGGATTAGTTCTTGATCTTTCTATCACTGCTTTCTTCTTCACTGATTTCTCTTCAACCTGCAGATTGGATGGATCTATGGCTCGGTGACAGAAGATATTCTAACTGGATTCAAGATGCACGCCCGTGGTTGGCGATCGATTTATTGTATGCCTAAGCTACCGGCCTTCAAGGGATCTGCCCCGATTAATCTTTCTGATCGTCTGAACCAAGTGCTCCGATGGGCTTTAGGTTCCGTGGAAATCCTGCTCAGTCGACATTGTCCAATCTGGTATGGTTATGGTGGTAGATTGAAATGGCTTGAGAGGTTTGCATATGTGAACACTACCATCTATCCAATCACTTCTATTCCCCTCCTCATGTACTGTACACTTCCTGCAGTCTGTCTGCTCACAAACAAGTTCATTATTCCACAGGTACATTACATCTTCTCTCTATAAATCATCTCAATCATTGTAATGCTTATGTTCCAATCCAATCTGAAGAATGTCGCAAACCTGTTTCTCAACGCAGATTAGTAACATTGCGAGTTTGTGGTTCATATCCCTCTTCCTTTCAATCTTTGCTACTGGTATCCTGGAAATGAGATGGAGTGGTGTTGGAATCGACGAGTGGTGGAGGAATGAACAGTTCTGGGTTATCGGCGGCGTTTCAGCTCATCTTTTTGCCGTCTTCCAGGGCCTGCTCAAGGTACTAGCAGGCATTGACACCAACTTCACCGTCACTTCCAAGGCATCAGACGATGAAGGAGATTTTACAGAGCTTTATCTGTTCAAATGGACAACCCTTCTCATTCCTCCAACAACTCTGCTCATCATCAACATTGTCGGAGTTGTCGCTGGAATATCTTACGCCATTAACAGTGGTTACCAGTCATGGGGTCCACTCTTTGGCAAACTGTTCTTTGCGTTTTGGGTCATCATCCATTTGTACCCTTTCCTCAAAGGTCTGATGGGTCGACAGAACAGAACACCCACCATAGTTGTTGTGTGGTCCGTTCTTCTTGCATCCATTTTCTCATTGTTGTGGGTTCGTATTGATCCTTTCACCACCAGAGTGACGGGTCCAGATACTGAGGAATGTGGGATCAACTGTTAAAGACATGATCTTGGAAGTCTTTGAAGCTTGTTTCACTTACAGTTTGGTCACACACTGTCCTTGTAAAACCAGTTGTAATTATTCTTGTCTTTTGATTCATACCATGTGCAGATCCTAGGTTATATTGAACTCAAGTTCTGTTAAAACATTATAGTAAAAAACTCTGTGATTCAGATCTTTAACTTTAATATACCGAGCAAGCTTGATGTTTCAGAAATCAGATAAGAGATTAGGGATGGTAATAGGCCATTTGAGTTTGAATGTTTGATTGGATTCGAGTTGCATGATTCAAATAGACTCGTTCTATGATTCAGATCTTGAGTTCGAGCCCTAGTATATGCGGACATTCTTATCGGAAGACTCATCCACCACAGTCAGATGTGTGACACGGGTCGTATCCAGATGTAATAGGGGCAAAAAGCTCCGGTGAACCACCCAAAAAAAAAATTATTAACCTTAAAATGAGGCGATGAGTCCACATGTCATGACTAATCAATCCCAATCCTTTGCATGCAATTGGGTGACGTGTCGAGCAACTGCAATCACAAGCATACGTCATCATTTGTAAGCTCACCACGTGTACGATACAGACAACAAAAACTCAGCTTAAGTTCGACACGTGGCTTCGTCTGTCATGTGTTATGATAAGAACATAAGAACTTTCGCTATAAATCAATTGCATACAAAAGAAGAATCGAGTTTTCTTTTCCTTTCTTTTTCCCGCGAAACAAACAGTAAAATGGCGATCACTCAAGAAACCGTCCTCTATAGATTGGATCGTTTAGACAACATGGTAAGCGTCGTCCGCGTACTTCTTTGAGAAAACATTCGATATTATTACATATCCTAGGGAGGTTCGTTAATCACAGACAGATTTGACAGTTGAGGGAGTTGGAGGAGTTAAGAGGGTGCAACAGATCATCAGGTGCATCAACTCCATCAAGCAGTGGGACCGGGACCTTCACAAGCGACGGACAACCATCATCGTCTGTTGATTTCTTGCCCAAGAGCTTGGAGAAGTTTTGTCGTCCGATTGACCGCGTGATGATGGAGACAGAGATCAAAGGCAACCTCGTCGACAGGATTGATCACGTGGAGGATCGTGTAATGAAGGTACGATTCATTATTAGAAACACTGTTTGGATTTTGATTTTGTTTGGTACGATGATTGAAATAGCTATGATTAGTTGTGTCTGCAGCTGGAGGCAGAAATAGGAACGGAGAAGCAACCGCGAGAGGAGAAGGAGAAAAGGGTGGATAAGAAAGGGCTAAAAGGACTCGTAAATAAGATCGTCAAGGGCAGTAATAGGAAACATAAATCAGAACAATGAAGTGAAAGTTATGTTTTGTGTTTTGTTATGTATTTAAGTTCAACTTTTAAGATCCTATCCCAAGAGTTTTAGAGGATGTAAATATCAAACTTCAAATTTCTCAAGTTTTTAAGTAGCTTATATATTTCTACGTACAAGGATTCATTATATAATGATCGGTCAGTTGCTGATTGATTACTGGCTCTGCTCAGTATCATATTCTTAGTAATTTCAAGTTTTTTAGTAGTTTTAATTCTCACACTACAATTAGAAACGAGACGTCTGCTTCTTAATTTTGTTGTGTAATTCTTGTTATTACATATCGAAAGCTTTGGAGGCTTTTGTTAAAGACGATTTATCTAGACTAATTAATGGGCCCGATAGGCTCTTTATACGAGATGAAATGAGATGAAAGATGAAAGATTTATATTATATTATATTATATTTTAAATAGTAAAAATAAAAAATTTCTAGTTTAGAAAGTTATGATGAAATTATATTATAAAACTCTCTATTGAAACAACATTTTATTATAATATATTAAACTTTTTCATCCATTTCAAACATCAATTTTTTAATATTATATTTATTTATATTCCATTCTATTATAAATCATTCAATTTTATTAAAAACTTTACGGCTAATCAAGTTTTATGTATACATAAACACAATAAATATGAATTATTTTATTATAAAGTAATTTAAATTCTTATTTGAGTTATAGTTGTTGTTTGTATTTAAAATTATATAGTATATAATTAATGTATGAATATATTTTTGTGATATATATTTGGATGAGATTTTTGAATTATGTTTAAGTTGGGTAAAAATTTTAGGTTAAGTTGCTTAGAGTTGAGTTTGTAAATTTATATCATGTTCGAATAAAATGAAAATTTTGAATTTAGATTTGTTAACTTTATATATTAAGTTTTTGAAGATGAAAAAAAGTTTAAATTTGAGTAGACTTAAGTCACTTTAGGGATGGTAATTAGGTTCGGGTTGAACCTGCCTCACTTTAATTCGGCCGGAGATTAATGAGTTAAATGTATGTTGACCTAGCCTTGGCTTGCCCTTTTTAAAAAATTAGGCCTCCAGTTAAGCTTGAGTTCGAGCTCGAATTGTTTATATCCATGTTTAGCTCGACTCGAGACCTAACAATTAAAAGAATTTTTTTTTGCAATATGTTTAATTTAAAAAATTGAAAATCAGGCTAGGATGGATAGTCAAGCTCAAGTTTAGATAAGTTCATGTCCGACTGATTACTAGGAACCAATTTGGTGACTTGGATCAAAGTCTTAGAATTGCTTTTTTATTTCTAGATGGTGAGAAAACAAAACTATACAAATCCTAAGACATACTAGACTAATCACGATCTGAATCATCAATAATGACAGTCCTTTTAGGAGGATGAGGCTGGTAGATCTTTCCCTTCAAGAAAGTACTTGATCAATGTAAGTGCTCTCTTCGGCTGATAGCTCGGAACTTGGTGTCCCGACCCTCTCACGGTTGCAAATGTCAAATCTCCTTTGTACACTTCTGTATATCCTCCAACCTATAAAGAAAGACAATTTCGCTTAATCTGAGAGGCGCGTTGAAACGCGGAGTCGGGGGTAATCTTTCAGGATTACGGATTGTAATTACGATAACGGAAAAGGCAATGTGATTACCTCTCCTTGAACAAACCAGGGATACCATTTGGTTTTGACAGGAAGTTTCATTGTCCTTAGAGAATATAAAGTTGACGTAACAGAAACCACTGAATCCACATCACCACTGCAATGAAAGTTTCAATTTTTCAGAAGACAACATATATAGTACATGCTGGTTCTATCCTGAACAAAGTTTCAAATTCCTGTGGTCTTACCTGAACACCCAGACACGAAGTCCATTGGCCATGAACTCTTGCAGAAGAGGGATAATAGTTGTAGGACTATCTAACCAGCTCTGGATGATATCACTGCAAGGTTCCCAATCATGTGTGAGCTTAGTGACATTGGCATGCATAGCTTCTTGAACATCCGGACGATTCAGGTAAGCGTGGACGTAGAAGTCACTGCATGGATCAAAATCTGTCAACTGCAACAGGACAAAATAAAAGAGTAAGAAAGTTGAGTAATTTGGTTGTATATGTCTTGACAGGTTCTGAAACTCACTGAAGCTGGTTTGGGCTTAGAAGTGAGGTCAGAACTAGCACATAGAGGAGCATAAATGTTGTATGGATCAATATCTGCAGTGTCTATGTTTGATTCGTTAACAGCAACTTGGCATCTAACATCCTGTTTACTAAGATCACTGCTATACATCAACAAAGTTGCGTTGCAGTGTTCCAGGATGTTTTTCTCGGTTTCTTCAGAAGTTAGAACGTGGGATGCTACGTAATGAATCCCACCAATAAAATCTGTCAGGTCGTTGATAACTGCGTTCCCAATCTGCAAAAATTGTTGTTAGAGATCAAGAAAGGTGTCATAGTTATGATTATGAAACATTTAACTAGGGTTAGTGGAAGAAAATTACTATGATCCCTTTGAGATGGATGATGTTTTTACTGTTCTTGTTATGGTAGAGGATGGTATGAGCAAGTTGGGGTACATAATGACCTGCGTAGCTTTCTCCTGAAATATAAAAATCTCTGTCTTTATATTCAGGGAACCTCTCCAACCAGTTTCTGATGAACATGTAGTTGTCTTTAGCTGTTATCCTATCTCCACTATTATCATAATCTGATGTTGTGTTCGAGTACGAAAATCCTACTCCGGCAGGTGACTCCACGAACAACACATTGGCAACTGAAAAACGGCACAAGTCAAGGTTTTCCCACAAAGTTTGTGTTATTTGATTCAGAAACTAACAAGAATAATGCGAACCCCTATTCCAGGCATATTTGTTTCTGAAGAGTGTTTTCCCATCGCTAAGCACTCTAAACGGTCCAAGCTCTTGCATGGCTCCGTAAGCCAAAGATGAACAACCAGGGCCTGACAATGGAGTCACCAATTAATCAACAGTTAACATACGAAACAACATGATCATCAGTCTTCAGAAAACTACGTACCTCCATTGAGCCAGAGAAGAAGAGGTTTACACTCTTTGTCACGTTCAGCCTCAGTGAAGTAGTAGTAGAAAGATCGGCCTGCAGATTCATTCACTGTAATGTAACCACCGTACTGGTTGAATCTAACAGGTGGTTGTCCGGGCAGTGTCTTGATTCTATCTTTCTCCTTCAAACCAGCTTGTGAATTGCAATCTGTGTGGAACTCATTCAACTGTTCAGGTGCCCGAAAATCACTGGTGTCGACACCTGAACTTACCTTCAAGTTGATGTTATAGAGATTGCGAAATGCTTCATTCCTTTTTCCCTGAACCTGAACTGCAAAAGACGATATCAGAATAAGAGAGAACACTGTAACAAAACTTGCGTTCTTGGCCATGGCGTTTCTGTTTCTGATCTTTGCATCAGAAGAATGGGCTTTATAGTTTATACAGGAATCATTCTCACTGCAAAATCAAATAGTTCTCTGAAATCACTACACTTCTAACAGGAGTAGAACTTCTGCTCCAGATATTCATGTATCTCTGTAGAAAAGGATCACCATTTTCAAAATCCAAGGCTTTATCGAAGACTTTATAAGATAATGATCTTAGAGATCTTGGAAGTTGGGATTACGTGGGAATTTCATTGGTGGAACGAATCTTCTGTTGACGGAAGAAGAAGAAAACAATTTTCTTACTCATCCCAAGTTGCAAATGTTAGGATAATTTACTGAAAATGTTAAAATAGGTTATAAGTGGTAAGGGTGAACTAATCAAATGATTAGTTCTAATTATTTTGGCAATGGTTGATTCAATTTTAATTTTTATTCACGAGCTCTACACTTTACTTATATTAAAAATTATAATATAGTATTATAGTAGGTTTGGTTTAGATTCTTAATTTTTTTAGTGTCTGTCTGGATGTCCAGTCCTTACGACTCGGTCTGATTATCGTTACATTTATTTCAAGTGATCATTATATGTCCAATCTTAGTTACACTTGGGGGGAGTGTTAGAATATCTAATATTGACTAAACATGAAAATGTTAAAGAGTTTATAAGTGATAAGGGTCAACTAACTAAATGACTAATTCTAGTTATTTTAGCAATGGTAGACCCAAGCTTAATTCTTGTTAATGAATTCTACACTTTACTTATATTAAAAATTCTAATAGCAAGGTCCTGACGGTTGATGACGGTATTAGGCCGTGATTGTTATTTTAAAAAATTGAATGATTAAATTAAAAACTTCTATATTAATTTTAATAAAATTTTAGTTATATAATTATCATGATTCCTATTAATTAAATTAATTATTAACGATTATGATTTTACTAAAATACTTATAAATAGTGTCGTTGAAATAAATTTTAAGCTATTATAGTATTCTTTAATTCTTATTACAATACATCTTAAATTTAATTATATTAAAATAAATATTATTTAAATAATCTAAAAAATTATTTGTCATCATATATAATAATATTAACAATTACACTCTATCCATATATTAAAATTAGTTCAAACTTCAAAATATGATATCAGGCTTGTTATCGATTCTAAAACTTAATTTACTAATCCCACGTAATATGTACAATTTCAAATTTGACTAATCCTACGTGATTAGTCATAATTACGACAGGATCAAATCCTCTCTTTCGGTAACTAAATTTGTAATTTTTGAAGTTTTGAGTGAGAAGATAGAAATTTTTGAATTTTCTGCAGCCTGTTAG
>JANIIA010000010.1:47437094-47450016 GCA_027478495.1 Erythroxylum alaternifolium | reverse complement strand
AAACCTGAGGCTGTTGGAACCTGATGCTAAGTGGAGCCAGCGATCAATCAGCAGTTGACCAATCAAGTATGTGATGGCTCCTTGTGCGCAGAAGTGTACAGGCTACGTAAAAACCTAAAGGATCTTGGGGTTCCAGATTTACATCCTCTAGGGTTCTTGAAGTGGGGTCTTAGAAGCTTAGGATTAGTCCGACTAAGTCGGAATACCTAATGTAATAAAAAAAAAAAAACTCCAAAATCAGGAAGAATCTCTCTATTTATTTTCAGTTCAGGAACTTACAGAACTCTTCTTAACCCAATGCTTTCACTTTACGAGTTCTTCCACGGTGATATGATCATTTTGAAAAGAAGAAGACAAGAAAAAAAAAAAACACTTTCTTCGACTCGTCTCACGTTGCAAGTCCCTGACAGCCAATCCCTCTTTGGTTGGTTTTCTTTAATCCTTAATGTCCACTAGTATCGGGTAGGCCAGTCCCATCCACGAAGTGCTTGATCAATGAAAGTGCCCTAAGAGGCTGGTAACTTGGTACTTGGTGTCCTGCACCTCTCACTGTTGCAAATGTTAAGTTTCCTTTGTATTCCTCCGTGTACCCTCCAACCTGCAAATGCTACCTTTAGATTGCTTTTCTAGGTACCCAATTGGAACCCGATTAATTCAATTTTGCCCTTTTAGTTTCGTCGGGTTAAATGTGGTTATGCTCTCTAATGTATGTTACCTCTCCATTGATGTACCAGGGATGCCAACCAGTTTTAACGTGAAGTTTCATCGCCTGAAGAGAGTACTGAGTCGATGTAACTGGTACTACTCCATCATTATCACCACTATTAAAAAAAAAAAGCCATGACACTCCAAGCCATGAAAATGGAGGAAAACCAATGTGAACTGGTAATGATTATCGTCTTACCTAAATATCCAAACACGAAGTCCGTTGGCCATGAACTCTTGTATCAGAGGAATAACGGTGGAAGGACTATCTAACCAACTCGTAATGATGTTGCTGCAAGGTTCCCAATCATGTTTGAGTTTAGTGACATTGGCATGAATGGATTCCTGAACCTCAGGTAGATTTAGGTAATTATAGACGTAATAATCGCTGCACGGATCAAAACTTGTCACCTGCAGGAAAAACAAACCGTCACTGACGGATCAAAATCTCTCTACTCACTTCAGTTTCAGGAACTTACAGAACCCTTCTTGGGCTTGGAAGTGATGGAAGGTTGAGTACAGATCGGACCATAGATGTTGTATATATCAATATGTGAAATATCTCTGTCAGATTCGTTAATGGCGGCTGAGCATTCAGGTGGAGGATTATCAGCACCGGCACTAGACGAGTTGTTGCAGTACTTTCTGATGATTTGTGCAGCTTCCTGAGAGATTAAAGCGTGGCTTCCATAGTAATCATACACGCCTATATTGTCTGTTTCATCGTTGATCACTGCATTCCCAATCTGCAAAATCATATATTCAACCAGATTTAAAACATAACATACAGATTGACTGCAACTTTCCAGGAATATTGAATCGAGTGGAAGAGAAGATGACTTACAAGGATTCCTTTGAGATTGATGATGGTTTTGTTGGCTTTCTTGTTATGGTAAAGAACTGTATATGCAAGTTGAGGTACATAATGCCCTGCATAGCTTTCTCCGGAAATGTAGAACTCTCTGTCTTTATATTCAGGAAATCTCTCAAACCAATTTCTCAGGAACACGTAGTTATCCTCAGCTGTTTGCTTATCTCCACTCTTCTCGTAGTCTGATGATCTGTTGGAGTAGGAAAATCCTACCCCAGCAGGCGATTCCAGGAATAACACATTTGCAGCTAAAGAACACAACAAAGTTAGATCAGATCGGTACAGTTTTCATCGAAAAAAGAAAAAAGGAAGGAAACAAGAAGAATCTGAACCGTAATTCCACGCGAATTTGTTCTTGTAGAGTGTTTTTCCATCACTGTGTACTCGAAATGGTCCAAGCTCTTGCACAGCTCCATAAGCCAACGATGAACAACCAGGGCCTATTAAAATGACATCAGAAAGTGTTACAGATACTAATTTTTTATCCATTAACATGCAAACACCATGAAAAGGAGTAAGAGCACAACCTCCATTGAGCCACAGTAGAAGGGGCAACGACTCTTTGGAACTTTGAGCCTCAGCAAAATAGTAGTACAGTGCTCTTCCGGCGGACTTGTCCACCGTCACGTAGCCGCCGTACTGAGAAAACCCTACATTTGGTTGTCCAGGCCATCTCTGGATTCTATCTTCCTCTTTCGATCCATCTTGTGAATGGAACTTGAATTCGTCCAAGTGTTCAGGTGCCTGGAAATGACCTGTGTCGACGCCTGAAGCTTTCTTCAAGCTGGCATGGAAGAGATGGTTAAGTACAGCTTCTCGTTTCTTCTTTCCATGGATTTGAACCACAAAACACGAGATCAAAATGAGGGTGAAAACAATAACGAAGCTGTTGTGGGTTGCTTTCATGGCGGTCTTGACCTTAATTTACTTATATGATACTACGTCAACAAGAGGGTTTTATAGAAAAATTTTGATATGACTTGTGTAAACTAATAAATGGAAAGTTGGTATCCAGAAATCATACCTGACATCTTTTGTTATGAATTAAACTGTTTATTAGTCATTGTTCAACAGGACTTGTCACTCTTAGGGATTACAAATAAAAAGAAAAGTATCAATTTTTTTTTCAATTTTATTATGCCTAATGTTTTTACAAATTTTAGTAAAAAATATTCAAAATTTTTAAAAATTCAATTAAAAATATTATTTTTATTAACATCTTCTTAGCGTGAATATAAAAATTGGCATTTAGAAAGATTTTGAAATTTTTTTATCTTTCTTGATATGGTCTTTTAATTTCCTCTAACAAATATATTAATGACCATGTATTTGAAGTATCGATAAAATATTTTTGAAATTAAATTATCTAATTTCTAAAAATTAGGGAAGTTAATTGAAAATTTTAAAATTTTGAACACATACTTTTAAAATTTTAATAAACTTGGACACTTTTATAATTCATTATCCCTAATTATTTTAAAAATATAAATGTTATATATATATATATATAATATTAAATATCGAAAACAGCCTATCTACTAAGTAAGGGTAAGGTTGCGAATTATCAGACCCTCAATAAGACTTCAACTGAGTGTTGATGACGATGAAAATACTAGAAATGCATCCGCAAAATTTTGGTTAAACATAATAATTTGTGAAACTAAAGCACTCAATTATTTCGTATGTTAAGATATAAATAGAATGATAATCTTTGAGGTCTCATTATCATAAATGGAAAAAAAAAGAATTTGTAATTACATGAAAATAATGTGCTGTTACTTACTAATTTTTAATTATATGTCTAAATAAAAATCAATATGATGAATATAATTAAATGACACAAAAAAGGAAATGTTAAAAATGGGTGTTAGCCAATTTAAGAATAATGAACAAATATAGATATTACCAATGCTTGATTTGGCAATGGCAGCTATCACAAAAAATGGTAATATATCCTAAAAGAGAATTTTTATATTTTTTATTTGTTAGGTTTAGATTCAAAACCTTATTCAAATGTTAACAAGAAAAGGAAATAAAATTACAATAATAATGAAATTTTAATTACATAAAATTGGAACGGCAAGAAAAGTAATTTATTTAAAATGGTTTAGAAAAAAACAAGAATCATGAATTTCTTTGTTATAAATAATAATAATAAATATAATCTTACAATAACAACAACAACAATATCTAGTATGAATCTTGCTAATATGCAAAATTTGGGAAGGTCCAATAATACGTAATCTTACCCTTAACTACTAAATGCTGATTAAAATAATTATATAATTACAAATAGTATGAAAATAATTATATTAATATATTAAAATTGTAGGTAATAATGAGTGAGGCTGCATCTAAATTAGGACTCAAATTAGTTCTAACCTTTTCTTTTATTATGTGGTTTGAAGTAAAAATACCAATGGGCTGAGCTGGACGGGCCAGGATAGGTCATCCCGTAGCCAGACGGGTCACAAACGGGCCGAGTATATTTTTTTAAAGAAAAATGTTAAAATCGACATTATTTTTGAATTAATGATCGGGCTATGAGTCGACCCTCTACTCAGTCTGTAGCCTGGTTAACTCAGGTCAAAATCAGGCTGGACGGATCGAGCCAAATTTGAAATCCCTAATATAAAGTCTAATCAAAGTTGTAAATATGTAAAAAAAATCTAATCGAATTTTGTTTCATCCTTTTAACAAAATAATTTTAATTTATGTTTCACTCATTTAATATTACCAACAATATTTTATTAATTTAATAAAATAATATTGTTTTTATCAATTGAATCGGATTATTTCATACCAAGTTAAAAAAATAAATTTGACCTAAATTTTAAAACTTTTAATATTTTAAAAACTCAATTTGTATTATGACCGAATTGTATTTTACTCCGTAGTTTTAAGTGAATATTTTGATAGAAAATTTTGAAGCAATTGGTAAAAGTTCTTTTATGATCATAAGGTCACAAATTCGAATTATGAAAACAACTTCACAAAACTAAGAGCCTTGTGCATTGATACATTGACCTTTTTTTATTTTTTTAATTATTATTATACTGTCATAAAATTGATTAAATATTGAACAAAATTAAAATTTTAAAATATAAATGAAAAAGATTGTTTTTAATTTAAAATTTAATTAAAAATATTTGTCAAATAAAATTAATTAGTTAATTTTAGTTTATAAAAATTGATTAATTTATAAAAAATCTTCTTATTAATTATAAATTTATTAATTTATAATAATAAAATTATTAAAATAAATTAATCTAAACTATTAAAAACTGAATTGAAAAGTTTAGTTATAATATTGCCCCTGCGGACAAAGAGCCCGGGCCCAGAAAACGTTATTAGTCCTATATGGAGGACAAAATAATCCTAAATCAATATAACCAAAACGATGTCATTTCGAGTAAGGCAAAGGAAACTGTTTATATGAAAGTGGTTTAGTAATCAAAATCTAGTGGTTAGGCAGTTCTTTTCAGGAGCTCAGGATTCGATTCCAGAGAGGTTGTTTTGCATAAACATTACATCACCGAGCCTGTTGTGAGTTCTCGTGTTTCAATTATGATATTATTATCATGTTCGATTAAATTTCATTAACATATTTATGTAAACCCTATATAAATGTAAGAATGAGATTTAATATAACGGAATAACTGCAAATCTGGAATAGAAAATTTGATGTGAACATGTATTTGCATTCTCCATTTGGACGAGGATGCAACTAAATATAGACTCGATCCGACCTAATTTGCTCAAGCTTCAAGTCAAATTCAAGTTTTATTTTTTAAAAAATTTCCAGTTTTAAATCGAGATTAAATTTGAATTGTCGGACTTAATCTGAATTTTGGAAGTTTCAATGTAACTTTATTTTTTAAAAATTAAAAATATAAATTTAATTGAGTTTGAATACAGAATTTCAGGTCTAAATAGGCCCAATCTAGATTAACCGGTTGTCAATTATAATTTGGATAATACAGATACCAATGAATTTTTCTAATATTTGAATATAAGGATGATAATGATTTGATTTGAACTAATTATGTTAATTTTCTTTTATATTGATTTATTATAATTTTGATTTTTAAAAGAAAAATTTTAGAAAATTTCACTTTTTAATAAATAAGTTTAGACTTTTTAATAAATAAGTTCAGATATCTTATTTGGTTTGGTTTTATTTTATTTGTTTATTTACTTATATAATTTTATTTACCTACTTTTTTAATATATCAGTTTTCATATTTACTTTTATAATCTGCATCATTTTTTATTGTCACATTCACATGTGAGTCTATTGGAAACATCCTCTATATTATATAAGAGTAAAGTTGCGTATTATCAGACTTTCTTAGAATCTGCTTTATTGTAAGATTTCGAACTAGATAATAATGAAGTTTAGACTTTTTGAATGTATGAATAAATGAATTTAAACTTTTCAAACTCCTAATGCTTAGGTTTGATTCAATCCATTTGACTCAAGTTTGGTCCAATTCTAAATCAACGGGCCTAGCCTGATTCCCCGAGTTTAATTTTTTGAAAAAAAAATACAAAATAACATTGTTCTGCTAAAAACGTCTTTTCTAATTTTAATTAAAAAATAGTTTGGATCGATCAAGTCAAGCTCTAACTCCGACCTCTGCCTTAGGTTCAATTAGGTAATAGGGTAGATCGGGTCTCAAGAGCTCGAGCTCAAGTCCGACCTTACCCAGGGCCAGCGTTAGGCAAGGGCGAGTTGGGCTTGTGCTTAGGACCTCCTGATTTGCTCTGTTCTTCTAAACCTCTAGTTTCCTGAAGGAACTTAACTATTTTCTTGCGTATAGAGGTAAAGTCAGGGGTTCACATTTTCTCTTTCGACCCAGGTCTACAAAATTTCAAGATCGGCGCAGACCCTACCTATTGCCCTCATACCTATGAATGATATTGTGCCTCTTTATTTAACCACTCTATTAATATCTTTTAGGTAATCTTTCCACGTTCGCCGCAAGCAAGCTCGCTCCGTCAGAACTCAGTTCTATTCTCAAGTTTCCTTATGTAGTTGCATCCATTGGAAGCTTTGAATATATATATAGAAATGGATAAAGTTTAGTAATTGATCATCCAAATTTTTTATAGTTTGTCGCAAAAAGTCAAACCATTGTTTCTTGATTAGCAATTCGTTTCCTGTTACTGGCTGCCTACGTATAGTGTAGACCAATCCTAGGATCGAATTTATTATCGATTTCAGATTGAATCGAACCGAATTAAAACTTGATGGAATTCAACTTCAAAGCTAACTTCATCGCATTGACCAAGCACAGGAATCAGCTCAGTCCTGTTCGAATTTGGAATGGTTGCCTCTGGTGAAGGAAAACCATGATCAGGGACAATCTCAATGCCTTTTTAAAGCACCACTTGCAAGCTACTTCGTTCCGTAAAACAAAAGTGTACTGTTGTTAGATTCTCATCAATCAATCAACCAAAAGCAAAAAGCTTCTCCAAGTGGTTCAACTTGACGAAACGTGTTCATGAGATAACTTTCTTTATTGAAACTTTTAGGATATAGCGTGTTCATGTGAAACTGAAGATGATCGTTACTTGACTATGACTACTTGTCGCCTGTTTATAGGATTCAAATGAATATAAAAAGTACCCCTTAGAGCTAAAGTAAGCTGATCCAACTTTTCTTTCTGTTTATCTCTTTTGATCATCTAACTTGTGCGAAGAAAGCAGACTTTTATCTATCCCAAGCTCTAAATCTTGTTTTCTGCAATCTCTCAGATGTTTCTGATAGTAGATAGGCTTCATAAATTGTGTAACAAACTGGAAGATCATCGCCTGAAAACCCACCAGCAACCAGAGCCAGAGGCTTTGATATTGCCTCTACAGGCTTTTCGATCCGATGTTTCAGGCTTCATCCATCAGTTGTCTCTGAATTTGAGACCCGGATCAGAGAGCCTGTCGTTACCAGAGATTCAACGATGTTTTCAAATCCTATCCTCCATTAACAAAGCTTTTGCAAAGCTAGTTGTGGATATAGATTACCCCATGAACAAATGGACCGGTGACTCCATAGATGAGTATCTCAAGTATAGTCTCAGCTTGTTGGAATTCTCCAACTTGATCAACTCTTATTTATCTTATCTGGTACAAGCTCGCCTTTCTCTATCTCATGCTTTGAGCCTTGTGGAGAACTCACCTTCTTCGGCAGTTGAGCATCTAAGGACTATCAAGCTAAAGAAGTTAAACAAAGGCTTTAAACAACCACATAACAAGGATGATGAGAAAGATAAATCTCTCTCTGACAAGGAAGGAGTTATATATCAGGCTCTGATGGAAGCCCAAAGTATAGGTTTCTGGGCTTTTTGTATTGTTTTGTCAGGACTGAGTGGAGACTCTGAGACATACTTGGAGATGAGAAAATCATCACCCATGATATGCAACTCTTCCTCATTGATCAATCTGGACTCCATTGTTTATGAAGTTATAACAGCAAAAGGGTTAGTGGTGAAGGAGATTGGAGACTTGAATGATGCAACTGCTTGCCTTGCTTCTGCTATGGCAACAGGGAAAAGCAGCAGTGAAGCACAGGAGTTGCAGAGAAGACTAGAGTCATTTGAAAGGAAATTAGATGAATTCAGGAGGGAAGTGGATCGATTATTCTCTGAAATATTGGCTGGAAGAAACAAGTTGCTTGATGGCATCCGAATTTGGAAGTAAAATATTGTAGCATTCACTAATCTCAGGACAATACTGTTTAGGTTTCTTGTAAATATATTTGTATATGAATGAATGACTTGTTTTTTGTTGTAAGAAACTGTGATTGAGATAAAGAAAACCTGGAGTTTATCAGCATTATATTACTCTAAAATTCTGTGATTAGTGTGCATTACAGACAAGTGATTTGGAGGATAAGTTGCAGATTATGAAATCAACAAAAGAAAGAGAAGAAAAAACAAGGTCTGGGACTCAGTTTAACAAGTTCTGGCTAATAGGAGTGAAAAATATTAGAATTTTGTCACAGAAATGACAAACCTGTGACTTCTACTCAGGATGGATAAGATCATAAGATAGATTAACTACACCTTTTCTTTCTCTGACTGAAACCTGACAACAGGATACATCTCTAACGATTGTTTGTGCAGAAATTACTACAATCAGTCAACCTGTACCTTTCATTTCAGTTATGGTGTTTTTCTGTTTAACTTGACATAAATTACAGGATAAACCATTAAGAACTGGTTCATCGAAGAAGCCCCATTTGGTTCTCTGAGTCATTGGAGTGGCTTTCTACTTCTGGTGTCTTTCTCTTGCGATAAACATCAGTTGGCAGCCTGTGAAAAATAGATTACACACGAAAATGATATATAAAGTGAGGCTAGTTTCATGATCACTGCTACTTTCTCTGTTACAAAATAATAGCAAAAGGAGGTAAGATTGTCATACCCTAAATGCAAAGTAGTATCTGAATCTCCTTTCTCCATTGAGCAATTGCAAGCTATATCCAGACTGGTTGAGCTATTGTTCACTACAGAGCTCTTCATTTCCATGGAATGGTATCCGAGATACGAGTGGACGGGGTTGCCATTTGATGGGAAGAAACCTCGAAGCTCCTCAACCTTCAATTAAGAGAAAGAAAATGACAGGATACTCTGATTGATCAAAGGAACTTACAACAAAGTGATGTGTAGGATCATATAATATAGCTTGCCTGTCTGCGCAAGGTTGCATTCTCCAGCACAGCTTGTTGTTCCTAGAAAATAGGAAAAGAAACATTTGTTAATAGAAGAATCCTCATTTCTTTTATCAAGTGATAAATTCAAATTGTATCGAATCGTCAGATTACATGTAATCTTGATTGCTCTAGTTGTTCCGTGAGTACTTGCTCCTGAAAGTTTAGAGCTTACAGTTAAAAAAATTCTGACACAGAGAGCAACAACAAAGTCTCATAATTTTTTCTTTTAAATGACAAATAACAGATCAGAAAATTCTAAACAAACCTTTTTATCTTTGACACATAATAAACCTTCACTTAATTGCTGTTCTAAGTGCTGCAAATCTTTCAAGTTCAAGTCAGTCAAGTCCTTTCCCGAAAGATGCCTGCAGAGTTTGAAATAATAGCAATCGTAATCGAGTTCCTGCTTGGTATAAACGTCACATTCAGATAACAGAGCAGATTAGAGAAGACATACAACTGTTTAACTTGTAGCTCAGCAATTTCCTGCTTCAGAACATCAACCTCCTTTATATCAAGTTTCTGAAGAAAAGAAATAAAAGGTTGTACTTAATTCCCTCATTGTGTCTTATTTCAGTCAATAATAAAACAACTAACCAAGAAGAGGTTTACTACTTGATAGTCATAAATTTCTTCCATTTGTATCAAAAATGTATTCTATCATAAAACAGCACAAGTGTAGAATTGATACGAGCACGACTAGCCAATCGTTTTCATCAAGAATGACATAATTCCAATAGTGCTTAGAACCAAAACAAGTAAGTTAGCTTAAAATGTGATTCTATAATGAATTCATTGATTTATTAGCTAGGATTGTTTTTGTCTTTGCTTTTGAAACCTCCCCATGACATAAGAGAAATGAACAAGACGCATAAGAGAAAGCACTCCTGATAAGTCCAAGCAGCTTAGTGAAGAAAGGATTAAGACAAGAATTATTTATGCTCTCCACTTGATCAAAGCTACAGACATAGAAACATGACACACACGTACAATAAGAGTAGCTGGTTTAAACTTGATTCATGAGATACCTCTGCCTTGTACTCAGCCTTGGCAGGTTCTGATGAGTCTGTGCACTTGTTATATCTCAGAAGTGTTCTCTTCATTCTGCAAAAGGAATAAGAGCATATAAGCATAACTCCATACCTCCACAAGCTGGGTCAAACTTCCCTTGTTCTCATCCTTCACCAGAACCACTAAGAAAAACCATCTGATGGACTCACAAAAGTTAGAATATCTCCTATACTTGAACCTCGAGCAGTTAAATTTATTCACAACAGAGTCAAAACTGCAAGGAAGTCTACCTGAGTCAATTCCAGGACAAATTCAATTGAAGTTGCTAAATCAAAACCTTGTTTCTAGTGCAACTATCTAATCCAAAGGGATAATTCTTATGAAAGAAATAGAAGTTGGTGATGGTGATTAGGAAACAAGAAAGAAGAAGAACCCTCACAAATGGTAAAGTTCAAGAAATCAACATCTTTATGACTGAGAAATTCATCCAGATATAACCACAGAAATCACGTGCAATCAGGTAAAATTTTCACAAAGAACAATTGATAAAAGCTGTAAATGAAATATCCAAATCGTCTCCTTTAACTTGCTGCTTCCATCCATAACCATTTCTTTCTCGGGAAAAAAAAACAAAAGAAAAGGGTGTCCGTGGCTACATGCAACCACTTAAAAGATATTTCCAGAAGAAAAATTGATCTTCTGATAAACCAGTGTTGAGAAAGAAGGAATTTACACTTACCCAGAACTTGAAAACTCGAAGAGCTTTCCAGTGTTTGAGAAAACGATAACAGCAACTTCAGCATCACAAAGAATGGCAAGTTCTTGAGCCTTTCTGAGCAACCCAGCTCTTCTCTTTGAAAAAGTAACTTGCCTGCTATTTGCATTCTCAATTCTTTTAATCTCAATCTTGCCTCTACCCATTTTCTATCGCCAAACAAAGAGATCAAATTGGCCAAACCCCCCAAAAAAACCAGAAAACTGATTATTACGAGTTCAAGACTCGATGTTTAAACGAAAGCTCTCAGCTTTCTTCCATTGGACAGAGAGAAAGCAAGCTAAACAGAGGGCCTTATTTGGGTTCGCTAAATATAGAGAGAAGATAAAAGGGTTAGAGAGAGAGACATACACAAAGACAGAGAAGGCGAGCGTTTCTTTGAAACAAATGGCGAGAGAGCCAGACCACAAACGGTAAGTTTGCATGGCTCTGTACTCTAATTACAGTGTGCTCTGCATGATTCTTCTGCCACATTTGGAATGATTAGGTGCTTATGGTTCTATTTGTAGGACCCCACTATTTTTGTTTTATAGTAGATTTCACAGGTTACCATTTCAGGTTTTCTAAATTATCTTTTCCATTTTTAATATTCTCAATTCTGTTGGTATAGGACATAGTTTTATCTATTTTAATGGAGGTTCGAGGGAAAATGGATGCACTCCTAAATTTTCTGCAGATTTTCTAGTTAAATTCTCATATGGGCAGTTGTGAATTTATTGAATCTTTAGACTTGTTGATATACAGAGAAGGCAATGACAATCTAACGGTTCTACTCATCTCAATTTGCTGTAATGCACTCTGTATTTCGGTCAGCTGCTCTGTTCTGAATTTTCCTATTCCAATCTGCCTGTTTTTGGAAGGGTAGTAGAAAGTGGTAAAGATGTTAAGTGTATTTTGGAAGTGTTTACTCTGTTTGGTATGAATCATTATTAGCCAATTTCCAAATTAAGGAGAGACTACACTTTTCTTGTAAATCAATATTGCAGAGCAGCTATGGTCCACTCAGTCATAGAGGACCCACTTAGATTGCCATTTGAAACTTACCATTATTAGAAGTTTATTATTGATTCACTGTGATATCTCCGTATTGCCAAATTTGGAGGAAACTTGTGGCAATGTTGGTTTCATTCTTCGCATTTCTTTATATCAGTCCCTGGATTGTAGATACTTACCCTGTTCCAGGTAAGTCTGGGTTTAAGTGCTCGAAGCGAAATGAGGTTCTGTTTTCTTTTATGTTTTGGGTCTATCCTGCAAGGTTCTTGCTCTTTTTAGCAGCTCAAAACTACCTTAATTCTGTTACAGAGGCTCGCCATTTTGAGATTTTTCCTACCTAAACGGCCTTGACTGTTAAGAATAGGCAACATGTTTCCTGCGTCTTTATAGTTCTACTATCTGGAGCACGGAATACATAAAATGGGAACAAATTAGCCATTTTTAGTGTTCTCCTCTTCTTTAGGAAGTTTCACAAGAAGGGCTTTGATAAATTTTCCTTCTTGCACATGACCTTAACCTTTAAGAAACAGAGCACATGTTGCCCTGCTAAGACTTGGACACAGATACTGTTATTTAGCCACTCAGGTTGCTACTTGCTACTGTCTTGTTTGGTTTGCGAACTATTTGAAAATATAGGAAAATTTGCTTTTACTTGTATTGATAACTCTCCTAGCCAAACTGAACTATGCAGCAACTTGTATTGATAACTCAGATCCATTCAGATGCTAGTAGGATTGACTATGTACACATTAACACGTGAACCTGATTCTGGAAAAAAAAAATTTCAACCCTAATCCCGAGCCAGAAGTTGATCAAACATAATTTGACCTGTTAATTTCTGAGTTGAAGATAC
>JANIIA010000010.1:47412265-47428742 GCA_027478495.1 Erythroxylum alaternifolium | reverse complement strand
ATTTTGAATATATTACATTAAAAAATATATTTTGTCACTTTAAAATTACAATTCAAGTTATATGTCATATAATATAATAGAAGTAAATGTATTCTATTCTCTTATGAAGTTCCTATTATTATAACTCACATTTTGAATCTTCATTTAATCACTTTTGTTTTTGTTGTGAATTAAGATCAATAAAATAATAAGGGAATTAAAAAAACTTGAACGTAGGATTTAATGTGGTTTAGTTTTAAGCCTTTGTCCATGAACAAAAGAGTAGCGAAATTTCATTTAAGAGAAAAGACAATAATTACAAGGAGAAAAAAATCAAATTCAAAACTCAAATATACTATAAAAAATCATAACTTTTAAGATACAAAATCAGCTCATATATTATTTATTATTTGGTGTGTATAATTCCTGGAATGATTTGGAAAATGGTTTCCTAATACTTTTATAGAATTAATGTCCTTTGTATTTGAGAAGATAAATTAATGATCTTAAATATTTTAGGTGATTAAGAATATGAGTGGCTAAATGTTTTGCTTTTTGGTGACCGAGTGTTATGCTTAATCTCTAAGTAGTGAGAAGTGAAATCCTACTTTATAAATCTCTACCTTGTCTTTAGCTGTTATTAAAAGTTACTTCACTCTACCTTCTCTATATAGCCCAATTAAGGATATCAAATGCTATAAATAGAACTCAAATCTAAGCAAAGCTTAAACTTAGTTATTGGAAGAGACTTTACCAACATATATGCGTGATTGTCTTTGATACAAGTCTATTCCACCACAGCATTTCCTTTAGAAATCACTTCTTGAACATAGTAGTATATGATGTCAATGTTCTTTGTTCTTCTTTGAAACATTTAATCAAAGATAAAATATGTATTGTACTTTAACTATTATAAAAGACAACTATGTCCGTTGAATCACTACACCAAAATAAGAAGATTTTAGACACTTCTAATAATTGTCTAAAACGATCTAAAAATTTGTGGAATTTTTAGACATTTATTTAAGACAACAAAATTTGTCTAAAAATATACTAAAAAAGAGTAAAATTTCTAAAAGTATTAAATAATTTAAACAAGAGTTGCTTTACAATCTATCCAAAATCAGTGGAATTAAATTCAATACTAAGATTATACAGCCCATAAAAAAATATAAAGGGCTAAATCGGTTATGTGATCAATTTTTATCCGTCAGCCCGTTTAATTTTTTAATTCGGTATATTGGATTCGAATACAATAAATACATATCATATTTAAAAGGTAACACAGCCAAGCCATTGACTATTATACCCATTTAAAGTTAACATAACTTTACAAAAGAAAAAGGTTAAAATATCCCAAAACTGATAAAAAACTAAATTAGGGTCGATGAAAGCATGAGACGAAGTGAGGAACCACCTGAAAGGTGGATCCCAAATTACCAACCCTGCTTCTAGACAGAACAAATTTACCTAACCGCCTAAAAAATGTGCATGATCTTTATCCCCCTCCTCCCTCTCACTCTCTTCTCATCAAACTCTCAAAAATGGTGAACGACTTGCACAAACACAAGCCATCTTGCTCTCTCTCTCGCTCGCTAACTATGAACAACAAACTCTTTACGAATCTTTGCCTAGGACTGGTATAGAGAATGGATTCCTTTTCCATTATCTACAGGTATATATATATCTCTCTCTATTGTATTTGTCTTATTTTTTGTTTGCTTTTTCTACAAATTGTTGTTCGGAATTTTTCACTGATTAGATCCGCCCTTGTTTCTGTTCCCTAAGTTTTCCGTTGCTTTTCTTTCTTATACCCTCAGAATTCTTATTTTTTTCAATATTTTTCATTGTTGCGTATCTTCTTCTTTTTGTTTTTTTAAATTGAATTAAGTAATTTACGTAATTTAGACTGGACCAGTCTAAATCGCAGATCGTCGTTGGTGAGGAAGAAAACTAAGCACATATGAATACAGTGAGTGCGACTTTCCACATGCTTACAATTGATGTTTAGAGTTGAATAGCCATTCCATATAATTAATGTTTCTTTTATCTTGATGTTTAACTTTAATCCTTGTATATTTTCAATTCAATACATATGCACTCTCTTTCGGACCTTCATTTTCCTTACTTTTCACTCGATACAACTTCCTCAGACCGCATTGCTTTGCTTATAATAGCTCATAAGTGCATTTCCTAAAATATTCAAATATTAATCATGACAATCCTTACTCTGCTGTTGTTTTGCTGTGAAATCCAATTTTGATCTGCATCATTATTGTTCTGCTGTGAAATCCAACTGATGATAGCAATGGTTTTTAATTTACTTTTTTTTTAGTGACCAAATGTTTAATAAACCCCTTATCTCATTACAATTTTATTACAAACATGGCTCGTGGTTGCAGGTACTAAGCTGTGGGTTCAACTAAAAAAAAGAATGGCAAAATCTTTGACTCACTTTTGGTAGTTTTTTTGCAACTTCAGTAACTTCCGATTCTGTGTCTAAAAGTCTTACAGGTTGGTGCTATTAGTTTCCTGTTTTCTTCTGTTGTTTGTATACTCTTTATGCTTTTACAGAGTAAGATTGATAATTAATACGTTGGCTTTGTTGTACAAGCACAAGCAACATATCATATGCTTTGGATTTGGTCCCTTATAAATACACAAATATACATCAAATGGATGTGGTTATAATTTACATTGTTGCTACACAATTATAACATCCACAAGCTTTTTATATGGTTTTAGTGTAATTAAAATGAATATGTAATCATTTTATTAGCAATAATTGGTCAGATCTAGTAACCCCAAAACCATATAAAAATCATTATCAATATTTTTATATGACAGTTATATAAAAATATTAGCATACATGGATTATAGCAATGTAAATTGGTTCTGCCTACACCCTTGGCAGAAATAGCTAGTAAAAAGCTTAGATGTTTTAGCTCCACAGAGCAACTACAATGAAATGAAATATGTCTGATGTTAAATTCTGCAAGCTTGTAGTTTTTTTCTTGAATGACTTTAAACTGTACTCTTTTGCTTCAATTTAAAATCAAAATGACATAAATTCTAAAAGTGAAAATCTATGGCGATTCAAATCTCAGGAGTCTTAATTTTCTTTAATTATATGTGACTTAAAAAGCTCTTATCAAATGATTTGAATCTTTAGTTCTTTTGATTCTTCTTCTTCTCTTGATTGTAATCCAAGTTGATGATTTAATCCTTAAGAGGTGCACTTTTTGTGATTTGGTCTTCTAATATGCTTCTCTTTTTTTATTTTCTATTAACAACCTATTAGATTTTCATATCTAACTTTGAACATATTGAAGGAAATCTAGGACTCACTAGCATTGGATGTACTAAATCAGGCCACCGGTGTCTAATGAACTCTTGAACTATGACCCTTTTTTTTTTACCTTTCTTGGTTAAAAAGTAGTAGTAAATGAACAGAGAATATTTTCCTTCTGTAGCAATTTTCTTTTTTCTGAAGGCACATGAACTCATTATCATGATCTTTATTAAGTTTAATATCAAAATTTCTGTACATCCTCTAGCTTTCTTTGCTTGATTTTTTTGCATTGTAATTTCAGATCCCACAGTAAGTGTTGATCTTGCAGTGATTTTAATGCAAGAAGGATTAGCAAACATTTTCCTTGTTGGTAAAAGCTATAAATATCTCATTACTGCTTAGTTGTTTCCACATTCCGTTAAAATTATGCTCTATGTTGTAATGCACGAGTCAAGCTGGTCCATTATTTTCTGGACATATAAGTAATTATTGCCTTCTTAAAGGGGTCTAATGCAGTTTGGATGGTAAAATACATAACAATGGGCAATGTGATCAGATATGCTGTTATAGAACACTAAGATGGTTCACATACAACTAGCCCAAATACCCAAAATTTGTTGATGGCCTTTCATGATAGCTTCAATAATTATCACTTCTTTTTTTCCTTTGTTAGTTGAAATGGTAATGCATCTTTGTGACATTTCAATGTTCTTGTTAGGAGGCTAGTGATCCTATTTAATCTCGATAGGACTTCCAAGTGGTTTTTAATGTATTTTTCCTTTTTCTTCACCTAAAAGCATTCAATTGAGAAGATTTGTGCTCTTTAAGGGTTGTAATTAATAATAACTATGGCTCGATCTTTTCATATATGCTATTTTATATTTTTGAATTTGCTAATGCTGCTTTACTAACCAAATATGACAACCACTTGATCGTGGATAGAAACTTCAATCCCTTGAAAACATGGGCTTGTAATTGCTGGTTATGAATCAGTATGCTTCTTTTTCTTTAATGGGAGTTGTGGTTAGTGTAATTTGCTTGGTGTGCTATTGGGATTTAGCATCACCATCTCTTATCTAAGTTTTATGCGTTTAGTAAGCTCATCACTGAGATATGTTTTTTTTCTCCTCCTTTTATTTGCATTCTTTGCAGGCATTAAATAAATTCTTTGAGAATGTTTTACAGGTTGGACTTATACCCTCTCGACTTTATTCCAATAACTGAAATATCTGTTATATCGTTCATTTTCTTAAACATTAGAGATTGATGGGATTTGATTGTTATAGGCTTTCCTGGAACATGTTGATTTCAGTATTGTTGGATGTGCTATCATTGGTAGTCCTAGTTTTACAAAGGTTAGGAGGATATCCTTATATTCATTCATCTCTGAAGGTGGAATTTCTTCTTTGATTCATTGTCAGTTCCACCTGGTTTAACACACTATTCTAATGGATATGGTTCACCTTTCAATGGCATCAATTATGATAATGGTCGAAGAGTTTTTGGGTCCACTTTTGATACCATTAATTGTTCTAGGTCACGCCGACTATTTGATATATAGCCCAAGCAACTCCACGAGATCAAAGATTTCCTTCTCACTGCTAGAAGGAAAGATGCTAGCTCTATGAAGATCAAGAGAAGCATGGATGTTGTGAAGTTCAAGGTTTGTTGCTCCAAGTACTCTACACACTCTGTGTATTTGACTCTGAGAAGGCTGACAAATTGAAGCAATCGCTTCCACCAGGTTAATTCATGAACCTCATGTGTTAGGACTTTTGTGGAAGGGACTTTATTTGACATTTCACTATGTGCTGGTTATGGAGATTTTAGGGGAAAAGAATGGATATTTCTTGGTTTAGTAAAGATACGTTGCTTCTGTCAACTTATGCATTTGTCCTTTTCTTCTAGGTAGGTTTGACATCAGTTTTTGCGACTAGTTAACCTGTGTAGTCTAATTAATAATTATCTCTTTGTTCCATTATTGCAAGTTTGAGCGTGCAAGATATGTGAATGTGGGCTTCCTGCTTCAATATTGTCGATCTATTTTAGGGAGGATATTGACAAGAATTTTGCTGCTCATTTTTCTGTTGAAATGCAATGTAGTGTATTTTGGTTGAATCTTCTTATTGTTTCAAAGACACTTAACAGTTCGTTAATGGAATTCTAAGCTTTGAAATATTGTATGTTTTTGCCACTCACAACGTAAAGTATGTAAATAGTGTGCTTTATTCGATGGAAATAGACTCTAGAATGAATCTATTTTAGCTAATTTTGTTATTATGTACATATAAATCTGTGTAATGTAATATTTATTAACAAAAGTGTTAATTTATTATAATAATATGCAGATATATGTTTTAGATTAATTTGTAAAATTTATTATAATAATTTGCATATGAGTGATCTTAAAAAAGATGTACAAAATAAATTGTAAGCTTATTTTTTTACTAAAAAATTATAGAATTTTTTGATGTAAAAAACCGTCTAAAAGTGAAAAATATCAACAAAGAAAAGCATCTAAAAGTTTACACAAAGCATCTAAAATAACATTTATGTGTCTAAGAAAATCGTCGAAAATGTATTTTTTGACGCATCTATGTGTAAATCGATTTTTGACCCTTAGATTTTCGACGCTTAGATGCGTAAAAAATATATGTTTTTTCGACGCATCTATGTGTAAATAGATTTTCAACGCTTAGATTTTTGACGCTTAGATGCGTAAAAAATGTATACTTTTTCAACGAATCTATATGTCTAAGAAAATTGTCGAAAATGGTTTTTGTGACACTTGTTTTTTTGACGGTTTATAAAGTGTCTAAAATTATTCTTAAGACTCAAAAAAAGTCTAAAAACTTCACCTTTTGTATCTATAAGTTCCATATTTTGTTGTAGTCACCAACATCCTGCCTGAGAGTAGAAGTGATCTTTCTAACGTTGGCTTTCTTTACTGCTGCATGAAAAAATTTCGAATTACAATCTCCATACTGGAGCTAATCAATTCTGCACTTTTGTTTTAGCATTGTGTCCTCTTGAAAACAAATAAGATTATATTCCTCAACGAGCACAAACTCCAGATGCTGTAAGTAGTCATTGGGCCCCAGTCTAGACGTTGTTGAATACCATTAAGCCTCCCAAGAACCCTCGGCTTCTGTCTGTATAGATTATCAAAGCATTCTTTGGTCCAACGTTACAGGTCAGTCGCCAATTGGTGTAAGCTATGCAACTGTGAGGTAGAGGGTTTAGCCCAACTTTCCACCACACAATCTATGAAGGAATCACTGGTCATCTGAGCATTCTCAAACCAAAAGTGTTGCTGCAGAGGGGCATTAAGACAGAATGAGCTGGAGCATTCACATAATAGAACAATTAGATATTGGGCTAAGCAAACAGAGCAGAAAATGGGCTTCCACTAAAATGGGCCTCGAAGCTTATCCTTTTGAAAAATAAGTAAAACAGAAATCGTTAAACACACTTGTCTTAATCTCGTTGGTGGTTCTGACAAATCACCAAGTCTCAAAAAACAAGGAGTGTTATAATGCAGCCATCTCTATCTGCACTCACCTTTATAACTACACACAAGAAGACGAAAATGCCATTTGTGAGCTCATTTTCAAGCGATTGCATAAAAGATGATCGCAGACAATAAGTAGTCACCTCGACCAAGTAACTAAAACTCCCAAAACGCAACCAAATCCTACGAACACAGTCTAGAAGACGAACGCAGAGACCAGAGTGCGAGTGCGAGTGCAAGTTTTATGTGTGTTTCTATCGTAATCTCCAATCCAAAATTTCAGATCGAGAAACCCTAAATTCCCGATCCAGGCCTTGTAAATTTATTGCAGTTTCTTAGATCTAGGGACCTGAGGCGACATGGCCTGCATAAAGTCGGTTAATAGATCGGCGCAAGTGGCGCTTGCGCCGGATGCGCCTTACATGGCGGCCGGAACGATGGCGAATGTGGTGGATCCGTCGTTCAGCTCCTCCGCGAGTCTTGAGATCTTCAAGCTTGATTTTCAATCTGACGATCGTGATCTGCCTTTGCTGGGAGAGTATCAGAGTTCCGAGAAATTTAACCGTATTGCTTGGAGCAGAAAAGGACCGGAGTCTGATACGTACGGTCTCGGGTTGATTGCCGGTGGACTTGCTGATGGCAGTATTGATATCTGGAACCCTTTGGCCTTGATCCGGTGATTAGTTCATTCGCAATGAAGCTTTATACGTATTTGGTTGCTCTTGTTTCACTCATTTGAGCTGAATTCGGCGAATTGTGTGTTAGGACTGTGAATGCTCGTTGAAAATTGGTCGAATTTCTTTTAGTTTATTAGCATTGAACGACAAATTTGTCGTGCAAGTTTGAAGACGTGTCTTTGATATTGAAGTGAAATATAGAGCTTGTGATTCGCAGTTTACATAAGTCCTAATTGAACTTTATGTTGATTACTAATGTATTTCAGTGAAAGAAAATATAGAATTTGTCCGTTGTGCTGTTATTGGGTCTTTAATTGATCACTTCTATATTAGATCATTTTTTGTTTGTGATGTTTTCTTTCAGTCTATTGTGCAATTTTCAATTTTCAATTTTCCGACAATAGCATCGAGGCTGCTGTTCGGTTGTATAGAAATGAATAGAAATTTTGATCACCTCTATTAGACCACAGTTGGTTTATGGCGAGTCTTTTCAGTTTACTTTTTCATTTTCAATTCCATACAGTCTGGTTGCATAGAAATGAAAAGAAATGTTCCACAGAAATATGGAACAAAGTTGACCAGAAGGAAGTCTTAAAAAATTAGCGTTATCTTGTGTTCTGTGGTGTTTCAAGTAGTGATTGGACGTGTAGTGTGGCTTCTAAATACAGGTTTTTAGTAGATAATTTGGCTCTTCAAATGAATAACATTTTAGAAATAATAGAATACCGAATTCATAGTCACTTTATTTTGTGATATCATCCTTGTATTTACTTTTTTCCCATAATGAAACTTTAGTAACATCTAGTTTCACTTTTGGCTAGTCCTGAGGCAACTGAAGATGCTCGTGTTGTACATCTCTCAAACCATAAGGGACCTGTAAGTTTCTTTTCTTTTGCAATACTTGCATCATGTGTGATTTGCTTTCTTTTTACCTACATAAATGAGGATTTTGTGGCAGCCTTACATCTCTTTTCTCAATTTCAGGTTCGTGGTCTTGAGTTTAATGCTATCACACCTAACTTACTGGCTTCAGGTGCAGATGATGGTGAAATCTTAATCTGGGATTTATCTGCACCCAAAACACCTTCACATTTCCCACCCCTTAAGGTGTGTAGAGGGCTGATTGATTAGTAAAATGTTATTTTGTGTGTGATCATCTTTTGGGGGCCATGTGACTAGTGTCTAGTTTCTGCTGGTAACTGAAACAGCTGAACAGGGTAACTCATTGCCATATAAAACTATTTGAAACTCTAGATTGATATCTTATTTAATCCCTAGTTGATGGAAGATATGTTCTCTTGGTGTGTCCATGAGGAGGGGATACCTTCCCATGTTGGCCTTATGATTTTACTATCCTTTACCTTTCTAGCGGTGGCAACGAGTAGTAACATTGAAAATGACACTCCTACCTTTACAGTGATTGTAAATTAGTACCCTGATTGGTGTGATGAAGGATACTTTTAGTTAAATAGCCTTTGTTTCATTTTCTTGGTTTACAAGGTCTAACTTGTACCACGGCCATTTTACTGTCTCATTGATGCTTGAAAAGTGCACTTAATAGGTGCTTTTTTTGTTCACCATTTCCAGTCATTGAATGCTGTGTGATCTTTTATGTAGGGTAGTGGTTCTGCTACCCAACGTGAGATTACATATATTTCTTGGAATAGCAAGGTTCAACATATATTGGCATCAACCTCCCAAAATGGGATAACTGGTGAGGAAGCATAATGGATAGAATTCCAGTTATTATACATTTTTTCTATATATACTGAATATTTTGTGGGTTTCTAGCGGTTTGGGACCTAAAGAGGCAAAAGCCAGTAATATCGTAAGTTACTTCCATTTTGCCTGGTTTTTTATTGTTTTACCCAATGATCTGGTCGTTTCTGCATGATAATGCCATAATTTTCCTTCAACTGGAAGCTGATTCTACATCTATTAATAACAGCGTTGAAGATTCAATCAGAAGGCGGTGCTCTGTTTTGCAGTGGCACCCTGATATTGCCACTCAGCTTGTTATTGCCTCCGATGAAGATGGTTCTCCTGCTCTCAGGGTAATAATTTAGCTTTTATTTGCTTTTCCCTCCCTATATTGATAATTAGAAATTTGTAATTCAATTCTTTTCCTGGCAGCTTTGGGACATGCGTAATGCAATGACTCCTGTAAAAGAGTTTGTGGGCCACACCAAAGGTATGAAACAATCTGGTTTTCTATTGAAATATCTGGAGCTGTAGGATAATATCATATAAAAAATTCTTTTATCAAATTGTTTGTCGGTAGTTCATTTCTTATGTGCGTGCCGCGAATTGAATAACTACTATTGGCAATTTTGACACTCGTGGTAGAACTTGTATCTCTCAAATCCTTCACTTCTTACAAACGTTACATGAATGCTGAAAATTATCTTTTGCTTTTTTCTTTGCTGATGTTTTGCATCAGGTGTTATTGCAATGTCATGGTGTCCCATTGACAGCTCCTATTTGCTTACATGTGCTAAAGATAATCGGACTTTTTGTTGGGACACTGTAACTGGAGAGGTAAGCAATATCTCGGTGGTTGCACTTCAGCTTTTGAGAACACGTAACTTTTGGGATGAATTTTTTCTGTTGAAATTTCCCTTTCTCTTCTATTCATGAAGGTGGCCAAGCATCCTTAAAGTTTTATATTGTTGCATAGATTGTACGTGAATTGCCTGGTGGCTCCAACTGGACCTTTGATGTACATTGGTATCCAAAGATACCTGGAGTTATATCAACATCTTCTTATGATGGGAAGATTGGCATATACAACATTGAGGTATGCATTTGTTAGTTAATGATACAAAACTAGAGAGAGAGAAAGAGCGACAGTCAATAGTTAATGGAGCTTTTTGAAAAACATGGGACTTCTTTCACCTCTGAAATGAATTTGAGAAGAAAACTTCTGTGAATTTGCTTTTACGTACTTGTAATACTGAAAGACCTTTCTCGAATCTTACCTCGCAGGGTTGCAGCCGATATGGTGCTGGTGGTAGTGATTATGGAGCAGGTAATGTGGCTTGTTCTAGTGATCCTATCAAGTTTTAACTATAGATCAAGCTTCATATCGTTTGTTGCTTTTTGGTTTCTATTATTCATAGTTTGTCTTCACTTAGTTCTTTGTTCTTTTAATGCAGCAACACTAAGAGCTCCTAAATGGTACAAACGTCCTGCTGGAGTATCTTTTGGCTTTGGAGGTAAGCTTGTGTCGTTTCATCCGAGGTCATCTACTGCGGGTGCTCCAGCTGGTGCTTCAGAGGTATGCTTATTTATATTTCTCCAATTTTCCTTATTACCATAGATTTTAACATGCCCTGATTATTCTTTCAGGTTTATTTGCATAGCATGGTCACAGAAGAGTCTTTGGTGAGTAGGTCATCTGAGTTTAAAGATGCAATACAAAATGGGGAGAAGTCTTCTCTGAAGGCTTTGTGCAATAGGAAGTCTCAGGAGTCAGAGTATGTGATCTGTATGAGAATCTTACTTGTGTTTATTTCTTGACTTGCTGTGGTATCTTCAGAAATATTGATGTATGATTTTGCTTATGCATTTAATGGTCTTAGCAGATCAGAGGAGGATAGAGAAACTTGGGGTTTTCTCAAGGTTCTATTTGAAGAAGATGGGACAGCAAGGACAAAATTGCTTTCCCACCTTGGTTTTAGTTTACCTGCTGAAGAAAAAGAAGCTGTACAGAACGATCTGTCACAGGACATAGGTGATGTCCGGCTTGATGATACGTTAGCTGATAAAGTCGGCTATGGAAAAACTAAGGAGGCGAGTGTTTTCTCTGTCGATGATGGGGAAGACTTCTTTAATAATCTCTCAAGCCCCAAAGCTGATACACCTGTGAAAACTTCCATTGGTAACTCTGGCCTTGGAGCTCCAGTTCCTACTTTGGAGGAAAACAGGCAAGAAGAAGGATTCGAAGAGAGTGTGGATCCTTCATTTGATGATTCTATTCAGCGGGCTTTGGTTGTGGGAGATTACAAAGGGGCTGTTGCACAGTGTTTGTCTGCAAATAAAATAGCCGATGCTTTGGTTATTGCTCATGTTGGCGGTTCTACATTGTGGGAGAGGACACGTGATCAATATCTTAAGATGAGTCGTTCACCATACTTGAAGGTAGCTCCATCACTATCTTTTCAAAATAATTTTAATGCCATTGGTTATCCATGTCTAAGTGAAACTATGCATCGTTCACCATACTTGAAGGTAGCTCCATCACTATCTTTTGAAAATAATTTTAATACCATTGGTTATCTATGTCTAAGTGAAACTATGCAACATAATAGATGGCTTTACACTATTCGAATTCCATTTCAGGTTGTTTCTGCAATGGTGAACAATGATCTCATCAGTCTGGTAAACACCAGGCCACTTAAATACTGGAAAGAAACACTTGCTCTCTTGTGTACTGTAAGTACTTTAGCTCTGAAATTAGCGGAGATATTATATATATATCAGCCTGAAAAGATCAGTTGCATTCTTATTGATTTGAACATTATAGAATGAATTATGCCTGCAATTTAATGTTGCACTTTATGCAACTACTCTGGGAGGGTAATCGATGTACAAATTCTTATTATGTAACTATGTACCTTATTTTTTGCTGTCTGTAATTTTGTTTTGTTCCTGTTGAATAATCAGTTTGCACAAAGTGAGGACTGGAGTTTTTTATGTGATTCCCTTGCTTCAAAATTGATGGCTGCTGGCAACACTTTGGCAGCTACTTTATGTTATATTTGTGCGGGAAACATTGATAAAACAGTTGAAATTTGGTCAAAGAGTCTGAAGGTTGAGAATGAGGATAAATCATACCTTGACCTTCTCCAGGTAACATATCCCATTATTTTGAGGTCCAACTTTATACTTGTTTATCATACATACACTTACTAACAATTTCAAAATAATAATGACTAAAGCAAGCTTCATTTTATTAGGATCTAATGGAGAAGACTATTGTTCTTGCTCTGGCTAACGGTCAGAAACATTTTAGCGCATCTTTCTTCAAGCTTGTTGAGAAATATGCTGAGATTTTAGCCAGTCAGGGACTTTTATCAACTGCAATGGAGTACTTGAAACTTTTGGGATCTGATGAAATGTCTCCTGAACTGATAATCTTAAGAGATCGTATTGCCCTTTCCCTAGAACCTGGTATGGGTTCAGAAAAATTCTTAAGTGACATAGTAAATGTGCTGCTTCATGATTGGTTCTTGATCTACTGCTGATTCACTTTGTATCCCTTCTTGTGTTCCTGCTATCTGCTCTCCATCCCTTAATCTTGTATATTTTGGAATCAGCTCTTAAACAGTTCTTACAGGTTGCTTGGCCATTTGATTATGTGTTTTTATTTTCAGAACGCTCCTATGAAATAACATTCAATTGGGGACAATCCTTCATTATTTTAAATCAATGTGTTTAATTTGTAACCTTTGTACATCAGATTTTACAGAGCAGTAGATTTTGTAAAATAGATATGGCTTTTCTGGAACTTTTATAATGTGGCCTTCAAAAAGAGTAACAATTGAAGATTCTGATTGATCTGACATGCAGAGAAAGAAGTCAAAACTTCAGCCTTTGATCACACCCAACAGCAAGGTGGATTAATGTATGCTACTGATCATTCCAGTTTTGGTGGGGTTGATCCCTCACAGAATTATTATCAGGTGGTTCTTAAATTGGTTGTAATGACTGCTTTAGCTGAATCTGATTTTCTTCTAGCTTTAACTGACGTTTTTCCATCACTTAATCTCTATTGCTTAGGATACAGCACCTTCGCAAGTGCATCAAAATGTTCCTGGTAGTCCATATGGTGAAAATTATCAACAACCTCCAGCTACTTCCTATGCCACAGGATATGCAGCTCCTAACCCATATCAACCTAGCCCTCAGCCTACAGCATATCAGCCTACCCCACAGCCCAATTTTTTTATTCCATCTCAGACACCTCAGGCTCCTCAGGTGCCTTTTTTATTAGGCTCCTTTTGGTGTATGTTGATGTTAATAATCTTCTGCATTGTAGCATTTACTTTCATTATATTTTCTAATGTGACTTTGCTATAGAGCCATATAGAATGCAATATAATGAGTTCAAAGGAATTAAATTTAGTTTTGTTTGTATGTTTAGAAGGCACAGCTCATGTTTAACTTGTGTGGTCAAGATGTGTAACTGTTAACATTTTCAATCTCCTCCTTGTAATTGATATTTGTTCTAAGTGTCCATCAGGAAAAAATTTTAAAATGATTGGTGACCAATTTGACATTTTTTACCAGTAAGAGCTCATTTCATTTACTAATGTGTACTAAACGGTTGCTTTCCCTTTTTTCCTTCATTTTTCTAAGACAAATTTTGCACCACCCCGGACAGTCCCTCAGCCCTTTGTTCCTTCAAATGTTCCAATTCTGAAGAATGCAGAGCAGTACCAGCAACCCACATTGGGTTCTCAGTTATATCCGGTCTGTAGCTATCTTCGATTTAAAGTTGTGTTGTGAAAGAGGTTTTCATGATGAAGTCGCTAGAGTAATCCTGTATATGTTTCAGGGCTCTGCTAATCCAGGTTATCACCCTGCACAACCTCCAGCACAAGGCCCAGTTCCCGCTCAAGCAGGTACAATTCCCAGCCATAAAATGCCACAGGTTGTGGCTCGAGCTCCTGCATCCATGGGATTCAGGCCTATGGCAAATTCAGGTGTTGTACAAAGACCTGTTATCAATTCAATGCAGCCACCCAGTCCTACTCAGTCGACAGCTGTACAACCAGCTGTCACACAGCCTGCTCCTCCCCCAACAGTGCATACGGTTGACACATCAAGCGTACCTGGTATTTACTGATTCTTTAGCTGATTAAATTCACTTGTTTTCTCTGAAATCTCCATGTTCACTTTGATGCTACTGCTTGTTCTTTAAAGGAGGTTAGTTTTCAGGCTCAGTGCCGAAACTTGCCATTAATTGATCAAACGTTTGCACCATACCATGGATTGAACGTCACATAGAGTGCATTAAGCATGGATGACAACTGTGTCCTGGATGTGTTATGTTTGCATCGGGTGTATTATTGTTCGTCTCACACAACAACTTTCAAGTGTGCTGATTGCTGATGAACTTTGCTTTGATTTGCCTGGTTTCTTTCAGCTCATCATAGGCCTGTAATTGTTACATTGACAAGACTTTTTAACGAGACATCAGATGCTTTGGGAGGTCCACGTGCAAATCCGGCTAGAAAGCGAGAAATAGAGGACAATTCAAAGAAAATAGGTGCCTTGTTTGTCAAACTTAATAGCGGGGATATTTCCAAAAATGCTTCCGATAAGCTCATTCAACTTTGCCAGGCATTAGACAAAAACGATTTTGGGACAGCCCTGCAAATTCAGGTATGTGTTCTGGAAGTTAATAGTTATTTATATCTATATCGGTTCATTAAAATTAACCTAAAGTGAACCAGCCCCTTATTTTGGATAACCTTCATGTGGATTAGGTACTCCTTACCACAAGTGAATGGGATGAGTGCAACTTTTGGCTTGCAACCCTTAAAAGGATGATCAAAACCAGACAGAGCATCAGTGCAAGATCAAGTTAAGAACAAAAACTTTCTTAGAGAATTTTCTGGATAGATTTCAGGATTTGAATGAAATTACCAATTGGTTTTAATTTTGATACTTTTGTAGTATTGAGAGATAGGGGTTTTGTTTTTAGTCTACCAATGTTTTATACCTTCATTTTTGGTGTGCAAGTTACCAAGGCATTAGCAATCACCTTTGGTACTTTTACAGCTTTCTGGTTATACCCATTCATTCTTTTCGGTCGTTATGTTTAATGCCCAAAACCGAATAACTTATTCTCCCTAGCAAACAATTAATAGCTGCATATGTTTTGAATTTGTCATTACTAAACCTGAGTTATAAATGGTCAGGATTACCCCTCACAGGTTTAAGGGTTTCATTCTTCTCTTTTGGTGCTCACAGAGTGTGTATTCAGAGACCCCATTCTATCGATGAATGCCATAATTTAACCTTATAGAGGTGTAAGTTGTGAAATTTTCTTACGAGCCTTTCATTATAAGAAGTTGAACGTTTGAAGTTTGCACTTCGCCTTAAATTTGAAGAGGATGATTGGTTAAGAATAAAGACGCGTTAGGATTTCAAGTTTCACTTAGATCGAATTCATCATATTTCTCAAGTAGCCTTTCTGTAAACATGAGATTTCCCTGATTAATTTTCAATTAATGCATGATTTTATAATTAACAATTTTAGTGAATATATTGTAGGCAAATTTATAGACGATTTAGAATCATTTCTGTTTTTTTAGCCCCTTAAGAGGGGGTTGAGTTAGTGGAGTAGAGGCCAGAGAAATATGAGGCTAAAAAGTCTTGTGTTCGAATCTTTTTATTTACACTTTTTCGATCGAGCCTGTCGTACAAGATTTGCCTAATGTGGAGTACCCAATTAGCATGATTTGCAAGTTATTGCGTAAATTTAAAGGTTTAGTCAGTGCGTATATAAAGAATAGCAGCTTCAAAAAAAATTCCATTATTTTGATGCAGTTTTTAGTTTTCGCTTTATTTTTAGTTTCAAATATTTAAAATAAAAACAAAATTATGTTTGGTTATTATTACGTAATTATATTTTTGTTACTAATAATAATCTCATATTAGATAAACGTTAAAGATAAATTAATTTAAATTAATTAATTTCATTTTAATATTTAATATTTTAAATAATATTTATTAATAAATTATCAATAAAATTAATTTATTTTATTAAAATACGTAATTTAAAATTAATTTATTTATAAATTAATATTTATTTTAAATATACTTTATTTTTAATCAAATTTTATTCGAAATTTCTATATCTTGAAAACATTTTAAATTTAATTAGATCACAAAATTAAATGACATTAAATTATTTATAATTTTAATTAAAAATTAATTTTAATTAATTAAAAATGTTAAATTAAATTATTCATAATTTTTATTAATAACTAGTATATATTTAGTTGA
>JANIIA010000010.1:47355449-47368312 GCA_027478495.1 Erythroxylum alaternifolium | reverse complement strand
AAAACATCAAATAAAAAGAACAATAAAGATCCTTAACTTTTTAATTATTACAATTTACAACAAGAATTCACTATGAAAAAACAACCAATTAGAAATGAACCCTGAAACAAAAACATATATTATTTAATTTATTATTAATTACATATATTATTTAATTATTTAATATATTAATTATTAATAAGAATTTAAACAATTTAATTTAATATTACATATTTAATTAATTAAAATTAATTATTACTAAAATTGCAAATAACTTAATTTATTTTAAATTTTTATTTAATGTATAATTATTATGAGTAATAAAAATATTTATTTTATTTTTAAAATAAAAATTAAAAATCACAATAAAAGTTGAAATAAATAACTAATTGATGAGGGGGAGGGGGAAAGGGGTACGTGGAAGCGTAAATTTTGAAAATTTTTTAAAATTTTGTTGAAATTTCTTTTTATTTTTTAAAGTTTACGATATTAGCTGATAGTATTTCGGTACTGACCGGTATTTTTTAATATAATTTTGTACCTTTTTAATTGGTATAGCATGAAATTTATATCTTTAATTGTGATCAATAAATATTGGTATTAATAAAATTGTAAAATATTTCATAATAATAATTCTTAAAAACTAGCATGTGGTAATCATGTATTTACTATTTAATTTTTGAAAAAAAAAATTTAAGGGGCACTTGTTTAAAAGGAATGAGAATGGATCAACGAATAAGGAATCAAAAACTATGGATGGTTATTTATTATTATTGAATCTAACAGTTATTTGATATTCTATTTTTCGAAATTATTCCATACACCACACATATAAGAGAAATGACTTTCATTCCTCGTAAGGGGCGAGTGTCACATATTTTCTTTTATTTTTATTTTTTCAATTAAATATAATTAATTGATTAATTAAATTTTAATTAATTTATTAAAATATATCTAATTTGTTAATTACAATATAATTAATTAAAATATAAACAAATAAATTAATTAAAATATAATATAATTAATTAAAATATACTGAAACTTTTATTAATTTGCTTTTTTCTAATTTATGTATTTTAAAAATTATCAATTATATATAATATTACCTAATTATCACAAAATTTTATACAAAATATTTGGGAAACCAAAAAAAAAAAAAGGTCCCTCCTGGCCTAAGTTGACTATACATCGGGTCATATTCAGAGCCTTTTTTAAAGTTTCAGGCTTCGGGCATAATTGGGACTCAAGTTCTATTCCGAAGCTTGAAGTTTAAAAGTTTCACATAAAACGATGTCATTTTTACTTTTAAAATTAAAAGAAAATTTAATCGAGCTCAAGCTTATGTCCATACTTAAATACATAATTTCTGGTTGGAGCTCAAGTAAACCTGAACCTAGCTTGACTCATTTGTCATCCGTGGTCATATTTTATTGTTTTAAAAATCGGACCAGAAGGTAAACCGGTAAGACAAAAGGTATAAAATTTGAGAAATTCAACCAGTATTAAACCGTCAAAAAATTAGTTAAAGATTAAATAAAATTAAAGAAATTTTCATTAATATAAAGTTTAATTGATTAAAAAAATTAATTGGTTTATAAAAATTAATTAGTTTGTAAAAATCGATCGATTAATTAATAAACTGATTGATTTTTGATAATAAAAGTTATTAAAATAAATCGAATGAGAAAATTAAAAACCGAATAAAAATTTGGTCAGTTCAAAATTTTGAAGATTGAACCAGTAGAATAATTTAATTTTTTTTATTATGACTTATCATTTAATTATTTGTAACATCATGTACTGGAATTTAGTGAGAAGGGGTAATAATGGTTACTTTCTTTCTCTATCTTTTTGGAATTCCAATGCAATGCCCTTTTATTTTACCAACTACTCATTCCCCTCTCCTCTTTTTCTCTCTTTTTGTTCTGCACACCACTTGGTAATAATAAAACCACGAAAAGCTTTATAAAAGGTGACAACTCTACTTTGTGATGTGAATTATTACACGCATAAAAAGAAAGGAGGAAAAAAAAGAAAAAAAAGGTTGATTTCAATAGTTTTCTATAGTTTGATTTTTTATTTTTATTTAGTTGCATTTTAATATATCACCTTTAAATAATAATATATTAAAATTTAATAAATATAATATTTTATTATTGGAATAAAAAAAGATAAAAAGTAATTTTATGATAATTTAATAACATTACACAAATATTTCGTGCCAAATTTTTAGAGTGTAGAGTTATATTTAACGATTAAAAAATTCAACTGTTTCGATCGATTCAATCATAAAAGCATCGAATAGTCTAACTTTTCGGTTAAGTTTTCGTTTTGCTAGTTCGATTTATTTTAATAATTTTTTTTTGTTAAAAACTGATTAGCTTATTAATTTATTGGTCAAGTTTTATAAATTAACAAGTTTTTATTAATCAAAACAAATCAACTAATTTCATTTAAAAATCAATTAATTTTCATTTAATAATCCTTTTTTTAAATTAAACTTCAAAATTTTCGGTTGATAAGGACAATTTTTTTCAATCATATTATAATACCGTTTCAATCTTTTAATATTTAAAATTTTTATTTTATTAGTTTAAAATTTGGTCTAATTTTGAAAATATTGTTATATTTAAATAGGGTTAGGTTGAATCTTTCGAGAAGGAATAAAAAATAAAACAAGAGAAAAAAAGGGTTTTATGAAAAGTAAGAATGTCAAAATCAACCTGACCTGATTAAACTCCTATTTTAACAAAATGACATCATATTAAATTTTTTTTTTTAAATAACGAGCCGATCAACCCGTAATCAGGTCAGGGCACTAAGCAACTATGGCCCTCAATGCCGACCGACTCTTTGATATCTCCGGTGAAAAGCTCCACAAAATTTCCACTTTGTGGTTTATGTAATTTGAAAACCGTATTGTCGCAATCATATTTTGATGGAGAGGAGAGAGCAACTTGTGCTTTTCTTGTGGTGGGGCTCAACTTAGATGTTCCCGAGAATGGCCCCTTTATTTTCTTTTTACTCTTGTCTCTCTTTTTTTTTAATTTCATGCTTTTTAACTTTGATGACACAATTGATTTATTTCCAGCTTATTGCAATTTAAAAGTTAAAGTTTATTATTAATGTAAAAAGTTTTTTAAAAAGTTACATTCTTACGAGCATAAGTTGGGTGACCATAAGTCATGTCGGTCGTAAGTTAGCGTTTAAGAAATACCCCTTACCAGTTAAGATTAAGATTGCGCATTATTAAACTTTTTCAAATCTTGTGTGTTAGTAAATTTTTCGGTAAGTTATTATTGTTGATGTTGTTATTGGTATTAAGTTAGAATTTAATTTTTAGAAATTTGATCTCGAACTTAATAAAGATTGAGTTCGTTTATTAATTTTAATTTAATTTAGTTTGAGTTTAAAATAATTTATAAAATTTAGTGAAATATATTTTTTTTGTCAATTAAACCAAAGTTCTATTAAATTTAACGCAATTAATTAAACACCCAAAAAGTATATTAAATTTCAGTCCAAACTCAAATATAATCAAGTCTGGATACTTAATTTCAAATTTGATATTGATCGAGTTTATGTAAGCCCCTTAGAGGATGGTTGAGTTAGTATAGTAAGGACATGAGATCAAAACGTTCTGTGTTCGAATCTCCCTATTTAAGCTCTCTAGATCGAGCCTGTTGTATATAACTTACTTAGTGTGGAGCACCCGATTGACGTAATTTGTAGACTATTTCGTCAATTTGTAAATTTATCCAGTGCATATTCAAATGATAGCGATTACGAGTTCATCCGTTTCAAGAGTTTATATATTCTAATCCAACTAAGTTAAGTTTGAACCGAACTAATTTTTTTGTTCGTTAGCATGAGGTGTTGCAAAGTAAAATTAAGCAATGAAGGCTCAAATTATATAATTAATGGTAGGAGATTGATAACTGTGAAAGCAACAAAGGTTTAATAAGCACCCATTGTTGGATGATTTCAAAGTTAGTTCGTTCCGATTTCAAAGGTCAAATGTCAAATGCTTAGAGCTTAATATATATATTATTTATTTCCATTTTTATATGCTGCCGTCAGGGTGTGTATTGAATTTAAAATGTAGTAGTGACAATGAAATTTAGCTTAAGTGGATATGTTTAAACGCCTCTAAGAGGTGGTCAAATTGACGAAGTAGAAAGTATGAGGCTAAAATACACATCACCTCTAAGTGGAGATGTTTAAATGCCATTTAGGAGTAGTCGAGTTGGTGGAGTAAAGCGCATGGGACAAAAACATTTTATGTTTGAATCTGCCTATCTATGTTCTTTTGATTGAGTCTATCGTACAGGACTTGTTTATTATGGAGTATCCGATTAGTGTGATTTACAGGCTATTGCGTTAATTTAAAGATTTACTTAGTGCTCATTTAAAAGATAGAAATTACGAGTTTTTCCATTTTTTTTATAAAGGGATATGTTTAAACTATTTTTAATTACATTAAAGTTATTTAAGAAATAAAAATAATTACTTCAATCGCAATTACATCACATTAACAACTAAATTACCTCATATATTAAAAAATTAAATTTAACTTAACATTTATTAGAAAATTTAGTACTTTAAATTTTATTGAATAAACTCTAACAACAACAATAACATTACCCCTAGGAGTAGTCAAGTTGGTAGAGTGGGGGACATGAGGTCAAAAAGTCTTGTATTTGAATTCCCCTATTTACACTCTCTCGATCAAGCCTGTCGTACAGGACTTGTCTAGTGCAAAATATCTGGTTGGTGTAATTTACAGGCTATTGCGTTAACCCAAAGATTTATCCAGTGCGCATCTAACGGATAGCGACTTCGGGTTCCTCCGTTTAGAAAAAAACAACATCCAGTAAAAATCCCGCTAAAATGCAATATATGGAGAGATCAAATAGCACACACTTTTACCCCTAACTTTAAATTTGTAAAAGGATAATTAAATATGCTTATTAGTTTAGTGATACTCAAAATATTTGAAAGCAGTTTCTCTACTAAGAGAGATAAGACTGCGTACTATTAGACTTTTTCAAATTTCGCAGTTTAGTGAAATTTTTATTAAATTGCTGTTGATATCCAACATATTTCAAGGACCAAGGAGTTTGTTAATATATAATTTAATGAAAAATATTAAAATAAAATAATTATACAAAATAACGATTAAATTTGTATAATAGTTTTTCAAATTTTTTTCATAATTTAATCATTTAAATTTTATAAAAATTACATTTTGATTAAAAAATAAATCACCTACAACTTTATAATTACACATATCTTTAAGTAATTATATTTAAACCACTTATTTTATTATAACTAATAATTTACCACAATTAAGAAGATTTATAAAATCTCCAAAAAAATTATGTGTTTGAATTTTTTATTTATGCTTTTTTAATTGAATCTGTCGTATAAGGCTTACCTAATATAAAATACTCAATTGATGTGATTTATAGACTATTGCGTTAATTCGAAAATTTGTTCAGTATGTTTCTAAAAAGTAGCGGGCTTCTTTCGTTTAAAAAAAACATAAATTTATGAAATTTGAAAATTAATAAATAAATTTTGTTTTCTTTGTTTACATTTCTCTTAAAAAAAAGAGAAAAAATGAAAGGACAGTAAGAGGATCTTTACACAGAAACTTGATTGGAGATTGAATTTGAGATTTGACTGACCCCTCCACCATACTACTCAACCATCTCCAACCAAAATTCTCACGTACATAATAAATCAATCAGCTGTGACTCACAATCCAATAACATCACTCCACGTCTTCTCCTTTTGGGTTCCAAACCCTTTAATGAAGGAGCGTGACGTGCACAGCACCTCTCAACAAGTGGGTGAAAACATAAAAATTTAAAAAATAAAAGGGCATTGTTTAATTTGTCAGGAGAACGTGCATTATTTGAGCCTGGCAGCACCAGATCTGGATCCACTCAAAACACAAACACAGCCTCTCTCTCTTTCTCTAGTTTTCATAAAAACTTTGAAAGGACGGAGAGAGGTGTTGATGGAGATAGAGATAGCCACAAGGACATGGACATGGAGAAGATATATAGATAAGTTTGGTTAGAGAGTAAGTGAAGCTTTGACTACTAGCTCAGAAACCCAAAAAAGCCTTTTAGCTACAGTAGTTGCAGGTCGAAGCAAGCAATTGATGATGGTTCCTCACTTCCTCCTCTTTTATTGCTGTTACTAGCTTCTGCAACCTGCGTTGGAAGATGGCGGTGGTTTGGCTTTTGTAGTAAGTTTGAGAGAGAAGGTTTTTGAGGTATAAGAGCTACCCATTTATACAGAGCTGACGGTGAGTGAAGTGGAGAGGTGTTAAAGAGAAAAGAGAAAGGTATAAGAGAAGAGAGTGAGTTTCGTTTCTTTGTTCATGGGGTTTGCCTTATGAAGAAATTCAATTCCAACTACTTACTTTTGCTTTTAACAAAGGGCTTCTATCTTCAAGCTTCTTCCTTTTTAATGGCGCACACACGGGAATACTCTTTTTGAACGTTATCTTTCATCTTTTGCTTCTTTCTCTTTACCTTTCCTTTATTGGGTTTTGCAGGAACCAAAAGGAACGACACTGATTAGCAACTGTTGCCAGTAGTACTCTTCTTTCAAGTTGGTGGGTAGGGTTTGTGGTTGAGAAAGAAGTTTTACTTGTCGAGATAGAGAGAGTAGCGACACTCATTTCTCTCAGATAATCAAGAGAACAAGTCTCTGTTAGCTTTTAGACAAAACAAGGGCAAGGGTTTGGTGTGAAACCTACTGTGATAAGCTATGGATGGTTATGAGGCAACAAGAATTGTCTTCTCGAGGATCCAAAGCCTAGACCCAGAAAATGCTTCCAAAATCATGGGTCTTCTTTTGATTCAGGACCACGGTGAAAAAGAAATGATTAGGTTGGCTTTTGGCCCTGAAGCTCTTGTTCATTCGGTGATCTTGAAGGCTAGAAAAGAACTCGGACTCAACTCTCCGACGAGCTCTTCCAGTCCATCATCACCATCTCCGCTATTTTCAGGCAACCCCATACTTATTTCAAGGCAAAATTCCTCATCTTCGAGGCTTGGACTGAATATCCCACCTTCACTCGCTATCCCAAACTTGTCTTCATCTAATGGTTCTTCATGGCGCTGTGTCTCTGACCTTACAAACCCTGATGACTTGATAAGTCCAAATGGTAGCTCACTTAATCCTGCTTCAGCTCCTTTCTTCGCTAATGGAGGTGGAGGGTCTGATTTGATCGATGAATTCCAGCTTCAAGACCAGCTATCATTTCTTAATGATAACTCTTCAAAGCTTGGACCCAAAAGCTCGGATCTTTTTTACCCTCAACTCGATGCTTTACCAAGTCCAACTAGTACTTGTGCAGCTGGTAACGATCCTATGCTGTTTCCCTCCTACTGGGGTGGTTCTGTTCATCGACGGAGCTGCTCTGTTAACGATGTTCTAGCATCGGAAGACCCAACTTCCGAATTGGGATGGAGACCTTGTCTTTACTTCGCTAGAGGGTACTGCAAAAACGGGAGCAACTGTAGGTTTGTGCATGGCGGTCTTGGAGAATCAGATGGTGCAAATATGGTGGGTTCACCAAACAAGTTTGATATACTTGAGCAGTGCCATGAGATGATTAGATCCAAGTCCGCTCAGCAGCAAAGACTAGCTGCAGCTTCACAGCTCATCGGCGCGACTTCTCTTCCTTATTCTCCTAAGTGCATGAACTTTCTTCTTCAACAGCATCAGAGCGATAGTCAGAGGTAACAGATGAAATCTTTTGGCTGAATCTTTGGCAGAAGTTTTTTTTCTGGTGAAAATTAGTTCTTTGTTGGGTTGAGAATTTGTAGGGCTGCTGCTGCTGCTTTGATCAGGGGGGAAGACATGCACAAGCTTTGTCGAGCTCGGTTGGACAGGAGTGATTTGATCAACCCAGCTTCAAGGCAGATCTATCTCACGTTCCCAGCTGATAGCACTTTCAGAGAGGAAGATGTGTCAAATTACTTCAGGTTGGTGCTTAATAAGCTGGCTTTTCTATTTTTTCTGCGATTGGAAGTTGTTACTGATGTTTTGCCTTCATTTTTTGCAGTATTTATGGTCCTGTGCAAGATGTTAGAATTCCATATCAGCAGAAGAGGATGTTTGGTTTTGTAACTTTTGTTTATCCAGATACTGTGAAGATCATACTAGCTAAAGGAAACCCTCATTTTGTTTGTGATGCTAGAGTTCTGGTGAAGCCTTACAAAGAGAAAGGCAAAGTTCCAGACAAGTACAGGCATTCTCTCTTCGCCCTCGAATTTTTCATTTCCTGACATCTTCTCCTACACTTGCCTGATTGAGGCTTGGTGTTTTTTGCAGGAAGCAACAGGCACAGCAAGTGGATAGGGGAGATTTCTCACCATGTGGTACTCCAACTGGTCTTGATTCACGAGACCCTTTTGATCTCCAGCTTGGTAAGAGAGCATGATCCAATCTTTTCGACTTGAAGATATTTCTTCATGGATTAACTCTTTTCCATTTCTTGAAATATAGGAGCAAGGATGTTCTACAATACTCAGGACATGTTATGGAGAAGGAAATTGGAGGAGCAAGCTGATCTGCAGCAAGCTCTTGAGCTACAGAGTAGAAGATTAATGGGATTCGAGCTTGCTGATGTTAAGAAACATCAGCATCACAGGGCTCTTTCTAGTGGTAGCCCTGTTCCTTCTCCAATTCAGTCTCCAAATCTTTTCAATCATCAATCTGTGGCTTTTCCTCCACTCAACAGTAGGACACAAGTTTCTCCACAAGGTACATATATCTATACTAATCCATTGGACAGATTTAATCAACGTGGAGTGAACTTTATAAATTCAGGTTTTCACTTGTTTCACTGCAGAGAATGGTGCAGTTCCAGCTATTTCTGTATCAGTTGCACCTGAAAAGCAGCCCTTGACCGCTGCTTCTGGTAAAGAATCCCCAGTGGATAATGGCAATGGTAAAGAAAACTACCATTGTGAGGAAAGTGATTTATTAGAAAGGTAAAACCCGAATTTGCCAATTATGTTCTTGATTTGTTAGCAAATGGTTTCCAATTCAAGAAAACTGTTGGGTTGGATTTATGAACCTTGTGATTTTATTGCAGTTTGGACCACAACCTTCCCGACAGCCCCTTTGCTTCACCCACCGAAGGGCCTGCAGAGTCTTTTTCTTCCTTCTCCAGTGGAGTTATTGAGATTGAGAAGGAAGCCATAGTCTTAGCTTCATCTTCTTCTAACACTAATCTGGTTTCATCAAATTTAATCCCTCCCAGTTCTTCAATTAACATGGGATCCTTCAACTCCTTCAACTTCCAAATGCCCATATAACAATTTGCTTAGCTCTTCAAATAATAGTCTTGTCCCTTGTATTCTAAACATAGAATTCAATCCTGGAAACCATTTCTTTTTCAGGTTCTCTTCAGGGCATGGAGCCATTGGCATGTATATCGACACTGGAGGGCCTACATGCCCTATTGGAATTTAGCTTTCATATCCTATGGCTTAGGTAACATAATCAAACTTTGGATTCCTTTCTTTTTTTTAATCCCCACTTTCACATGCATACAAACCTCTACATTTTTGTTGTTTAATGGGGTTTGTTGGGTTTTTTTTTCGGTTTACCATTCTCAGGAAGATTGATAAGTATAACCAAACAAAAACTCACATCAAGTGGAGATATATGTACAGAGAAACAGCGACAACATCATCACTATTACTACTACCTTTTTCAGTATCTACCGTCACCTTCAAACATATACTACTTACTACCATACGAATTGCATACGCGAAAGGCAGTAAAGGAAGTGGGTCCGCCATTCCTTTCTTTGTTGTACTATCTTTTACAGTTGTTGAAGTTCAGAAGGTCCACAGGTAAATGAGAAAGAACTAGTAAAGGAAACAAAAAGAAGACATTGTAACACAGATGTGTAGCTTGTAACCTTATGGAATAGTAATTTTCCTTTTTTTTTTACCACTCATGTCTTAACATGATCAAAAGTGGGCTTAAAAGCAAAAGCAAAAGATTCCCTTTTATCTGCATAGTGTTTGTATTGCTTGCAGGAGGAAGAACAAAGGGAAGGTAAAAGAAAAAGTAAAAAATGAAGCTCAGCTCAATTCAGATCAGTTCTAAGGTATCATTTATCATAAAACGTTTCCATCTTCACGTTTGCTGTAATTTTAGTAGTTTGTTTTACACAGGCATCAACTCTTCAGGTTGGAAAGATTAAAGAACATGCATTTGTTAGCTAAAAAGATTTTTTTTCTTCTTCAGTTCTCCATTTCCTTGCGCTTTGCTCTTTAACTTCTTTTTTACATTTAAGTAGAGATGACATTGAAATTATATTATGTTACGTTCGCACTTCCAAAATTTTATGCACTTTAAAATTGCAGTTTAATTAAGAACCCAAACAAATCAACAATAGAAATTATATACAATTGTTTAAAAGTTAAATCATGTACTTTAAAGATTGAAAAATATTTAGTTTAAGAATATAAAATAAATAAATAATTTAACAGTAATAAATCACTTTTAAAATGCAAAACAACTTGCATGCATGATAAGTATACAGTATCTTCTCAGATGTTTTTGAACGAAAACTTGTGTCTACCTCAGATGTTTTTGTTAATGACCATAACAAAAAGCCCAGTTATCATGAAATTTTCTCCATATCTAAGATAACCTAAGCATGTAATTTTTGCTAATTAATTAATCTTGTCACCTTATAAGGCATACTGCAAACTTGTCAACGACTTGTTGACCTATTATTTGCTTTTTTCATATTTTTCTCTAATGATTTGCCTTTGCATTTTTCCTCCTGCTTTTTTTTACTATTTATATTTCCCCTTTATTTAATTATATTTGTTAATAATTATATTAATTTTATAAATTAAATTAAGATATTTATCATTTTAGTAATAATTAATTTTAATTAACTAAATATATAATGTATTTAATTGATAGTAAATTAAATAATATATGTTTTTGTTTTATGTTTCAATTCCACTCAGTTGTTTCCTTATTATGAACTCTTAATATATATTGTAATAATTTAAAAGTTAAGGATATTTATAAGGTGAAGCATGGGAGGGGTAATAAGGGAATCCAGAAGATGATGAGACAAGGCACGATGAAAGGAAACAAAACACATGGCTAGGCTTGATGAGGGCCAGCGAGTGACTTCTCTCTCAGAGACGGTGGTGGTCAGGGTTTCACCGAAACCGATAGCCGCCTCGCTGGATGCCTGCGGAGTTGATCCTCCTCGTTCCTATCGCGGGAAAATACAATATTATTACCAATTATTATTATTAAGCTTCGCAATCATCGACTTCTTGAACTGCTTCAATTTTCTTCTTCTTCTTCCTCCTACTTTGCTTCTTCTGTTGTCCTTTGTCTCTTCAAATCTTATGAACCTATTTGTCTTTGTCACACGAAATGTTGATGTAGGGAAGTTTTTGAGATATCAAAAGTTTTCCCCCATGTGGACATGGTTTTCGGTAATGGTCAGAAATTAACTCTATCTCCAGAGAACTATCTATTTCGGGTAATTGCTTAGTCATGATTCATTATTTGGAGCCTCTCCTTCTTTTCATCTGCAACAACTTCAATTAATTTGTTTATATTTACCCTTTGGATCTCCCTTGTCTGTTTCATGTCCATCTCTTCCTATTCACTTCCTCTTTTCTTTTCCCATTTCATCTTGTTCCATTTTTTGTAGCATACAAGGGCATGTGGTGCATATTGCTTGGGAATTTTCCATAATGGAAACGATCCAACAACTCTTTTAGGAGGTATCTTCCTGCATTTATCATGACTTCTCTCTCATTTTTTATCAACTGCATATGCTATTTATACCAGATGCATGCTTGCGTATAGCCCTTTATACTTTATCTTGAAGTACAAAATTGTTTTGTTTTACTATTTTATTACTTGAACAGGAATTATTGTCCGTAATACACTTGTGACATATGATAAAGAGAATAACAAAATTGGATTCTGGAAAACTAATTGCTGTGAACTATCCAAGAGGCTGCCAAGTTCTAGTGTGCCTTCTCCACCTGTGGTGCTCCCTACCGTTAATACAAGTGAAGTAATGCCTCCATCCAACTCCACAGTTGGATTACCTGCTGATTTTCTTCCAGGTGATTCAATAGTGAATGTTTGCAGCCATAATAAATTTGTTACCTGTGTTGTTAGCCATACTTCTTATAAATATCAATTTCCATTTTGTTGTTTAAGAACATGTCCTCTATTTTATGGAAACATCTACTGCCATTTTTTTCTGTTTAGCAGTGGAATCAAAGAAATTTTGAGGGGGAGCAGAATTTGGGAAGTTATCTATGATTTTAGGGGCTCTCTGTTATGAGCATATTCTAACTGGAGCTTACTAATGTCTAAGTATAACAAGTTTGTCCATCTCTTAATTTACTTAACATCACTTGACACTTATAACCGGAACTGCAGTAATTATATGAACAATGCAACTAATTTAATGTCACCAACGTTGGATCGATTCATCTTAAGGAATGCAAAAATCTTGAAGCCTTGAATTTGGATTATTGTGAATCTATTTCAGATATGGGCCTTACTCACATCGGTGGTAAACTTTTATCTGACCTGTTTGCCTTATTCATTTTTATTCATTGTCAAGTATTTTTCATGTTCAAAAAGATCACTGGCCTCTGCCCCCTCATAAAAAGAGAACTATGGAAATGGATTAGGAAGAAAGGGAATGGCAAAGTCAGTAAGAAAAGGAGTAATGAAGGCCTTGGTGAGTATGCTACAACACCATAAGCCTGAGACAACCTAATGGCTGTGTCATTCTGTGTTCAGAATCATTTAATTTCTCTTAACTAGTGGCTTTAGAA
>JANIIA010000010.1:47316963-47327388 GCA_027478495.1 Erythroxylum alaternifolium | reverse complement strand
AAATTTGCATTTAATTTGAGTTAGGGCTCGAGATCAGGTTGAAAAATTATGTAAGGGCTCAACCTCGGGCTTGAAATTCATAAGCTAATATGGGCTTGATCAAAATTTAGAAGTTCAAAATCTAGTTTAGATTAAGCCCAATGACATTGGGAAAATGAGCAAAGTAAAGTAAAACGATCACATTTCAACTAAGTATATTTGATACATTTTGGTCCATTTAGGCTTTAAATTGGGCTGAATTGTAGAACCCAAATTTTAAATTAAAAATTTTAAAAAATTAATTCGTAATTTAATCAATTCGACTCAATCTTAACTTTGGGTCAAGCTAAAATATCATCCCTAATTGGGTACGATTATATCAACACTAATGTACCGGATCTCATCAAAATTTCGAAATTAAACGTACTTGAGCGAGAGTAGTACTAGGATAGATGCGTGTTGGGAACTCTTCGTGTTGCATCCCTTACTCATATATTTTCAACAAAAAAAAAATATTATCCCTAATTTTACCAAAGATTAATTATGTATTGTTTTTAGGCAATACGAAACATACCATTCTCATGTCTCCTAATCTATATATACTGTTTGGTCATTCTAAGCTATTTTTTGGCTTAGAAGGTCTCTCAACTCTTAACACGTTGCTTATCCTCCTACCACACTCTCAGTAGATTCCCGCCATTGACGGCCAAGGTTTTGAACTCTTCTTCTTCATAACAAAACGTGTCTCATGTCAAACCCAATATTGAATGATTCTCATTCTCTTCTTCTTCTTAGTTTTCATGTGATCTGCTCTCTGCCTTCCTTTATTCTTTTCCTGTCGCAAGATCATCCTCCATTGAAGCAAGCAAGGTGGATAGCTAGGTAGCAAGAAACAGAAGATAATGGAGAAGTACTTGAGAGAAAACTTCGAATTGGAAGCCAAGAGACCGACTGAGGAGACTCTGAGGAAATGGAGATCCGCTGTTTCTGTCGTCAAAAACCCTCGACGTAGGTTTCGAATGGTCGCAGATCTCGCCAAACGAGCCGAGGCCGAACGAAAACGCAAAAAACTTCAGGTCAGATTGGCTTTCTACACCTTGAGCGACTATTTCAAGTTTGTGTGGGAATCTGATTCTTTATGTTCGTATTTGTCTGTTCTAGCTTTCCCGATCTTCTTAAACACGTAATTTACGAGTTAGTTGGTACCTTTTCGACCTTGAAACAGTAAATTTGTGTCATAGGTAGCGACAGGACATAGGAATCCTGAAAAGTTCAAAAAACAAGAAGATAGTAGAGTTTGCATGAATTTTCAGGGAAACTTCACTGACATGAACGTGACAAGATGTTTACATCATGGACTTATAAGAAAGTTCTATACGTCAATATTTATGAAATCATACTGCTTCATTATCGACTACGTAATGCTACCTGAACTAGGAAACGGAGTGCAGTTGAGAGTGGAAAATGCTGATTTTCTAAGTCTTTTGCGAAGACCATATTAATTGAATAGCCTTAAAAGTTTTGAATGCTTTCTTTCCTTGCCCGGCAAGTTATCGTGGATTTTCCGGGAAATTTTCTGTAGACAGAGACCTGTTTCTAGCCCCACCTTTTAACTGGTTTACAAACTCAATTTTATCACTAAGAGCTTGGAAAAGTTGTCCGATGTCAACTTAACAGAAGTGCCTGATCCTGACACTATATATAGAAAGGCACATCCTCGATTACTATATATGACAGCTCATAAGTTACAGGTATTTAATGGCATCCATGTTCGTCGAAGGAAGAAAAAATTGGAGAACATTGTTTTCTAAATTTCAGCCATTTTTATCTTCTCCATTTCCTGTAAAGAATAACAGTAAAAACTTGCTTTGTGGTCGATGTTAAACCAGATGAAGACATACCGATATAAGTCAGCAAAGGTAAATATAAACGTACGTATGTCTTTCGTTAACAGTGTTTATATCGTCTATGGTGGATAGATTTTTAAGTTTGTTTTGTCTAGCAAAAAGAAAAGTAAGAACATAAAACGTGTCGAGGATGCTCTAAAGCAGCCCAGTTGAAAAAGTATGCTCCAAGTGGTGAAATATGTTCTTTTAAGAGTAGAGGCATATCACAGCTCCGAAACATACAGATAAAGTTCCTGAAAATGGCTATGCATATATGAACCTGCCATTAACGTATGTAAAAGTGACACAGGAAAAAGAGAAGGAAAATGTGATTTCTTCTTGGAAGTAACTGTGATAGAAGTGATGACCACGTTGCCGTGTCTTCTTTCACTTTCCCTTACCTCAAGTAGTGTTAGCTCAACCAATCTATTCCCAGTTCCTCCATTGATGGGACCTGAGGAATGCTTTTTATTTTCTAATAATGAACCCATGTTCACAGAGTTTTATGTCTACGTACATGTACTTGTGATTACTGTATATGTTCTGAAAGGTTGGTTCACGTACTTTGGCTCAGGATTCTGATGGGATCAAAACTTCAACTTAATTTAAATTTCAGAAAAAATGCTAAGTCAGGAGTCGCTGTTCGATGTTCCAGGAGAAAAAAAAAAAGAAGAAAAACTAGATAGATTATGCTTCTCTGTAGTTTAAATCAACGACATCTAACCAGGAACTGTTCTCTCATAAGTTCATCATTTTTCCAGGAAAAGATTCGCGTAGCTCTTTATGTGCAGAAAGCAGCATTACATTTTATTGAAGGTATGATCTATAGCAACTTAAATCACTAGTTAATTCATCTTCAAAATCTTACCAGATTTTATTACTTGATGCAGCTGTTAATCGATTAGAGTCAAAGCCCTCTGAAAATGTAATGCAAGCTGGTTTTTCCATTGAAGCAGAAGAACTTGCATCACTTGCTCGAACCCAGGATATAAAGAGCTTGGAATCTTGTGGTGGGATTGAAGGATTAGCAACAAGAGTCTCTGTGTCTTTGGATCAGGGGGTTTCCTCCAGGGAAATATCTAACAGGCAAAACATTTATGGACATAACCAATATGCAGAGAAACCTCCAAGGTCCTTTTGGATGTTTGTGTGGGAAGCACTTCATGATCTCACACTGATAATTCTTATTGTGTGTGCTGTTGTCTCCATTGGAGTAGGGATTGCCACTGAAGGATGGCCAAAAGGTATGTACGATGGGCTAGGAATAGTACTTTGCATTTTTTTGGTAGTCATTGTTACTGCAGTCAGTGACTACAAGCAATCACTTCAATTTAAGGCCTTGGATAAGGAGAAGAAGAATGTAATTGTTCAGGTGACTAGAGAAGGTAGCAGACAGAAGGTTTCAATCTATGATCTGGTGGTTGGAGATATTGTTCACCTATCAATTGGAGATCTTGTCCCCGCAGATGGTTGTTTTATATCGGGAAATAACTTGTCGATTGATGAATCCAGCTTGTCGGGTGAGAGTGATCCGGTAAACATAAGCAAAGAGAGGCCTTTTCTTCTATCAGGAACCAAAGTGCAAGACGGGAGTGGAAAAATGATGGTAACAGCAGTCGGTATGAAAACTGAATGGGGTAGGTTGATGGCTACTTTGAGCGAAACCGGAGAAGACGAGACGCCGCTGCAGGTGAAACTTAACGGAGTTGCAACCATTATTGGGAAAATTGGGTTAGCATTTGCCACCATGACGTTTATAGTACTTCTCGGAAGATTTCTCGTAGAGAAGGCTGATCATCATCGGCTTACCAAATGGACCATTAGTGATGTTCTGCAGCTTCTGAACTTTTTTGCAATTGCAGTGACTATAATTGTTGTTGCAGTTCCTGAGGGGCTCCCACTAGCAGTGACACTAAGTCTTGCATTTGCAATGAAGAAATTGATGAGTGACAGGGCGCTTGTGAGGCATCTTTCTGCTTGTGAAACAATGGGTTCTGCTAACTGCATTTGCACAGATAAAACTGGGACATTAACTACAAATCATATGGTGGTAAGCAAAATATGGATATGTGACCAAATAAAACCAGTCAAAAGTAGTGATAATAAAGAAGTTCTGATGTCCTCTTTCCCTGAAGAAGTGTATGGCATCCTCTTGCAGTCTATATTTCAGAACACTGGTGCAGAGGTAACCAAAGGAAGAGATGGGAAGACCAATATATTGGGGACTCCAACAGATACAGCAATCCTAGAGTTTGGAATACTCTTGGGGGGTGATTCCAAGATCCATCGCAGGGAATCTGATATAATAAAAGTTGAACCATTCAATTCTGTCAAAAAAAAGATGTCTACTCTTGTTTCTCTGCAAAATGGTGGTGGGTTTCGAGCGTTCTGCAAGGGTGCATCAGAAATAATTCTGAAAATGTGTGACAAGGTCATAAGTAATGATGGTAAATCTGTGCAGTTATCTGAAGAACAGAGAAAGAGAATATCAGATGCCATTAATGAGTTTGCCTGTCAAGCTTTGAGAACCCTGTGCTTGGCGTTTAAAGATATGGGAAACAATGGTGATAGTATTCCTGAAGATAACTACACACTAGTAGCTGTTGTTGGTATTAAGGATCCAGTACGTCCTGGAGTTAAGGAGGCTGTTAAGACTTGTTTAGCAGCTGGGATCTCTGTTCGTATGGTTACTGGAGACAACATTAATACTGCAAAAGCCATAGCTAGAGAATGTGGGATCCTAACAGATGATGGTTTGGCAATTGAAGGGCCAGATTTTCGCAAAAAAAGCCCTCAGGAAATGGAAGAGATAATACCAAAACTGCAGGTCTTGGCAACTGTTCAACATTCTTGATCTCTATTAACTGAGTGAAGCTTTTCTTGAGATGTCTAAGTTATGAAATGCAGGTTATGGCACGATCTTTACCTTTAGACAAGCATACACTGGTGACCAAATTGAGGCATGTGTTTAAAGATGTTGTTGCTGTTACTGGTGATGGAACTAATGACGCTCCTGCTCTGGCTGAGGCGGACATTGGTCTTGCTATGGGAATAGCAGGCACAGAGGTTTATTCAACTCTCTGAATTTGCAATCTTGGAATTGTTTTATTCTTTAGTTAAGCTTCAATATCAGTTTTTTCCTCAAACCATCACCCGCAGGTTGCAAAGGAGAGTGCTGATGTGATCATAATGGATGATAATTTCTCAACTATAGTGAATGTAGCCAAATGGGGTCGATCAGTTTATATAAATATTCAGAAATTTGTCCAGTTCCAGTTAACAGTAAATGTTGTTGCTCTTATGCTAAACTTCATTTCTGCATGCATCACAGGTTCGTGCGTATCCCTCTTCTTCTCAAAGTTCCCCTCTCTTGGAGTAGTTCTTGCTCAAAAATCTGAAAATTATGCTACTGCACTCTCAGTTGCAAGAAAAATTTCATGATATGTTTCTAAATTTACACCTATGATCAGGGAATGCTCCGCTTACCACTGTTCAGTTGCTGTGGGTGAACTTGATAATGGACACTCTCGGAGCATTGGCATTAGCTACAGAGCCTCCTTATGAAGGACTAATGAAAAGGCCTCCAATCGGTAGGAACGCACATTTCATCACCAGGGTTATGTGGAGGAACATCATAGGACAGAGCATTTATCAGATCATTGTACTTGTGATCCTCCAATTTGATGGGAAACGGCTTCTAAAGCTCTCCGGTTCTGATGCTACAATTACCTTAAACACTGTCATATTCAACGCCTTCGTTTTTTGCCAGGTTTCCATAGTTAAATCTCAAGATGATATGCTTTTCTCCTTAACTTGTTTCAGTAATGCTAATCTTTACTTCTATATCAGGTGTTCAATGAAGTAAACAGCCGAGATATGGAGAAGATAAATGTCTTCAGAGGTGTCCTGGAGAGCTGGGTTTTCTTGGGTGTTATGTTCTCCACAGTTGCTTTTCAAATTGTGATAGTAGAGTTGCTAGGCACGTTCGCTAGTACTGTGCACCTGAACTGCAAGTTATGGTTGATCAGTGTCCTAATTGGAGCAGCAAGCTTACCTGTTGCTGTGATCCTGAAATGCATTCCTGTTAAAGTAAGCGAATGCAGTGAAGTTCAGAAGCAAAATGATGGTTACCAACCTCTTCCAAGCGGCCCAGAAATGGCTTGAAACCTGATGGATCACACTTATCTCGATCATCAAAACCTTATGGCATCTTGACCTTTCATGGATCTCCATGTACTGGTGTTTCATTCATCTCTCAAGCAACATCCTGCACAGGAATGACAAACTTGGAACCATCATTTGCATCCATAAATTCTACACTATTACAGTCTCTTTAGGAAAATTTTGTGTTTGAAGTTAAACAGGGTCTTTAAATTCATGAAATTTCATGTTTTTCTCGAGATCAGAAAGGTTTATTAAGTATTTTCAGGATTATATTTACAAATTCTGATCCTTGTATAATCGTGTTTCTTTTGTTCTGATATAAATAGAACACTTGTCTGAGGAGCCTTTCTCCATCAGCTTCAGTATTTCCATTCATCTCTTTTTCTCTATTTATAACCATTTAAACCGTACAATCTTCTCATCCTCTGCTAAAGTAAAGCATCAATTCCAGAGTGCTTTAACCCCAAATCGTCATATTTCCGAATTGAAAGATGAGCTTATACAATCCAGTAAAAACAGACAGTTTCATTAGACAATATCAGGGCCTAAAACCCTTGAAGCTTGACCAAAATTCTAATTCCATACAACAAAGTTTCATCAATTTCAGACGTCTAAAAGTTACATGCTCCCCAGCAACTTCACTGCAATCATTTGTATGCATTAAAATCAGAGACACCTGCAACTCATGTAAGCTAAAATGGAAGCTTCTTTGCTGGCAAACAAAGCCAATTTCAACGAATGAAGGAATGACATGGAACAATATCTGATTGCCAAGTCAGAGCGTTTAGTAACCAATTTTGAAGTTTCGAAATCCAAACTTGCTATTTTGTTACATGTGTGTATACATTGTTGACCACGGAAAAAAGAATGCCTACGTGATCAAGTTTTTTGACCAAGAAGTGATGGTCTGTAGAAAACATGGGATTGTGCAATCTCAATACGATCTCTTGGATCATTCATTGTTTCATCTGTTAGGGCTTGAAGGATGGCCTTCACTCGAAACTCCCTGAAGGGGCAAAAATATTAAATAAATCAGGGTGTACCTCTAGACCTTACTTGGCAATGAATTGAAAAGAATGGATGAGCATCTTATGCAAAGTCAGGTTCATGCCACTTGACTTGAGGCAGGGAATCTAATAAAAGGATAAGCTGATGTTTGAGATGAACAAATGAATTTATTTGAAATAATAAAGGCAAGAAAATACCTTGATATAAGAATTTTATATAGCATCTTCAATATGGGGCAAAGCTCAACTGGAGCTACTGGCTTGTTTTCTTCAGGATGTAGGACACTTAATGAAGACTGGTTAAGCAGCTCATAAAATGCTTTCACTGCAGAGACACCCTGCAATCGCAGTGGTAGAAGTCTTAAGTGATTCTTCAAGGTTAAACCATCAAATTAGTCTGAGAAGATGACTAAAAGATGATCAATGCCTAAGATTTATCCATGGACTGTTCAAATCAGAAGAAGCATCATTATAGTTTAACAAGCGAGAGCATTCCTATTCACCATAAATAGGAGAGGCAAAAATCAATACCTGAATCATCCCCTTACCCTTGATGCTATCACCCATCTCAAGGGTCAACTCCCCTTTGGCCAACTGTTGACCATACCATGCATTACGACCTTTAAGTAAGGTGACATAAGTATCAGCCAACAGCGGGCCAGCAAGTCTTTCAGGTTCTTCTGCCAACAAATGTGTGATAAATATCATCTCTGATGTGCAGTGTGCAAAGTACACGGATTTACTGGTTGCACTCTCATTGGTTAGAGCAGCTACCATCCCTGTAAATTTGAGATTTGACGTCAGCAAGGAAAAGACTACCCTGTTGAAGACTACACACCATTTCCAAATGATATAATCGAACGAGTAATTCCCCTCTTAACTATCAGATGAAAATCAACTAAAAAGATCCTAACATTGTTCAGGGGAAGAAAAATGCCACTTTATTTCATGTTTCAGGGCTCAGCCATCAGCAATACAAGGTTTAGACATAAGAATTAATTCAATCTACAAGTTCAACATATGAGGAGGCAAATCCTACCAGCTCCAATAGCATAGACATTTTTCAAGCCACCCATAATTTCATGAGTAACAAGATCACCGTTATCCCATACTATAAAGTGAGGCTGTCTCAAAAAATTTGCCAATGGTTTCCTCCACTTTTCTGCTCCACATATTCGAGCATTAGCATATTCCTTGTTGTAAATTTCAGCAGCAATGTTGGGTCCTCCAAGATAGAGAATGTTCTCCATTGGAACTCCAGCTGAAAAGCACGATGTTAGCAACAACAATAGGTACAAAATCCATAAGTAAATGGACCAATAAAATGCTTGATTATGCAAAATAAATAAAGGAAATTGATATTACTTGCTCGATTGATCATTTGTGTGGGAGTTATAATGCGTGTCTCAGGATCCAGCTCTGCCTCTACACCTTTAGCCAGAGAGATTATTATTGGCACAGTAATCCTTTCCTTCCAATACCAACTGATCTCCTCAAAGATCTCCTTTGTTTCAGTTGATGGCAATCCGTTTATGACAATATCAGCATCCCAAACAGCTTCCTGCAAGTTGGTAACGACTTTCAAAGGGCAAAGAGGGGTCTGTATCATATTCAAGCAAAAGCCATCTTTCAAAATTTCATCTGCAAGCAAAGTTCTGTCACCTAATCTTGCCTCAACATACTTTAAATAGGCACAACGCCTAATCAATCTTCTTAAGACATCTTCCCTTGAATTTATCACTTCGAACAACTGTTCAGCTGTGGCCTTATCAACCGTCCTACCATGCCTTCTCCAAATCCTTATCAGAACCTTTTCTCTTAGATGACCATAGCCATCTTGCAATAAAGCAGTAAAGACACTGCCCCAAGCACCAGCCCCAATTCCCACTATCCTCAACGGATCACCTTCTGCCTTGCCCATTAAGGTTCGAAGCTCATCAAGCTTTTCTTCTATGGAGCCATTCAAGTTCTGACAATTTTTAGTTAACCCATTTGAATAAACAGCATTATTTACAACTCGAACATTCTCAACCATCTTCTCCTTTCAATTACACCCCTCGTTGGGAAAATAAAAACTAATTGCTCAATACCAATGCCAACACAAGAACCCTTTTATTATGTCCTAATAAAGCAGTTTTTAACCAATCCCTATATGCCACAAAAAAAAACCCAATTTCAAACTCTACCAAATCGTATGGAAGCAAAAACAATATATACCTTCCTTAAGATAATCCAAAAAGATTATGCAGGTGAAGTTTGTCACCAAACCGGTCCTTCTCAGCCGACCATTGACCCAAACCTTTCAAAACTCTGTAGCACAAAGCAAGAGAAGACGATTTTTAAAATGGGTTATTTCGCCGCAAGAGTTCGAATCATTTATCCATTAGCATCAAGCAGGCAAAAGAACCCAGATAGTTAACTCTCAGAAGAAAAGTGAAGAACCCAACTTTGATAACTCATTCAACAACTTTGGTGATCTAACCCCACCAAATCAGTCAAACAGAAACGAAACAATGCCGAAAAAAAAGGACCCAAAGGTAAAACCAACCTCCCTCTGTCCGTTTCCACAACGCGGTGATGCGGGTTGTGTTTAGTTCCGTTACGTCAGAAACTTTCCGCTCCCACCAAATACAAAAATGGGTAGTCAATACCAACTCGACACGAACGAAGCTTGATGATACCCTTGATACGAAACAGTGTCCTGAAATGGAGGGAACGAAACAGTAGTAAAGCGCAATGTTCTGCCCTCATATAGCGAAACAGTATCACAACAGAGAACCAAAATTTGGGATACGTTTCTTGGAAGTAGTGACTGAAAAGAGATGATGAAGGAGGAGAAGAACGGAGATAGTATATAAGAAGAGCAAAACATGAAGTGAAAATGCGTGATGAGGTTGGGTCGGTGTGTGCTCTCTCTTGAAGACAGGGCCGTTATTGATGGGGAAAATTATTAGTTGGAACGTCCAACTAACTTTGATACTTTAGTCGTTGGCGCATTCAATTAAGGTAAGGTACTAGCAGGTGGTTACCGCGTACAATTGCGCAGTCAGATCTTCAAAACGATAACGTCCCGTTGAACTAAAATGTGCAAATTAGAATTTATTTAAATAATATTTATAAGTTGTTTGCTATATATTTGTAATATATAGGACATATGTGAAAATATATTTAAGTAAAAAGGTAAGATAAATAGTAAAAAGAGCAGGAAGAAAAAAGCAAAGTTAATGTTACGAGATAGTCGATATTAACTAATCGTTAATAAAAGTTATATGTTAACTAATCATTTTTGGCCCAGCCAAAGGGCAGGCTACAGATTGACTATGGTCTGTCCAATTCGAACTATGACTCACCTATTTTTATCAAAATGACGTCGTTTTGAATTTTTTCTC
>JANIIA010000010.1:47219419-47233594 GCA_027478495.1 Erythroxylum alaternifolium | reverse complement strand
GTCTTTAGTCGCTAGTATTTCTGAATTGCCATTGTTAACCATTGAGCTCGCATCAGCTACTATTTTCTTGAGATATTGTTTTGGAGGAGAGGAATTAGAAAAAGAAAGGCTTCTTAGCTAATGGTTTTATCGCTGATGAAGAGAGATGTAGTTCTTGATTATAATGAAATTTTTAAGATAGAGAGAGAGAGAAACAAGGGAAATGGGTGACATAATGAGTAAGTCTGCCTGAACAAAAAGCCTATAGTATTAGTAAACTCATTCTTCTTGTTTAGACGGCTTTTGATATAAACATAACTTCTTTTTTATCATTTAATTCTTTGGAACGAGAGAAGGGGAGGATATGATGTACATATGCTTATTGGATGCATTGAGAGTTGTCTGTATGGAAGTGCAAATTTTGGATTGATAAACGAATAAAATTTAAATCTAGTCGGTTGTGTCAGGTATCATATTCTCTTTACTATTTTTCTCTAATAAGCAATATCTGATTTGTTTTCCCAACGTTGGCCATCGTTCTTTATGTCCATCAAGCTCTTATGTTTAATAAATAACGAGCAGTGACTTTCTGTGGATTGCTTAAAGCTTCTCTATCTTCTAACTACTATCGAAGTAAATAAGTCATTATTATTTCATTTCATTTGTGAAGGTGGCAATTATTTCATTTCATTAACTCCCTTAAATGAATGAAGGTATCGAGGTGTGTGTGATTATTATTTCATTTCATTTAGGCAATGGTAATTATTTCATTTTATTAACTTCCTTAAATGAATGATTTGGTGCAGTCATCAAAGCAATTTCTGGTCTCTTTTCCTATTGAAGATCTCACATTTGATAAAGAGCTATCAGTAAAATTCTAGTCATTGATTCTCTTTTAATGCCATTAATTGTCTCAAATAAGTGGGGTTCATTATTGGCCTGGTGTAGCTTTGTTAGATTTGAGAAGGTGGAAGTTATTTCATTTTATTAAGTCCCTTAAAAGAGTATGTAAAATGTCTATTAAAAGATATGGCAATTGCAACTAAAAAATGGAGTCATAAAATAAGTACTCAAGGTCCACAGTCTCTATATCAGCTAAGAAATAAAATATTTATTCCTGTATACAATAAAAAAAGTTCATATTTGATTTCCCTCAAACACTATTACGCTCCTAATTAGTAGATTTCTCGTATAAAATTTTTATTCTACAGGCAGAATCAAAGTACAAATCTCTTAAAAAAGAAGCAGACATATAAAATCCTTTACCTCTCCTGGAATCCAATTCTTCTTCAACCAAATACCATCATCCCCTGAGATATTGTCTCCTTTTGTTCATATCTATAGGATCAGAAAGCATGAACTGACATTAACAATACTTTCATAATTCGTTCTATCATACATTCAGATTACTATACAGTACATTCCATGTTAAATATCCAACATAAATAGTAGTAAACATAAAAAGTTACTGAATTGAACACGATCAGTAGCAAAAAAAACTCAAATATAAAATTGAATGAGGATCAAGGCAATCAGACTATGAAAAATTATGACCGATGAAATTAAGTTTATCTCAAAACAAAAAAGAAAAAAACATATCAAGAAGATATGTCAAGACAATCAGTTCAAATGTTAAGTAAATAAACTCAAACATATTAGACCCCCATAATAATGAACAACGCATTCGTGTTACAAACAAAGTGAATTAAGTGTTTGGGACTAAATTTCAAAGTTTTGAACTTCATCACATTTTGTCGACCTAGTATGACAGTAGCCACAAATTGACAGTAATTGTGTGTTTCTATCTGTTTTGCATGTGAATTGTTGAAGAAGAAAATCATTTGCTTTGATCGCCAATTATACCACACACCTCTGAAGCCTGCTTTTTTAGAAAAAGAAATTCCAAAGTCGTGTTCGGGGGTATGCAGTTGATCAACCCTACCTCCAGTGATAACAGGAGGTAATGTTAAATGTATATATAAAATTTTGAAAATAAAAAAAAATCATATGCACTATACCCGCCTCTCCAAAAATAAATTAATTTGTCACAAAAGCATTTGCAGTCTGGCCAAAACTTGACAATGAAACTGGCTGCCCAAAAACATTAGGTGACAAAGAAGATTGCCTGAAAAGAAGATCTCTCAATCTGCGAAAGGACTTGAAGATACATCTCCTTTACCTTGAACAACACAAAGATAAAACTCTTGGTATTTTATTTTACTGATATCATAAACAACAACTACAAGAACCAGATCACACAGCAAATTACCTGTTTTTGTACTCCAGTAGGCGTCTCTCCAAATATATCATCACAATACTTTTCATCTGATCTCTCACCCTCCACAAATTCAAATAAAATATATCATTAGCTAAACACTTGAACAGACAAAATCATTTAACAGTCAATCTCCTTTCATTCCAAAATGAATATACCTTTGGAATACTGTCACCAAGTCTTGCCCCTCCTAAAGTTCTTTCAAAAGGTTGCATTCTGTTTTGATGAGGTCATTTCTCCACTGAAACTAATGCCTCAGTGACATCGACAGTTTGCACTGCTTTAGCTAGATGTTCAGTAAAAGAAAGCTCATCATCATCATCATATTCATCTTCATCATCCTCATGCATTGTGCTGCCATTGTCATCTTGAACCCTATCTTCTAGTGCATCATTTACTTCCTCACTCAACATTGTAATCTCAACTGATTTTGTTGCATCGATTGGATTATCGACATCTGCTGTTTTGATATGTATGATAACAATAATAGAACTTGCTACATATACAGAAAACATAATGAAAACAATAGTGCAACTTGTTGAAAAAGACTATGATAACCCTCTCCTACGAGAACTCCTGTGTCTTTTGTATTGTGAACTGGACCAAATCATGCCACCTGGGCAGATTCCCTACTTCTAGCCAAACTTCTTCATTTGGAGTGCCCAACAACTTAAAATATAGTGATTGTAGAAATATGCAAGAACAAGAAACAAAATTAGTCATCCGAACAAAGAAGCTTTCATTCAATTAAAGTAAAAATTTTGTTATTGAACCTGAAAATATGGAGGAGTTGCTGCAGTTCAGAATCTCCAGGAATTGAAAGGGAATCTCCACAATATGCCCCTCGAGTTAGGACAGACGAAGAAACCCACTGGCCAGTAGTTGAAGAACTCCTTCTTTTTATCGTCAGCCAATTTCTCTTTCTTCGCAACCTAACTGTCATCGGACTCCATGCAAAAAGCGATGATCGATGATAGTAGGGCGTGAATTTTCGCCATAACCATGACATATGATGGTAGAGGTGACGATCTTTGAGAGAGGGAGAAAGAAAGATCCATCACATATGATGGTAAGGGTGACAATGAAGTCAAAGATGGTGTTGCGATAGATGCTAGGTTTTAGACGTGAGAGAGGGCGATCGTTGCCTAGGCTGTTTATTAAGAATCATCTAGAAAATATCTGCTGAAGGCTAGAACTTTAAGAGAGGAGGGAGAAAAAGAGTAGAAATTAAAATGAGTATTTTACTACGGTTGGTGGAGGGCGGGTCTTGGTCTCTCAAATAATAAATGAAGCTCTGACATGACTGAGACATTTAATGGGAAGAGATTGGAGAGTGAAGTAAGAAGAGAAGGATAACAGCCATTGGATAAATTGGATGGTTAGATTAAAATTTTTCATCGTCATCCATTCGCGCTTAGTATATAGTAGTTAATGAGCAAAGATGGTAATGGATCAAGACAGACGGCCGATGGCTTGAGTAGGGATGTTATTTGAGTCTAGTTTCAGATTGGCCATTCCAATCCAAAGCCAATAAGTCAGACCTAAATTGACCGAACTTTAGGTAAGATCAGGTTGAGTAGAAATGTTAATGGATCGAGCCAGATGATTTATGACTCAAGCAAGGATGGTATTTGAATCTGGTTCTAGCTTGGCCCATTCTAGTCTGAAATCAATGGGTAAGTCCCTAGTTGATTGGGTCTCAGGGCGGGCTAGACTAAGTAGAGATGGTAATGGAATGAGTCAAGCAACCTACAACTCGAGTAGGGATAGTATTTGAGTCCCGCTCCAACTTGGCCCATTCCACCCCAAAATCAATGGGTCAAAGCCGGGTAGAGTAAAGAAGGTAATGGACTGAGCTAGATGACCTATGACTCAAGTAGGGATGGTTCTAGCTTAGGCCGTTCTGGCCTAAAGTCAATAGGTCAGGTCCGGCTCAATTCAAGACTCCATATAATTGCAAAAAGACCTTGTCAAATCGGGCTAGAGCTCGAGTCTGGCTGCCTTGTGTCATGTTGGACTTGTGCTCAGGTCTGATTGAGCTTAGGTTTAGGCCTAATTCTTCGGAATTGATTAGGCCTTAGGCTTGAGCAAGCTTTGGCCCGCTCTTATCCACTGTCATCCTAGACCCGAGTTTAGTTTGACTCATGCTTCTTACTTTGAATTCACCTCAAGGCTTAATCGACTTAAAATTTTTCAAATAATTGAGTCATTCAAAATTCGATCGAGTTTTAAATAAATAATATTATTTTATTAGAATTAAATTGGCCAACTCTTTCAAGCTCGAATGTAATTCTAAATTCATTTAACTGATTTTAAATTTCTAAAAATGAAAATCTTTAAAATAAGTTAAAAAGCTTTTGATTTCACTTAAAACGATATGTTTAACAAAAACTTTAGGTTGATCTGTAGGTTGATATTTCCTGTCCAAAACTCACAGAACCCGATAATTGTATCCATGCCTATTAATTTTAAATTAAATTCAAATTAATTTACTAATTTTAAATAGAAGACTTTTTAAAATTTTTTTAATCTTGGCCTAAATTAAAATATTGGTCTCAAATATTCAAAACTTAAATATTGAAAACAAACAGAAGTTTATAAATTTATTTATTAAATAATTATATATTTAATTTATAAATTATTAAAAATTTCAATATTATTTTTATAACGTGTAAATACTTTTAAATTTTATTTAATAAGATTATAAAATTTTTTACATTAAAAGAATTATATTCTATTTTAAATGACCAATGAGAATTTAAAATATTGAAATTTAAAATTTATAAAAAATGTTGAAATGAAGTAGCGAAAAAAAACCACAATAATATCTTTTTAAAATAATTTAAACTACAATTCGAACTCGACTAAACTTCGAATTAGATTAAGACTCTATTTACAAAGAAGATGACGAGCCCCCTATTGTATCGTCATCTTCCTTTCGTCTTTTCTTGAAATGTCTAATTAGCTCATTTAAAATTTAAACTTTGTTTCATTAAATCTTATTTATATATTTATATAGAGTTTACGAAAATATATAAATGATATTTAATGAAACGTGATAAGAATATCATAACCTGAACAAAAGATCTAATTCTTAATAAGGCACGATATTGAAATTAAACAAGCATCAAAAAAAGCCTGAAAGGAATAGCCGAATGTACAAGAGTTAAGAAATGACAAATAGAACCTTGGGGCGAGCTAGCTAATCAAAGTCATTTTTGCGTTTTTTAAATTAAAAAACAATTCAAGCCTGGTTGTCTCAGACCTAGATCTGGGCCTAGGCCTGGGCCTTAGGGCTCGCTTACCGCCATCGCTAAGAATTATGTGGATTTCTTAACAATTTTAAATGTTTCACCTTCTTCCATCTAAAAAGCTTGGACCTCTAACTTTAAGTTATTTATTAGAGATTTTAATTAAAATATATATTTTATAAATTATTTTGCATATTAATTTAAAAATAAAAGGTGAATATCTAAAGGTTTTACTCATTTTTTCTTATGATAGTAGGACGATAGGTCAAATTAGAGAGCCTTAAAATTTAAGTATGAATTTATAATTTTTAAAATTTGAATTTGAATGAACTTATTAATTAAAATCTTGTTTTAATTTTAAATATATTCAAGAGGTTTAAACTCATATTATTAAATTTAATTTAATTTTTAAATTAAATTCTATGTGAGTTAAGTTGAAACTCACGTGGGTCATTTGAAAAAAGTCTCTCTACTAATTAGGGATAAGGTTGCGTATTACTGAACTATCCCAAACTTGTCTTAGCAAAATTTCTATTAAATTTCTATTAAGTATTGTTGTTGTTGTTTAAGTTGAAACTTAATTTGAAAATGTCTAAATCATTTCATTAAAAATTTAACCCTGTTTAAAATTTAAATATATATAAAAATTCCAAAATTATATTAATGAGTCAAATTTAAAAATTTTTAATTAAATTATATTCAAGTTTGATGGAAACTTGTTTTGAATAGGTGTAAATTAATTTTTAAATTTCAAATATATTTAAAAAGTTTAAACTCATATTATCGAGTCAATTTTAAATTTTCTCAAATTAAAATATGCTTAGTTTAGTCAAAACTTAATTTAAATAAATCTAAATCAATTCATTAAAAAATACATAAATAAGGTAATTAAAAATATAGTCTAAAAAATATTTTGAATCAAGTACTATGGGCTTGGGTACTTGATGTTAGGTCCACAGATTGAAAGTTAAACCCGAGATTAGGCCAGCCCACACCAGGACAAATTTAACCTTAGACAAGCGTCCAAACAGAACCCAACGGCGAAGTCGTTTCGCTTGCCGCGAAGCCTGTTGGCTTTGCGGAGACATCATCAGAACAATACATTTCGCTTCGTAGTCGATAACTAAAACGTCTTCAAGAAACACGAAATTAGTTTCACTCCTAGAGAATTGATCCTGTTATGGTCGCTAGTAACGGATTCCTTACGTTAGAGAAGGTGTTCACGCTTGTTTAATGCTGTTTGTGGTTTCATGGAGCAATAATTGGCGCCAATCCTTAATGCTAAAGTCTCAGGTAAGAGAAAATTAAGCTACTTGAGTTAATTCAAAAACGGATTTTCTATTAACAGATTGCTGATTGTTGATGCGTGTGAAACAGGGACTTGGGGTTGGGATTAAGCCATTAAGTTGTCGAAGATCGTGGTTGTGGGATATTCATGAAAAACGTTGCATTTGTGTGGTAAAGTTTCTTTCTTGAATTATTAGCAGACAAATTGTTCTCTACGGAGGAAATTGGAGCTTGGTTTAGGTCTCTGCAACTGCTGATCATATCGGTGTTTAATGCTTTGAGGGTTGTGGTCTCTTAGAATGAGACACCTATCTCGGGACTTTGAACTTCTTGCTTAGCTTATATTGGTTGGGGTATCTTGAGAGTGCTTTTGATGATTGTTATACTGTTAATTGTCAACAGCCTTATAGTGGGAAAATAGAAAATCATGAGATGTTTTACTAACAGCTAGTGGGATATCTCCAGAAAAGGATTCTAGATTTTGCAATTAGGGAGTGGGGTGGGAGAGCAACATTATCTTCTTTTTATTGTTTCCTATCAGTTCCTGACATTGATTATATTCAAAGTTGAGTACAGTTCGACTTTTGTTTTGCTCAAATAGGAAGATTAAGGAACTTCTCTTTTTTTCTTTTCACTGAATACGACTTTTTGCAGATTCTGGAATGGCAGAGGTAAAAGGTGACGAAAAAGTTGCCAGCATTGGCTGTTTCCTTGTTGGATTGGATTTGTGAATTAAGACTTCCATGAATGTCTTTGGAAGGCTCAATCATCAATTATGCAATATGATAGATGTTTTGATATTTGAATTAAATCGCATGCCTCATTTTTCATTCACTAAGGAATGGAGATGATAATTGATGAATGCAATATTGATACGTTTAATCTAACATGCTTTTCTATTATTCTGTGAACACAATTTTCCTATTAGCAAGATGAATTTTCTGATGTAACCTGTATTCTGTACAAAAAAAAAAAAAGGTTACAGAGTTGCTGTATCATAAAGTAATTAGAATGGATGAAATTTAACTGTGGAGCTTTCATCGGAAGAATCTTAACTAAACGCACCTATCACTGTGGAATTTCAATGCTAGAACATCCACCATTTGTGTTGTCTCCATCATTTTGAATGTTTGCAACATTAGCTCCAATCTTGGAAGTTCATAGGGTAGTTGTAAGACTTGAAGCTGTTTCTGCTTCATAGTTCTTTTCTAAATAGTTGATTCTTTATTCAGCACTTTTACGTATGTCAATGTTACAATGATGAGATGTTTGTTTTTGAGTTGATTCTGTCAGTGAATGACCTTTTTGTTGCTTTTTCAATTTTCAACACCATATACTTCAGTGAGTGAACGGTAGACGTTGAAAGTGTGAAGATATAGTCTTCATAACTATTTTTTATAACAAAAGCAGATATGCTGGACTAGCCCCAGAGTCTGAGTTCTTATTCCTTTGGTGTGACTTTAACTATTTACTTTTATATAATATGTCCCGAGAAAGATATTTGAGGAATGCATCATCAAACATGTGAAGGATTCTGTTTCAAGTTAGTCTCAGCATGTTTAAAAATTGGACACGAAGAGGCTTATGAAGGTCAACACTTTGTTGTGCACTCTTTTCCTTTTCTCTTTTGTTTCTGTAAGATGTTACAAAATGAATGACTTAGGTACATAATAATTACCTGTTGAATCTTGTTACATGGATACCCTACCTATGCTGCTATGCTAGATCCTCTTAGTGCGAATAGTCTGAAATCAAAGGGTTATTTTCTCTGGAGCAAGTATAGGATGCCATTTCTTATGGATTGATTGAATGGCTGCTGAAAGCAAAGGTTAATCTGCTTAATAAATGAATTCTTGGAAGTAGCTATATCTGGCATTATGTTGTTGGACAGATTAGATGCTGGCAAAATTAATCAAGTTCAATGCTGTTTACTCCTCGAATCACCCAGTGATGGTTTTGTTACTATATTCTTTTTGAATGCTTCTCTCTGCTTGTAGTCAATTTTAAATGTATGATAAGTAAGCCCTCAATGTAGCCTTTCATTTGTTATGTGCAAATGTCATACCTCCATGTAGGAAACTGTGTCAGAAGTTGCTTACAAAAATTGTATTCCATGCAGGTAATATTCGATACCTTTGTTTACAGAATCATTATATACATCCTTAGGTTGCTTCTATTAAGTGCCCTTTATAACTTGAATTGAGATTTCATATATATGATCTATTTCCTGGGATGAATAATTTAGCTGCTGCTGCTTATACTTGCATATCAGAAGATTGCATACTAATCTATTTTCACAGAGACGTTCCCCACATGCTGGACCTTTTGCTTTGGAACACCAAAACATGTTCACTGTCACGAGAAAGGTATTGCTTTTTGAAATATTCTTTGGCCTGGAGCAAGTATCGCCAAAGGGTCGTAGGTGGATTTTCTCTGGACAAAAACTTCCCATCGTGGGCCAAAGTGGGCCTGCCACTCTTCCTGCGTGGTATAGTGGGGCAGATATTGCTTTACCCCAAGATTTGCTGTTTCACAGAATTCTAGAATTCTTCTGTTCTGATTTAAGATATGTTCTAAGCTGTCAGTTCCCGTGGAAGAGGGTACCGCAGAGGAAAGAAATGCCACTAGGTAGAAAATATCTTCCTCAGGAATAACAGCAGATGTTCTGTCGTCCCACCTGAAATCAGGAACAGCAGATTAACCAGTTACAATGGTCTGATAATTCAACAAAATAAGTTGATATTATTTAGGAGCCTCTGAGATTGTTACTTTGATTTATTGACCGGGTAAATGAGGATGGGGCCATTGCTGGTTTCTGTAAGTATATTTCCAAAAACTTCTACTGCAAAAGCTTGTATTTTGCTCTTAGGGATAAGAAGATTGAGCCACGGATGTGGAACTTCCCACAAGCCTTTTGACCGCAGTTTGATCTCAGATACATGGACTCTGTCTAAGAACTCCACGTATGAGACTTCTGTTAGAAATAGTGTTGACTTGATATACCCAAGTTGGGACAGTTGGTTAGTGACGTCCTGCATGGTAAAACATACATTTAAATGCTATTCTGTTATCTTTTCTCCAGAAATATATTTATTAATCTTCTTCAATGATTCAAGAAGTCCACCACAGGATGGGCCATTGCAGATTACCTCATTGACTTTGTTTGTTTCATCAGTGTTGAAGTACTTGACCAGTTCTAAACAGAATAAAGTTTTTCCATCCGACCTAAACTGACTAGCCTGTACTGGGTCCTGAGGATCAAACGATGACCTCCAGTTGTTGAGGAGGCCAGTCCTGTTAATTGTGACAAATCCTTCGATGTAGTCAAATGCATTATCTGATGCTATTAAACGCTCCTGATCTCTGGCAAATGTGGTAAAATCTGAGTAGAGAACTCTAATCCATTTCACCTATCCATAATATCAAAATTTTTTAGAGATGTACTTAGCACCATACTGCAGAAGTTCTAAATCTTTTACTAGTTCTATGTCTAGAACTTTATGATTAGTCTTATTGTTCATATGTTTACCTTCTGAGGTGCTGCTTCAAGAGATATCCTTGCCCTTGTGATGATTCCAAACTGACCAAGTCCTCCAAGAACACTGTAAAATAGGTCACTGTTCTGCCTCTCCGAGCAATTTAGGACCTCTCCTTTTCCTACGTGCAGTCATCGCTTGATAAGAATTTATTCTGTGCACAGGAATTCTATAACGTATATAAAGAGATATATATGTACATCACATGCATGCACAAGTTTCTACTTGCTTGCACATAGATATTCTTTACCTGTGCTTATATCTTAAAAATGAAATTACGGTCACTGTTATGATATCTTTCATAGAACAACAGTCTAATGTAATTTCATAACCTGCCTTTACTATGAACTTTTGTCAATTGAACCTGGCCTTATTTTCATTGGTGCGAACTATTATTCGTCATATATGATGTTTAACAAACCTGTGACGACTTCCAGCTGATAGACATTGCTTATCTGAGGACCGTGATGAAATGCCTGCCCGCTAATCCCAGCGTTGGACAGAGTTCCCCCAATGGTTAAGTGTAGGTAGTCTGTCCACGACTTTGGTGCTAATCCATACTTCAGGCTTTCGTGCAGGACATTTATCCATAACTCACCACCTGAGACGTCTACATATGGTGCCATCCCAGTGTAAAAATGCATTTCAGGGCTCCGGAGTGCTTCCATGTTGATAACAATTCCACGGTGAGCTTGTGCCTGACCATGGAGTGAGTGACCATGACCTCTTGCTGCAACTGTGATCTCAGAATCAGAGCCCAATTGCCAAATATGCTTTATTGTGGTGGCAATATCTGAAACTGATTTTGGATGTAATACCGCCAGGGGTAGCATTTGTAACCTATTGCCAAAGTCTTTGGCCGCATCATGAACTTCATCAAATGTGAGGTGTCCATTAATGGCGAGTGTTCTCAACGAAGAAGGGTTGCTGGAACAACAGAATTGTGTTCGTATGCTTACGCAGGTAAGGAACATGAACATAATGCTTCTCCAGAAAAGCATGTTATTCTTTGTGAGAAAGGATGCAAGCGGGTATCTCATTTTTCTGTTGGGAGTTTTAAGCTGGTATCTGTTCTGGTTGTGAACCAAAAGCAGAATGAAAGGTATGGAAGAGCCAAGGAAATGAAGGGTTGAGGAGAAATTTAAAGGTGGGTATGAAGGTGGCTGAGTCAACTAATATTCAGTTGAGAGAATCCGTATGAAGACTGCCTACTTGGGTAGAAGAGTTTCAGGATCTTCTATGGGGTTCTCCTTTTTGAGTTCTCTTTCTTGTTTATAAGAAAAGCCATCACATGGATTCCAAGGTGAAGAGAAAAAGGCACAAGAAAGAAAGATTTCACAAATCTTTGCACTTTTTCTAACAGTTGCAACTACAGTCACCTTCTCCACTAAAGACAAATATGTCTTAGAAAATTTTATCTTTAGCATTGTTAAGGATACTTTTCCCATTTTTGGCAAAGGTAAATGGGTTAGCCTATATGTCCAATTCTCCGCCTCCATTGCCAACCATGCCCATTACTCATGTCTTACACGCCTATGACTGATGATAGATTGTGTTCTTCATGAATCTAATAGATGTCGGAATGTAAGCTATCGTATCTACTTTGAGATCGGATGAGAGGGACAATGGGACATCTCTTTGATTACTTGAGGCCAGGTGGGATCTTCTGGGGTCCATTGAACACGTGAACTGTGTGCTTTATGGGAAGCTGAATGTGACTGGTTTTACAATTTCACTAGCCAGAAGGTTAAGTGAAACCTGGAAATGACAGGTTGGATGAAGAAGACCCTGACAGGCTAAGTATTCTGCTGTTTACTGCTTGTTTTAATCGTTTTTAGTTCCCACTCCCCGCATTTGGATAGGTTTGAATGATTCTGTTGTTTATTTGTTCCTACGTGCATTTAAATTACAGATACTCTCCACTTATTGCTTATTAACTTTTAGTGGCAACTTGCACACCAAGCACCTACTGATAAGAGGCTGATGTGCAGTCCTGGAAGGAGGCATCTTTCACTCCCTCCTTGGATTTTAGCATTCTCAGTAAGTTCCCAGGCCTGACACAAGGATCTTTCCAATTACATATAGATTTCAAGTACGCTCTGCAGAAATTTGAACAAAAGGTTAGATTTTCAGGGAAAAGGGGTGGATTCGTCAGAACTCAATCTTGTTACAGCATTCACTCTCTGATGAAAAAGGAAAATGGGGGATTCGGGTTTCATAATTCGTTCCCGAATGACATGGTAAACGAGGTAAAGAGAGGTAATTTGTGCGTATTCACTTTTTGTGAGGAAGACCCTGAGTTGTGTCATGTAATATCAAAGAGAAAAAGCTAAATAACTACGATGAAAATGACATGATAAAAAAAGGAATATCAGTTGGGAAGCAACTTGAACAAGGCATGCATTGACTAGTCAACTGGTAGAGCCTCCATAACCCCTTAGTTTGACAGTAACTGTACATATATAAAGAACTTGACACTGATCATCACAAACAGGTGTCGTTTTAATGGCTTCAGGATAGTAACCTTCATGTTTATAATGAGTAGATATTGCACTGAGTTTCATCTTTAGTTATGATGACGTGGGTATCGATTTGGAAATGTGAACCCTTCCCATTTTCTGTTTTGTGGTGAAAAACCTAATCCCTCTTCTTAATTTCTAGAAGCGAACGAGAAACCGACCAAACCACTAACTAAATAAACAGACCAAAGACATAATTATCACTGTGATCATTAAATGAAACTGCCCTTTATGGAAGAGTTCCATGTCAAGATAGGCCCTCTCATGTCTGTTCAATGCCTCCATTTGTGGATCACAAGGCTCTACTCTTCCTTTATGAGTCGAAGAAATGCAGCATTTGTCAACCAATGCATCGAGAGGACGGCTCAGGGTGGCTCCCTGGAATCATTTGATCAACCAAAAAGTTGAACAAGAACAAATTAGACCATGTAATTGACTAGTTGGAGATTTTTGAAGCAGCCACTAAGGCGGTGACGAATCACACTAAGATCCAAGAATCAAATCTCCGTCCTAATCATCAAATTATGTTATGGAACTATACGTTAGTCGTAAGAGTTTTCACCGTCTTAAAGCTAGGAGTTAAAAATTTTAGGTAAAAGATGGAACATATGGCTTGTTCCCGTTCTATTTTGTTCTGTAAACATCCATCTATTTAATTTTTGTAGATTCTATTTATTGTATGAATGAATAGATGCTCATAAGATAAGGTAAGCATAGAGTAACGAAAACAGGTGATCTGAATCCGTAAAAGACATATGTCTCTTAAGTAATTTAAGAAAATGTAGAAAATTTATATGATTTTTAAAATTATCGAATTTTTTTAGTTTTTAGTTAGAAAGTTTCTTAGGCTCGTTGATAATCCGGGATAAAATTATGAAAATTAGATACTTTAAAATAAGAATAATAATTGATCACCATCATTACATTCAATTTAAATCTTGCATCAAAGCAAGATCTGAAAAGGCATGATAATTGGTATTATTAGAAATGCCGATAAAATATCATATTCATTTTTTTAAAAAATCTCTCTTAGAATGAAACAACAATGAAATACACTTTAACGTGAGTTAATCAAATGTCATTAATGTAATAACTCAATTTAACTTTTAGATCTAATATGAACTAATCAAATTTGATTTAAATTATTAAAACGAAAACTAAAAAGGGTTTTTTCCAAAAATTTTAAAGATCGTGATAATTTTTTAAATTATAGATAACGTTTTTATCTCATTTAATTTTAAATCAACACCGTCTTGAAGTTAAGACGGTGTTGATTTAACCTATGTACGATCATAACTATGCAATACTTATCATGTCCCTTATCCCCA
>JANIIA010000010.1:47209226-47219319 GCA_027478495.1 Erythroxylum alaternifolium | reverse complement strand
ACTAAGATCCAAGAATCAAATCTCCGTCCTAATCATCAAATTATGTTATTGAACTATACCTTAGTCGTAAGAGTTTTCACCGTCTTAAAGTTACGAGTTAAAAATTTTAGGTAAAAGACGGAACATATGACTTGTTCCCGTTCTATCTTGTTCTATAAATATCTATCCATTTAATTTTTGCAGATTTTATTTATTGTATGAATGAATAGATGCTCATAAGATAAGGTAAGCACAGAGTAACGAAAACATGTGATCTGAACCGTAAAAGACATATGTCTCTTAAGTAATTTAAGAAATTTTAGAAAATTTATATGATTTTCAAAATTATCGAATTTTTTTAGTATTTAGTTAGAAAGTTTCTTAGGCTCATTGATAATCGGGGATAAAATTCTGAAAATTGATATTTCAAAATAATAATGATAATTGATCATCATCATCACACTCAGTCTAAATCTCGCATCAAAGTAGAATCTGGAGAGGTCTGATAATTGATATTATTAGAAATGCTCATAAAATATCATATTCATTTTTTAAAAAATCTCTCTTAAAATGAAACAACAATGAAATACACTTTAACGTGAGTTAATGAAACGTCATTAATATAATAACTCAATTTAACTTTTAGATTTAATATGAACTAATTAAATTTGATTTAAATTATTAAAACGAAAAGAAAAAAGGGTTTTTTCCAAAAATTTTAAAGATCGTGATCATTTTTAAAATTATAGATAACGATTTTATCTCACTTAATTTTAAATCAACACTGTCTTGAAGTTAGGACGGTGTTGATTTAACCTATGTACGATCATAACTATGCAATACTTATCATGTCCCTTATCCCCACTTTATTCCACTTTAATCAATGTCGACTTGTCCCTTCTTGCGCATGTATATATATATATATATTTATATAAGGGTTAACACTTTAACAAGAAGCTATAATCTCTCCTACACTTGTCGTCTTCCTTCTTTTAAATTATCAAACTAGACAAAGGAAAGATCATTACAATAAGTGAAAGCCAAAGTTTGTGAAATTTGTCTCGTTTCATTGGGTTTAAAGCTACATGTAATCATGTCTTTTAATGTTTCGCTTTGTGTCTTCAAGATCTTAGTGAATAAGAGGGGATGATTAAGTTGACAAGAACTATATATATTGTTCTTTTGATGCCTCAAAGTACACTCGCATTATAGCATACTGTACTAGTAAGCTCTTCGTTTTTAATTTGTTCTCCTTATATTCTTACCGTGAGGGTGACAAGATTGTGTAATTTGAAAATCGAAGAGTGAAGGCATCGAGAACAAACTGGAAATGAAGGAAAAAGTTAAAATCAAAACGTTAAGTCATCAAAGCTTTAATTATTTGATTAAACGATGTCGTTTCATTAATCTTTATTTGTTGTGTTAATTTTAGCTGACGTATATTATTAGTTAAAGTTTCTGAAACATGTGACAAATTACATCAACAAACTTAACAAAAACAATAACTTCGGGCCAGATTGTTTAATATAGTTCGTATTATTAATGTCTAATACAAATATCATATTCCTTAAAACAAGAAAAGCCGAGTAGATTGAAGCTACGTGTACAAGGTTTTACCAAACGATGAAGAAAGCTCGACGGATTGAACTAAGGATTGCTTTGTAAAGCATGATTATGTGTTAATGAAACCTCTACTTTACCATAAGAATATTGAATCTTTCTCTCAAAAGTATAACTTAGTAATGCTTTATAAAGCATGATTATGTGTTAATGAAACCTCTACTTTACCATAAGAATATTGAATCTTGCTTTCAAAAGTATAACTTAGCAATGCTTTTTGGTCTGCATAAGTGAAGAGATGAACTGTCCAGCATAAGTAACATTGGTTTATATAATATAATTTGTATGATATCCTTTTTACTTTCATTTAGCTTTTGCTCCTCTTCAGGGGAAAAGTTACGGTAGAGTGCGGTATCTTCAATCTTTTCACGGTGTAAAGAATGAGGATGTGTTTTGTAAATGAGTGATTTACATCTCAATATTTTGTAAGAAATTTAAGTAATTCCTTATCGTTATCTCTAATATCACTTTGTACCTTAACGTTACCAAAATAGTATTCATTGCGCCTTAACGTTACTAAAGTCGTATTGACAAGAGTAACATATATAAAAGACTTATTTAGACCTATTGTGAAATACTTAAGTGATTTCTTTATAAAAATAGTCAAGATTAGGGCCATTGGCGCACCTCCACTCTTATAAAATTGGAATCATCTTGTCTGATTTAAGACTTTACTGCGACAAGTCAAGAAGGAAAAATATCCAATCGGTCTTTTGAATAATTAGCACTCCGTGGGAAGACATGGTGGGTGCATTGGATGAACTCAAGCTCGAGATATCAAGACCGAAACGAATTAGACCTATTGTGAAATACTAAAGTAAAAATCAGATCTCCAATAAGCACTTAAAGAAATCACTTTTAATATCACATTAGTATGTAATAGTTTTAAATTGCCTAATTGTGACATGACGTAGACTAAATTTATAACTCGTATATTAAAAAATACAGAGAAAATTAAATCAGTTAAGATTTAAAGTGTTATTAATACCATTTAAAAAACGATAAGATGTAACGTAATATTCGCACCTTTTACGTTTTAACTTTGAATTATACGAATTGGTCGAGTCTAATATTTGATTTTAAATTATTAATTCACCCAATAATTTACTTAAAACACGTAATTTCCTTAATACATACTCAATTTCATTCTTAATGGAAAATGAAAAGAATGCAGACAAGTAATATCATTCCATGAACTTACTATGAAGTACATATTGTGATCATCAGGCATCGTAGCTACTAAACTATAACAATAATGTCTTATGAATCTTTACTTACATCTTTCTTCTTTCCTTTTCTTTATCTTCTCTGCATTTTGTGTTCTAACTTTGTCATAAAATTGCTAATAAATGAAATACTTTTATGGATCGATGAACAACGTAAAGATAAACTTGAATTCATGATGTGTACTGTTCTTGATCAACTTTATTCCCTCTCTACCTTATCTACCGCGAATTTGTTTCTGCGATGGTTCAGAAGCTCTTTGATGTCTTCAACTCTTTCTTTCTCAACAACCATAAACATGTTAGACGATGGCATCATTCCAAGTTGACACATCCAACAACACAATTAAATGGTTCATCTATCATCAGACATTATCCCAATATATAGGAACAAACAAATAGAAGTGTGGGCGTATAAAGAAAGTAATATAGAAAACAACATTCAACAAATAACGCGAGGTTTTGATACCAATTGAAATACTTTTATGGGTCGATAAATAACATAAAGACAAACCTGAATCCATAATATGTAATGTTCTTGATCAACTTTATTCCCTCTCTTCCTTGTCTGCCGCGAATTTGTTTATGCAATGGTGAAAATGTTGTGTTAATGACAGAAACATATAACTCCCTTTATATATGTTTCTGTTGGAAGTTAAAGGAGAGAGCGAAAGGGTCTTGGACCTATTTAAGCCTAACTCATTAACACCCAATAACTATGATCTTAGGTTCTTTCCATTAGACTCAAATATATAAGTGACATGGGTCACTAAAATATCTTACAATAAATTGGGTTATGGATAAGGATGGTTTGAGTTGATTTTTGAAAACAACACCTCTGCTGGTTAGAGGTAAAGTCACATATCACTAGACCTTCTCAAATTTCGCGTCTCAACAAGATTTTTATTGAGTGTTGTTGTTTAAGTCAAGTTTAAAGAAAGACTAAAACTATAATATATTTATTAAAATTTACGTGAGAACAAGTAGAATAATCTTTCCGAAAACAAATAAGATAAATTTAATTAAACAACTTTTTCATTGAAGACAATTTTATTATACTTATTACAATAGCAAATGACTGATCTAATAATTAAAAAAATCATATCGATTTGATTGATTAAACTGTAAAAACCTAAATCGTTCAAGAGGGAGAGCTTTAGAGTTTGAAGCAACTGGTAAAAATTGCTGCTTTGTAACCATAAATCATAGGTTCGAATCACAGAAGCGATCTCTTTGTAAAAAATGCAAAGGGAAGGTTGCGTTCATCGATAACTCTCCCAAAATCCTTGCAAAATAGGGAGCTTTGTGCACCAGATTCGTTGACATTTCATTATTTTAATATTTTTTATTAAAATTATTTTTTATTAACTAATCAACTGTTTTTATATTAATTAATTTTTATAAACTAAAACTAAAAAAATTAATTTTTGCTTAAAAATATCTTTATTCGACTAAACTTCAATTTTATTATTTCAGTTTTTACAACGGTTTAATATCGGTTAAACTTTTAAACCTTAAATTTCTTATTTCACGGGTTTCACTTTCAGTACGATGTTTAGAACAATAATAAGAATTATACAGTAAATACCAACCACATAAACCACCTATTAAACTTCAAATTTAGCTGAGATATATCTATCAGACCCAGAATTGAAGATCGTATGGCCTAAGCACTAAACACTATCCAGAGAAGGAATAAAGCATTTGGTTAAGTCACTTTCGGCTTGGAGCTCTTGTTAGAACCTCAACCATTAAACCATTGCTTGGCCCTGACATGTAGCTTTCTGTGCTTTTGTATAATTATGTATGAAAGGCATTTGGGGCAGTGCTTCAACTACAATTAGAATTATTGGTTAGGTCCAACTCCAAAAGAAGCTGCCTCAAGTGGGTGAGTTTCACTTTCTGAGGTGGGAGTATCTCTGTCGAGGGATTTTGACTTTGAACTTTCTGTACAGTATTCTCCAATCTTGAGGTCTTCGTTGGTGGATCGGACACACATGCATTAGTATTAACACTTCCCCTCTTTAATACCATCCCATTATGACCAGTCTAGAGTTGAATCAATTCAAACGTGACTTATCAATTCCAAGTTAAATTGAGTTGACTTAACTTGGAGTTGAATTGATTCACTAACTTTGACTTGAACTGAATTGAGTTACTTTGAATTGAGCATTCTTATTAAATAGTTATTCAATTTTTATATTGCAAAAAAGTAGACCAGATTTGAGCCAGTTTGTACTATTTTTTAGTCAGTTCAAAATTTTTACGGTTAAAAAATGATTTAAAAACTTAATGGACTGACCAAATATTTAGTTCGATTTTTAATTTTTTGGTTTGATTTACTTTAATAATTTTTGTTGTTAAAAAACAATTAGTTTATTAATTAATTTGAAGAATTTTGTAAATTAATAAGTTCTTATAAACTAAAATAAATCAATTAATTTTTATTTAAAAATATATTTTTCAATTAAACTTCAAATTTTTTAATGATTAAGAAAATCACTTTCAATCATATTTCAAATTCTTTAATTTTGTTTAATCTTTAGTTAGTTCTATAATAATTAAATATTGGTTGAATTTTTTAAACCTTAAATCTCTTGTCTTATGTGTTTAACTTCTGGTCTGGTTTTTAAACTTTTAGTAAATATTTCTTCAACCTCTGCACCAAAAAAGAGTTCAACCCCAAAATTAATTACAATATGATATTGTAAGTATGTTAACTCTTTTCTTAATAACATAGTCCTTTTGTTTGAGTGAAACATTAAGTAAAATACATTTGGTCTTGGGTTAGGATAGAATATGGATCCAAGATTAGAGGCTTTGGCAGATAACAAGAATAGCTTCTAGTTTTAAGTCTTCCTTTTAGCCCACAGGCTTTTTTAAGTGAATGGTATGAGATTGGTCTAATCTTATCGGGTCTGGACCATTTAAGTTTAATAAAATTTGATAAAAATTTAATTTTAATTTTTATAAAAATTAGACTAGAAGTTAAATCGGTAAGATAAAAGATTTAAGGTTTAAAAGGATTAACTAGTTAGACCATCGTAACATTAACTAAAGATTAAATAAAATTAAAGAATTTAAAATATGATTGAAAGAGATTATTCTTACCTATCGAAGAATTTAAAGTTTAATTGAAAAAAAGATTGTTAAATAAAAATTAATTGATTTATTTTAATTTATAAAACTTATTAATTTACAGAAATTGGTTGATTAATAAATTAATCAGTTTTAAACAATAATACTTATTAAAATAAATTGAGCAGAAAAAATTTGACAATTCAAGATTTTTATAATAGAACAAGCCGAGCCAATTGGATTTTTTAATTATTCCTTAAAATTAATAAATTAAATTGGATAAACCTCCGGATTGATGCAATAGCTTGCAAATCATGTCAACCGGGTACTTCGCACTAGGCAATCCTTATACTACAGGCTCGATCTTGAGAGCATAAATAGGGGGATTCGAACACAAGATCTTTTAGCCCCATACCCCCCTCGCCTCTCCACCATTCAATATTTTTCTTAAATTTGGCAATGTGGTATGTCATGCTTGTATTTTTGTTATCGTAATTAATATAAATGATTTAAATTAAGAAAATGATTTATATTAGAAATTTAAATTAAGAAAATATAAAATTACTCGATGAAGATATTGAGAATAATAGAAAGACAAAAAAAAAAAATTCAAAAGCCCTAACTATAACCCAATTGGACTAACCAGAAACATATACTAGTTGGATATGGTATTAACTTGTGTTTCAGCCTCCGAATTCACTATGCTGATCCCATGTCTGAAACGACTTGTCTGAAATGAAGCTGAGGTCTTTCAGGGTCCTGCTAGATTTTACAGGACCTTGAATGCCTTTCAAGCTTGGAGACCTTTGTTGGTATGCGTTTAGCTTCCCCGACCTCAGCATTTCAGAGGCTGAGACCCTATTCTTAGATGGTGAATAGCTATCAGAGTATGCATCAAATCCACCTGTTCTTAGCTTTGGTGAGCTCATGGATCTTGCTTTTGCTTTGGCAGATTCAGTCACTGCCATGTAAGTTGGGAGAGGAGAGCTTGAAAAGCAATTTTCTTCTCCAACTGAACTCTGCTTTCTATGAAATGATCTTCTCGGAGCTGTCATTGTTGAATCCAATCCTAGTTTAAGCTGTTTCCCTCTAGATTCCACTCTATGCTTTGAATCTGAAGCTAAAATGGAGTCCAAATACTGAAGTTCTCTACTTTCAGCAACTCGAGTGTCCACCCACTGATCTAACCAGTGCTTCCATCTTCCGTTGTTGCGTTCTGTTTCTGCAGAACTCTGAAACAACTTCTATTGTAAGCTCTGTGAAAATTTCCAATTCCAATTCCCCAAATGAAGTGAAAGGTGAGAAAGATGGAGATATGTTACTTGATGACTGAAAGAGTACTCTCTTGTACGCTCTCTCTTCGTTACAGCTTCTTTCTTGCTTAGAAACAGAGCATCTGTTTCTTCTTTCGTCAAAACACTCCTATCCCAAAGCTTTGGACTGTTCATGTCCATCTGAAAACACAATCATTTCATGAATTTTGATAAACAGAAACACAGGAACGATTAGAAGAGATCTTGGGTATGAAACATTTGCCTTTATTATATCGTCATTTAGATTTTGTGACTCTTCATTCTCATCGAACTTCCAAGTTCCTGTGAACGGTTGGTGTCTCCTTGCACCGAACCGCGTCTGAATATTAACAAGGGATTCCAAGCACTTCAGAGTAGTGATAGCTTGACGTCTCACATTTCGACCTCTAACGATAGCCTGAAGCTTGACTATACCCCTCAATGCCCGTGAAGCTTTTCTTGCCTACAAAATTTCCAAGGAATACCTGTCAGGTTATCCTGAAAGTTTCTCCGATCATCAAGATTGATCAAAGTTAACAGAGAAAACATTCAAACCCAGATAAGAAAAGCTACTTAATTCTTACAATGTAACCCCGGAACGCAGCTTGAATTTTAAGAGCAGCAAATTCTTGAATTTGAACCTCCCTCTGAAGTAGATGAGTACAGGAGGAAGAGGAGGAGGAGCTAACAGGTTGCTTTCTAATGGCAGAGCGTTCTATTTCATTGCCGTATTGGCAGACAGATCGAGGAAGTCCGGTGAGCAGAACAACCTCCGCCGCAGCCTGAGCAGCCACAACGGCTGCTTCAGCGGCAGCAGCTGTGGCAAGAGCAACATTTAAAGCATGCTTGCTCTGCTCTTCCTGTGCTTCTCGTAGTTCTGTTATTTGTCTTGGAGGTGATGGTGGTTCAATTGCAGCTAGCTTGCTCTTCACTTTGAATCTTCCAAAAAATAACCATGTTCTTCTCTTAGTATGTACCTTTTCTGTTTTTGGTTGCTTGTCAGAGACAAACAACTTCTTCACAAGATCGAACAAGCTCTTCATACCCATTGAAACACCATTACTGAGTCGAGAATATCCAACGACTGAAAAGGACATTCATGACCCTGCAAACTTCACAGAGTTGGATGAAAATCCTGACATGGGAATCAGTGTGCTTTAGTCAAAAATACAGTTTCTGCAAAAAAAAGGTTAAGACCCATGTTCATGGAGAGAACCTATGCTTTATGAATTATTAGAAGAGTCTTTCTGGGGCTTCATGGGACCTTTCATCTCTTTTCTTCCAAACTTCCATGTTCCTCAAATATAGTAGACATTGTTCGGTCTGAAATTATCATGGTACCCTTATCTCAGTTGTCATGTTGCTAAGCAAATTTACCATAGGAGCCCACTTTGTACATGATGACTAGCTATGCATCATTTCACTTGCAAGTTATCAATGGATTTTCTTTGCACAAGTTGGGAATAGCAATAGGTTGACTTGGGTAAAGCTACTCTGTTCTAGTTCACTCTGATCATCTAAAATGACATCTTCATTTGGCCGAAGTTAGTTTTGAACCTTAAATAATTTTCGAGTTGGATTTGAGTCTAACACAATGCCAACACTAATCTTCAGTAATTCAATCCATTTTTAAAGGGTTTATGATATAAATTCTCATTCAAAATGAGAGCACGCTTGCACATAATGGAGAAGATAGAGAGAAAGAGAGGATGCCATTATTGAGTGGCAGCGAGGAAGGTGTGAACATGCTATTAATGAGTGATGTGTAGAGAAAATTCAAGACAACGTGCATTGAGAGCCAGCTACTGAGGGCCCGGCAATAGAAATTACTATAATTCCTCTCATCATTTCGATGGACATTTTATCATAATTTTCTTCTTCTTTATTAGGTAGAGTCAAAAAAAATAATTATAACAAAGCAGTTTTTTTTTAACTAGAGGAACCCGCAATCGCTATCCTTTGGATACGTAATGGGTAAACTTCCGGATTGACACAATAGCCTGCAAATTATGCCAATCGGGTATTTCATACTAGGCAAGTCCTGTACAATTGGCTCGATCAAAAGAGTTTAGGTAGGGGAATTCAAGCACAGAACCTTTGACCCTATACTTCTCACTCTATCAACTCAACCATCCCCTAAATTTAAATTAATTTAAACTTTAAACATGTTTAAAAAGTTCAAACCTATTTATTAGGTAAGAATTGTAATTTATTAACCTGAATTCGAATCATTTCATTAAGAATATAGAGATAGGGTAATTATATTTCAATCAAGCCTTTGCATAAAATACTCTTTGTGCTCAAAATTTGTCTTAAATTTGTTTTTTTTTATTCGACCATAGTCCAATTAAATCGTTTTTGATTTGTTGATTTCAAACTTGACCCTTTAGTTATCCTTAGTATTTTGATTATGCAATACTTCACTTTTAATTATTTAACCTAAGCAGTTTGTTAGTCTAATTACTTTCTTGTAATGACCAGTTTGATTTATTCTTATATTTATCTTTTTCTATTTGTGCATTTATTTACTTATTTTATTTTTTATTATATTATCATTATTTTACTTGACATGTGAGTATATCAGAAGCAGTATTTCTACTAATTAGGGATAAGGTTACATACAATTAAATTTTTCTGGCCTCAATTGTTGTTGTTATTGTAGCCTGACTCTTTGTTGCTATCTCTAATCTCCACCATTTCATGCCAAGGCAGCCATGTTCTGAGGTCATCCTTGAAGGGGTATTTGGTAGGGATGTCAAAAAAGGCCCGGCCCGAACCAGCCCGGCCCGACCCGACCCGAAGTCAACTCTTTCGGCCCGGGTTGACCAGCCCATGGGCCGGGCCACGGGCCGAGCAGAAATGGCCGGTGGAATGCCGGGCCGGGCCACGGCCCGCTCATTG
>JANIIA010000010.1:47196606-47209126 GCA_027478495.1 Erythroxylum alaternifolium | reverse complement strand
TCAATACCACAAAAATTGTCCCAATCCAATATCAATCATAACCTTAACCGAAAAGAAAAACTTACTCACACATATTCGTCAATGTAACATAAATCATGATCAGAATATATGTTGCATTAATTAAATCCACACAATTAAAATATATAAAGACTAAGAATAAAGTAAATCCCAAAGATAATTGTGGTTGCTAGGATAAAAAAATTGCTTTAGCCCATGCTCCAAGCTTGCGTGAACTGCTGCCTTTCCACCAGCCTCCACGTTTACCTTCAAGCTAGCATCAACATGTGTCTTCTAATTTTCTCTCCAGTTGTCACGTTTTCAACCTTCAACATGCATGTCTTCTTTGGTTTTTATCTCCACCAGCTGCTTACGTCTCTACTCCACTCTCTCCTTCTGTTTTCGTTTTCTTATTTTTTTTTCCAGATCACGCACTCTACTCTCCTGTTATTGTGCAGACCTCTCACGTCACTCTTCTTCCCAGACCATGCACGATGATCTTCTTTTCTTCTTTCTATTTTTTTTTCGTTTTTTCTCTCTCTAGATCACACCACTCTCTTCTATTTTTCAGATCACTCACTTCACTCCTCTTCTTTTATGCACAAGCTTCATTTTTTTTAGACCAGCCATGCTACTCTCTTTCTCTTCCCTGATCACCACTCACGCTCCTCTCCTTCTATTTTAATGTTTTTTTTCGTTTTTTCTCTCTCTAACTCACGCCACTCTCTTCTTCATTTCTGATTTTCATTTTTGCCTCCCCAGCTGTCGTCTTTAAGCTACTCTTCTTCTATTCCAGAACAGTCACGCTACTCCTTCTCTCCTTCATGTTTGGTGTTCAGTGGTTGAGTACTTAAAAAGCATCAGCCTGCTTGTTGCTCTGTACAAAGGACTGAAAAGAGTAAAAGAGCTAGGAATAATTAAAGGTTACGGTGGCACTTCAGAGGACCAGTCTCTGACAAGCTCTGCACTTCAACCAACTTTGTTTATAACCAGTAGATTGCTGTAACAGGGTCGGGGTCGGGGTCGTGGTCGGGGTCAGGGTCGGTCCAATACTTGTTTTTATGAATCAGTTGATAGGGTTTAAGATTAAAATGATATTGTTTTATTGAAGTTGTTTACTATACAAGGGAACTCTGCCAAACTTTCGTCTTGTATGGCCTGAACTACCCATCCCTTACAAAAATTGACACAAACATCCTCTCAGCTTAGATCCTGACAGGGAAGAATCAAATGAAAATTTACACTACAACTATGGTCCTGCTTGATCTTCACTTCTTCCCTGTTTCTTCTGTGTTGACGCAAAATGTGGCCCAAACGACCCAACCGGGAAGGAGAAAGCAAAATGTGGCCTGAATTACTCAACCAGGAAGGAGAAGGCAAACTGTGGCCAGAAGGGTTCAATCAGGAAGGAGAAGGATATGTGTGGATGGTGGAGATAGTGGTGGATAACAGTTTCACGAGTTTAACTTGGCATAAAACTCCATGACTTTTCTAGTAATCCTATGTTGATCTTACCGTCTACCCATCGTTTTTGGAGGGTAGAGGTTCAGGACCAACAGCTTTTGTAGAGTTAATGCCACCAGTTGAAGCAAGGAACTTGGCACTTGGATGAGTAGCTTCAGCAGATGCAATGACAGAGCTGAAGACACCAGACTCTCGTAGTTCCTGTAATATAACCTGGAAGACACAATATAGCAACCTATGAGAAACAACAATAAGTTACTCAAAATCAAGTAAATTGAGAAAATCCCAGGACCAGAAGAATACCGTCAGCAGGTTTGAATGCAGATCCAGTACTAGGAATTTCCAAACTAATCATGCTATCGGTAGTAATTAATATTAAAATACTAAAAATAATATAAAAATATATTAATACAATTCATTTAAAATAATTTTTTTACTTGAGACCACTAAAAATCACTAGCTCTCAGCCATATCTGACTATTTCCTGACCATCTTTGGCAAAAAACATTCACTACCCAAGTGAGTTCTAAAGGTATTCACTTTGCTTACCATGGGAGAATATATCCGAGTTAAAATGCCTTTCCTCAAAAGTTTCAACTTCAGTTCTTTGTCACCCCACACAACATGTTCATGGTATCTTGAAACCAAACCACAAGATGCCACCGTTATCCTTGAAAGAGGAATAAAAGAGATACGAGGAAGAACTTATCTTCCTGCAAATTCCAATACAAATGTATATTCTCAGAATGAGAATCATCTGCTCACCAGTTTCTCATTTCCTCTTGAGTTGCAGCTGATGCAATTATGAATGCCTACAATTTACAGCACCAGATATTGAGATGAACGCAGTATCAAAAAGAAACAGGATCTGGAACGGACTGCAGATTTTGGAATAAAGAAAAAAATGAAAGTGTATCAACTCAGATTCTTGCATTCCAGTATCAATGCGAGGAAGAATGTAGACAGACTCACATCTCTATCGAATTTAAGCATAATGCATCTTTCAAGACCCTCCTTTCTCGGCTTGCAGTGGCACCGTTCACTTCTTGAAGTCAAATCTGAGAATTTAGAATATGTGTAACGTAGAACAGCAGCCTCTTCCCGCTTCACCTCACTAATGTTATGAACATTAACGTCTTTGAAACATATCTTATGATAATATCTAGGATTGTACTAAAAGGAATTTGCAGAAAACGTGTGTCCAGTTACATGCTTTGGCGTTTTCATATAATTCTGCCATCCGTGTGCACCATCGGGACGAATATGTTCTCGAATTCGAGCAGCTGATTTCCCATTTGAGTATGTTAAAAAGTAATACGAATTTCCACGAATCGAATCTTTTAACGTTTCAAAAAACGTATCCTCTGATAGATGGTCAAAATTCTTCTTGAACATCGACACCTGTTTGAATGAACAAATGAACAATACAAATTACTGTAACTCAAATCAAAAGCATCAAAAGGTGCAAACTGAGGAGATACAGATACCTCACCTCACTAAAAGGATCCTTGATATCATCTCGTTCAACACAACTCTCCTGGCAAATAGGGACATCAATGTCACCTGACCTTCAAAGGACAGAGCCTAAAATATTTTACCCAGACCAATTCTGTTAACCATGTTTAAAGAGATAAAGCCACTCACATAACTTGGAAATACGACCGTGTCAACATTTTCAGGAATGTCAAGCAGTAATTGTCTCAAAGAGTAGTCAGTGGCACCAGCAGGATGTACCAGTTCATCCGTATCAAGATGCAGTATCCACTCCATACTTGCCTCCTAGAATTTTGGGCAACAATGAGATTAGTACTTGGACCATTTAAGCTTAACAAAAGAGCAAGCTCTAGTTAAATGAGTAGGTTGCTGATTCTGCTTACCCTTGCCATGACAATTGCTTCACAAAAAGCTCATAGTTGCATGGCTGATAAAAGAAATTTTCTAACCACGTCTCATTCCAGATACGGCTGAAGGTGGGTTTCGTGTTGAGGAAGAAAAGGCAGAACAATAGTTTAATTAATTAATTTTTAAAATTTTCAAAAAAAATTATAAAGCCATGATTGATAAATAATAATAATTACAGGATAAAATGAGGAGTGATAAGGAATAAAATTTATACAATAATATATTTTTATTAAGGGTATGGATGCAACATAAAATTAAATATAATAAATAAACAGCCATACTTTAACAATTATTTTATTTTGTTTCGTTAATTTTATATCAAGTAAAAATATGTTTTTAATATTTTTAATCTTATTCTTATCATAAAATTATTCATAATATATAAAAATTAATACTTTATTAAATTATTAAAAATAATTTTGATTAATTATTTATAAAATATAAAATATAAAATAATCTATTCCATTAGCTGACCTTCTAGCTTGCTGCTCCTCTAGCTCTTTTGTTATGTAAATCACTTTCACTCCCTACACAAAAGCAGAGAAATCTTCTGAGATTGAAAGAAAACAACATATTGAACACAGCTCAATCAATAACAGGAAGGCCAAATTGACTCACAGGGATAGATTCGAGAACTTTAGATGCATCAGGAGATGCTGCCTTTCCGTCTACGAAAAGGAAAAATGTCGATACCCCTACAACCTTATGAAAGAACAACCATGGCAGAATCTGGTCCAAGCCGGCAGATGTAGTTGTTGCGATACAAATCTGCAACTTGAGCAACACAAGTGTACTACGAGATAGTAGAATCAAACAACAAAGAGGATTTAACTTCAAGTGTTTCCATAGCTGAATTGAATCAAAATCTCAGTTTTCATAATCCGATTCCTTATAAGTGACCGATTCATTATAATAACTTAAGCTGTTGTGTGAAGCTAATTTAATTAATTTTATATATTCACTAACACACCCCATCGAGTGAAAGCTCTTTGAGCTTGAGACTTGTACAGACTCACTCTACCTTGTGCTGAATACAACCCCGGCCCTGACAGGGGCGAGCTGAGCCTCTGTCCAGGGCCCACTTTTATTAAAAAAAACTATCTATGGAATGTAATTTATTAAAAAAATTTAATTTATTTTTAATTAAAGTCAAGGGCCCACATCTTCTCTTTCGAACCTACAAAATCTAGGATAGTTAACGTCTCTTTTGTGTTCATGGATTTTCTTTCTCAATATGCTTCATGTTATATCTAGTTTAAATGACTAACCATTTAAATAGACTAATTTGGCTCTAATTACCTACATTTTATTCAATGATTAAAAAACTCTGCTGATCCAAAAGATTCAATCGTAAAATTCTTAAAGTGTTCAAATTTTGATTTAGTTTTTAACTTTCCGGTTCAATTTATTTTAATAACTCTTATTGTTAAAAATCGATCAATTTATTAATTAACTAGTCAATTTTTGTAAATTAATAAGTTATTATAAATCAAAACAAATTAATTAGTTTTTATTTAACAATCTATTTTTTCAATTTAATTAACTTCAAATTCTGTTGGATATGGGGAGGCAATCATAGAATCTGACTACTGTTTCTATACTTGTCCTTTGCCGAACCATCAACTCCGATACCGCTTGTTGGATATGGGGAGCCCACTTATATGGGAGATCTTTAATATGGGCCTAGTGAGAGAACGTATTCGTAAGTTTTGACATCATGTTTCAACCTAAAACTTTAAGGTATTAAATTTATGGGTCCTTTCTACTTATATGTCTTTCAATATTTCCATCTCTTTCTAATGTGAGATTCCTACTTACACCTGACATTCCAATAAATTCTTATATAGGTAAAGGATAATCTCTTTCAATCATATTTTATTAAACCTTAAATATTTTATTTTACCGGTTTAACTTTTGTTTTTAAATAAGATGAGAATTTGATTTTAGAGCATATAATAATAATATAAAATTTTAATTTTAATAAGTTAAGAATTAGGACTTATTTATATTGTAAAAATTATAATTTTTAAATTTTAAATTTCATTTAAATCAAGTTGTTTTTGCAAAAAAAACCTTAATATTAAGTATAAATTTAGAAACATTGAATTAGTAAATTTACATTAAATTTTTATCAAAAAATGGGTGGATTCATATATGAATTTAAACAAATTTCATTTTTAACAATAATATAATTTGAGACACCTTCAAAAAACTATATTTTTGAGAAAATCAAAATTATGATTTATTAACAATAAATTAACTTATAAAAAGTGTCACAAGCTATTTTTTTCAGTGGCCCACCCGATTCGCCGAAGCTTTTTTGCCTTGACTACATCTGAATCTTGACTGCGATGGGTGAGTCTCTCAACGAAAATTTCTACATGCACTAGGGCTCAAATTCGAACCCTACTTAAGCGGAATCGAACCACTTACCACTCACTCGGACCAACCGTGTTGGTTGTTACAAGCTATTTTAGTTATAGTCTAAAGCCTTTTAACTTTACAGAAAGTTGTAAAATGCTAATTTCTCTAAATCGTATATATATATATAATATTTCCAAAACTTAAGGCGAGTACACTGACAAATAGTTTTCCTTTATTTCTGGTGAATCCTTGGGCACCCACCACACTCTTAAACTCTTATCAAGGCCACCACTATACAGCATGAAACCACCACCAACGCTACTAGGTGATACTTGCAGACACTTGACAGGACCTTCATGTCCATTAATGGCGCCTACTTTACTCAGCTGCTTGCCAAAACCTTCGACCTTCCATATTCCAATACTCTTATCAGCTGAACCACTGCACAAAACATCCCCAATCAAACACATGCACAAAACAGCCAACTGATGTGCCTTCGTCTCACTCACCAGTTCCCAACTCTCAAGATCACAGGTTCTTTCCCATCCCAGCACATACCCATCTGATCCACCTCCATAGACCCATCTTCCATCCGCAGATACAGTCACGGAGTTCACCGCAACGTCCTTATGACCCTCCAAAATACCCTTCAAGGAATGTGAGTTCTTTCCTTCTTTCCTCCAAGCTTTTATTTTCCCATCTGCAGATGCTGTGTAAACCATTCCTTTACTTGCGACCAGCCCATTAATGGCGTCATCATGAGCTTTAATCGATTCCAGGCACTTCAAATCCGAGACCCTCCACACCTTAAGTGTCTTATCCCATGAACCAGAGTAAACCAAACCGTTACAGAAAGTTAAACAAGAAACACTATCTGCATGTTGAATCCACAACTTCTTGTGGTGTCGCCTGGTTACAACGTAGTTGCTCTGCTTCATGAACTTTCCCAAATAATCCTTTCTTGTAGGAAGTGTGTCCACAAGCCTGAACACGTTCTCCGAGCTTCGTGACACCTTCCATACACGAATTCTACCATCTTGATGAGCAGTGAAGACCTTGTTGCCTACTGCTACTATTGCCTTGACAGATCCATCGCCATGTCCGAACTTTGTGAACAGTCTCATATCAGGTAATTGCCATACTATAATATCTTTACCCTGTGATGCACTTAAGACGAACTCTCCACACAAGGCTAAGCAGGAAAGAGACTCCACATGACCAGATAAAACTGCGAGAGACCTGAATGAATTAGCCCCGCGTAAAGACTTGCTTAAATATGGACACTTAACATCTTGGAGCTCGAAATGGAATGGCGATGGAGGGGTATCAGAACTCGCTTCGCTGCTGGTGCTACTAATGCTGGAAGTGCTTGACCGCACGTCTAAGAATGGCGTCGACGGGTTCATCTCTGGAACAATATTATTCATCAGATCAACCATAGTGAAACCTGTCAGGACCTTGATTCTCTTTTAAAGAGATGTTCTTGCTTGGAGACAAAAATGGAAGTGAAATGACGGAGAGAAGAGGGAGGGTAAGTGTGTAACTATAGACTGAAAAGAGAACAGTCACGGATTTCTTGACTAGAACTGAATATGAAACTGTCAGTGGAGCTGAGGCTTTCCAGGTGTCCTGGTTCCAGGGAGATTGATAGATATTACTACTTGTGGACAAATCCAAGTAAGAAAAAAATGTCTTTAAAGGAGGATAGGGATGACAATAGTATCCGCTCGACCTAATTTGAAGTTAACTTGTGAATTTATATTTGAGTTTAAAATAATGATTACAAAATTTAAATCATTTACTTGTAAAAATTTTGAATTGAATCCTTTTTTTTTCAAATCAACATTTTTTTAAGAACGAAGAAAACCATAGTTGTTATCTTTTGGATGTATATTGGGTAAATCTTCGGATTGATGTAATAACTTGCAAATTACGCCAATAAGGTATTTTACATTAGGCAAATTCTGTATAACAGGCTTGATCGAGAGAGCGTAGGTAGGAGAATTCAAACACATAACTTTTAACCTTAAGCCTCCCACTTTACTAACTCGACTACCTCCTAAGGAGTTTAGATCAATTTTTGCAAAATTAATAATTTTTATAAACCAACATAAATTATTTAACAATCTTTTTAATCAATTAAACTTTAAATTCTTAGATAAGGATAATCTCTTTTAATCATTTTTTAAATTCTTTAATTTTATTCAATTTTTAATTAATTTTATGACGATTTAACCGCTTAAATCTCTTAAACCTTAAACCTCGTACAATACCTGTTTGACTTTCAATCCGGCTTTTTAAAACGTTAGTATAAAGAATCGGCATAGTTGAAACAACCCAAATTACCTAATTAAAATAATTTTATATTAAATAAATTTAATTAAAATGACTATAATTCGATCATAAATTTAAAGAAATTTAAAATTAAAACAATATTATTTTTAAAAAATTTCTTAAAATAATGTATCTTAAACGATTTATTTGAATTTAGATCATACAATACAAAGTATTGTTTAGACTATACATTTTAAGGATGGGATTGAGCCGACCCATTGTCATATCTAAATAAGAGCAAATTTATTAAGATAAAAGAAATTAAATTTCCGTAAAATATCATAACATTGTGTATAAAAGTTGGCGTTTTATTTACCATCCAAAGGTCAAAGAAGTCGGTTACCTGTTGAAGTTGGTGACCTAATTAATAATGACTGAAGAGTTGGAAACTTTCAATTTTAGTTACCAACACAAAAACTCTTACGATGGGAAAACCTGTGTTTCGGTATATACAACATTTAATTTCAGTATCTTAGTAAAACCACATATTAGTAGAGATGGCAATGGATAGAGTTCGGTTTAGGTATTACTCTATCCATATTTATATCCATTTAAAATTCATCGGTTATTATAATTTACTACTTATATTCAAATTCATTGGATTGTTCGAGTTTGTAGATATCCATACGGTTGTATAGCACATAAAAATATAATTTATAAATAGAAAATATAAAAAGTAGAGTTTTGTTAACGCTCCAAATCAAAATTACTTTAATAATAATAAGTTAAGATTTTGATTTGTATGTCTTAAAAAACTATCAAATTGGAATAATAAAAATCATAATGTGTAGTGCAAGATATATATCATATATTTTTCACAATCAAGAATAGGAACAAAGACAGAAATATCCAAAACTTCAAATTGTCAACATTCAAAACTCCATCTCTGTATCATTTGTATTATTATCATCCCGTAAGAATTTATGGTTGTAAAGTGGAAATTTTAAAATTGTTATTTTTTCAAAAAATATTAATATTTTATTATATTTAATCATAAATATTCAAGAAAAGACAGAAAAAATAGAGTTAATAAAAAACAGGTCTGATATGGGTATCTATCGGTTCGGCTTATCATTAGACTCATATCCAAATCTATATTCAATTTTCAGCATCCATTTAAAATCTACTTTTTGTAGGCTTTATGTCTATTTTTTCAGGTTGGGTGGTGCAGATATTAATCGGGTTGAAAATCATCCCTACATATTACTGAATCTATCCGAACCTTCGCTTATCAAAATTTAAAAATTCCTATCAGAGGTTTATATTTTTATTATATATGTAGGACTCAGTTTTAAATATTTGAGTTTGCTATCTAATTTACTTAAATTATATACTTTAAATTATTTAATTTATGAATTATTATATGTAGATGGTTTTTACTATCACATTTAGTTTCTCAAGACTACATACTTGCAAGCATTGAACTGCTGAGTTCACTTATGAAGATATATTTATTGATTCATTTGTTTTGGTCGCTGAACTTCCCAACCAACACCATGACACCATTTCTTAATTCTTACACAATTTACTCTTTTCATGACTATTTGAACTAACTTCATGGATCTGTGGGAGCCATCTCACCTGCAACCAACAGAACAAACAACCATAAATTGTCAAAGCAAGCCAAGAAAAACAGAACAAAACTCGTCAATAACGTGATATATATATACACCCACACACACTATTGAGTAAACCCTTTAACATTCATTGACAAACTTAAAAATGAACTTAAGGATTGCGGTAGTGTAGTTTACGTACCACATTTCATGCCATGCAGGGGCTTGCCACAGACATCCAGTACATGAGCAACTTTGCCCAGGTCGATGAACCTCTCAATGTCCTTGGTGATGAGCTTGCACACGCACGGAACATCCACAGACCTCACCACACCACAGCAAGCTTCTGACGGGTCAACTACAGGACCTTGTTTCCGAACGAAGCCTGCGCATTGACTTGCGAGACGATTCAAGTCGCCCTGACATCCTTGGCCCAGTACCAAGTTGTCTCTGGAAATGGAGGAGATGGCAGAGATTGCGAAGACTGCAAGTACTATGTAGTTGATGTTAAGGTTAACAACGGCCATTTTTAGTTGGTATTCTCTTTATCCAGCTACCAACGTTTGTATGCATATATAGACATTGGAGGTTTGAGAAACGTGTATTTTGCTTCTTTAAAATTAGACAGAGTAACACGTGAACTGAACTCCTACTTCACGAGGTTTTTGCATGTCTGTGTGTGATAAAACTCGTGGGAAGTGTGATGTTGAGGCAGGATAGGAGCTTTCTAGTATTTGTCTTTCTCGAAATTGGGCTCATTATTGGAGGACCCATCCTTCCAGGAATTGCCAACGCAAAGACTCCATTTTTGCTTTGGACCTCGGAAGATGAAAGTTACTGGCTTGCTTGAACCTTGTGAATCAATTCCTTAATAGCTCATAAAGCCCAGTTATTTTAAGTTTTATATTATTATTAGTTGAATATATAATAATAGATAATGGTGTTTTTTTATTTTAATAAAAAATTTTATTTTGTTTTCAAAAATAAATTTTTTTTTAGTTTTGTTTATTCTTATAAGTTTTACTTCTTATTTATTATATACCAGTTTTATAGCAGTTCATTACCGGTTAAACCTCTATACCTTTTTTTCGATCGATTCGATGTCTAGTTCGATTTTTATATTATTGGTTGAAACAAATACAAAAGCTTGTTTAGTGGTTATTGTGAACATAGTTATATTTCTATTACTATTGACAATTATATATTAGACAAAACTTAAAGATAAATTTTTTTAATTAATTAAATTTATTATAATCTTTTATATAATATTAATTAATAAATTATCAGTAAAAATTATTTATTTTATTAAAAATAATTTAAAATTAAATATACTTAATTATTAAATCAAACTTTTATTTAAAATTTATATATTTTGAAGATATTTTAAATTTAAGTATATTTTTTAATATTTATTAATTTAATTTAATTACAAAAATTAAATAAATTAAATAAAATTATTCATAATTTTAATTAATTAAATATAATATTAAATTAAATTAAAATAATCATAATTCTTATTTAATAATCAATATACTAAATAATTAAATAATATATTTAGTTTATAGTAAATCAGATTATGTAAAAAACAAAATTTTAGTTTTCATATATTTTGAAAAATGGAAGAAACAAAAAATAAAAGCAGAGGTCGAAAACTCAAACAAATAAATTACTAAATTTAAAAATAAAAATAGAAAATCAAAAACATAAATAGAAACAAACATACTCTTCATTTATCTTTATTTTCTATTTACTATTTTCTAAATCACTAAAATAAGAAACAATTCTTGCTAAATGACTCAAATTTAAGACCTTTGAATTAGTAGAAGATATGCACTATATAGGGTGGTCGAGTTGGTAGAGTGAAAGGCATGAGGTCAAAAGGTTCTGTGTTTGAATCCTCCTATCTACACTCTCTCAATCGAGCTTGTCGTACAGGGTTTACTTAGTACGGAGTACCTAGTTGGCGTGATTTTCAGACTATTACGTCAATCTGAAGATTTATCCAGTGCGCATCCAAAAGATAACGATTGCGGGTTTCTCCATTTAAAAAAAACTATATTATTTGGTTTTTAGTTTACTTTTTTTATTTCTTTTTTTAGTTGTTTTTATTTTCTTTTTCTTTTTTCATACTAAAGTTGTTTTGCCAAGTCTATAAATAAGCCTCTCAAATACCATATTAGACATTTCATCAATAATACTCTTATATTCAATTGACTTTCAACTTTTACCGTGAATGGATTTTCATGTTTCTTCCAATTATACATGTTCCTTAGTTGTTCTTCCTTTCTTGCTGCGTCAACAATGATTCGGGCCCGTTCTTGCCAAACCTATTAAAAATCTAACTTCTTGTCACGTTAGGAGTTAAAACTGAAATTGTCTTGTAGGGATTTTAATCTCTTTAAAATCTAGGATTCATTTGTATCAAATCATCAAGAATAGAATAAAAGCGGAAGCATACCTGAATCCATTGTAAAATTCAGACTAGAGTCTTGCGGTTTGTCTTCCAAATTAGAACGTAGCCTTTTCACTAGAGTTTTCGCTTGATCTCTCTGTTTTCTCTTTGACGATGAGATATCAGAAAAGAATTAAGCGTACGTTTAATTTGGGGACCATAACCACCTTTTATTAAGGTAAAACCCTAATCTAATTTCTAGTTTGGCCCATCATAAAACTAGAAAATATAGCCCGGTCTCTACACATACGAAGCCCACACTTAAAATAGATACATAAAACTCAATATATAATAACCATATTAGACCACTTTAATTAATTGGGCTCAATTTTATATGATAGCCTTTATACACAATTATACACATATAAGCCCATATGTTTGATTAAAAATCCTTACAATCTCCCACTTGGGCTATATGTGTTACCTTAAAATTGTGTATTAACCTTATGAG